>CM065380.1:34397500-34795000 GCA_033060915.1 Euryodendron excelsum | reverse complement strand
TCACATGAATAGTATGAACAGTAGTTTAACTGTTGAAATGAATAGTATTTATTTCAAAATTTTGTTACTTTATCTCTCTCAAATTTTACATTTTTTGCCTATGATATTTATAGATCTAAAATCCTTATTTCAATAGCTTTTCATTAACATGTGACTTGACTATATTTTGATGTTTGGATTGAAAGTTATAATAGAAACAAAAATAATGATATTATATATATATATATATATCAATCGGATGAACTCTACTATTCATTCTACTGTTTATGAACAGCGATGAATAGTAATTACATAGTAATATATAATATTTAATTAATAGCACGACAATACTTGTCACAGTTTTGTCGGTTGTCTTTTATCATAATACCTACATAACATTACTGTGTTCAGTAAAGGTTTTTATATTATCATTAATTGATAATTGTCAGATTTTGTTATGTGTGTTGCATTAAATATTTTATATTTAGATTATTCCAGAAGTAATGATTTTAGAAATACAATGAAAGAAAGCAAGCACTCCTATAGAATATTTCTTAAGGCTTGCATGCAATTTATTTAATTATTGTTAATTTATAAGGACGGCTTGTCACCTGTTATTGCTTTAATTTATATTGCTACTATTATTTACTATGTTTGTTATGGACGTTGCCCAATTTGGTTTACCATTATATCATCGTTGAATGTTTGAAAAATACAAGTGCTAGAAGACTGTAATTTTTCACAAGGTTTACTATGATTTAATGCACTTGGAGTTGCCAGATAATCAATAAATGCACTTGGAGTTACAAGATTATGGTTAAATGCACCTAAAGTTGTAAGATAATGATTTAGCGCACTGAAAGTTGTAATAACAAGGATGTAGTACAGTGTTGCCAAATAAAAGAATGAGTACAATTTTTATTATTCAAATACGTCCACAATAAAAATGATGTAGAAGAAAGCTTCTTAATGAAGATATGATAGACAAATATATTTATATTTTATGCCTCGAATGTGCTCCAGAAGTAGCAATATCAAGAGGGTTAATTCAGAAATTGCATTCTAATGGCATATCGTGTAAATATAATAGAAGATAAGAGTAAATAGTTACGTTACTATTCATACATACTATTTACGTTACTATTTACAATACTATTTATAAGTTCCACATTATTTTGATTTTGTTCTCCATTTTGTTCTTATGTTGTCATTAGTGTTATATCATCTATCTGAAAAGAATACAAATTTATAATATGTATCAATTCTTGAAGTGATAAGTGAATGGTATGGATCCAGCTAGTGTAGCTCACTCAATCGAGTGCTATAATTAACTGATACATGTGGCCAATTGGTACACAACATTGGCATGCGTCGTCTCAAAGATCTTTACAATTGAAATTATCAACTTTAACTTCATACCAGATGTGTGAATGAAAGGGAATTGCAGACTGTACTATTTTTCCTTCGCCAACAATTTTTTTCCCAAAGGGTTTTTCTTGGCAAGATTTTAATGAGGCAGTTTTAACACATCCATTTTCTTTCGTTACAATTTTATAAAGTTTCTTATGACGGTCATCCAAGGGGGAGTGTTAGGAATGAATGGTAGATGACCGAGAAATTATCCACCAAACGTGTTGTAGTTGGTAAACACATTGCTTATCAATCATAGCCTCTCTTCTATAAAAGGGGGGGCTGCGAAGAGAAAAAGAGAAAGAAAAGGAAGAGAAAGAAGAAGAGAGAAAAGAGAAGAAATAACAAAAACAAAAAGTGTAAGTAAACTATTTAAATTTATGTTGTCTTTATATTTTGTCTTATGAAAGAAACACATTCTTGATTGATTAAGAAGAAATATATTCTTAGGTAATCAAGAAGATCTATCCTCAAAGTTTCAGAAGAACTATTTGACAGTTTTAAAATAACTGTTTTGATTATATATTGTGTTTGATTATTTTGTTTGCTTAATATTCCTTTAGTTTTATAACAAAAACTATTATTTAATCAGTAACATTGCAGATATCATATACAGAAAAACAATAATATCATTAAACAATTTTAGTCATCTGATTTTGTATAATAATTAAATAAACATTTTGACGATCAAAATACTTTCAGAAAAATCAAAAAACTGTTTGAGAAATCAAATGAATAAATTTCTGATGATTAAACCGAATTTTTTTCAAATGTATTATAGCAAGTTCTGATTTTTTAACAGTACGATAAAATAGAGTGACAGTACATGGGTCATGACTACACATTTCACGACAGCAGCAAAACTCCATATTTGACCGTCTTCAATCTCCACAATGGTCTAGCTCCTCTTTTACTAAACATGAAATTTTCGATAGGAAAAATAAATCCCTCGTTAGGGATTCATGCAGGCTTCTTTTACTTGACATGAAATTTTTAATAGGAAAAATAAATCCCCAACAAAAATGCAAAGCGAAACCCGCATAAATATCAAAATGTCGCTTACACTTCAGTAAAATTGTAATGGCAGATTCACCTTTCTCCAATTAGTAGCTATAATTCAAACCAAACATTCCGCAACAAGTGAAAATATTATGATCATGTACAAGAAAGTTACTATGCTAGTCACCGTTCTGATCTTTTTACTCAGCCTACAAAAATAAAAAGTGCAAGAGCCCAATAAGAATCTAAGTCAATCATCAACTCACTAGTTAGCTCAGTGTTAAATTTAAACAATAGAAATCCTAAAAACCCATAATAATCCTATATGCCAGTTGAGGGCGAGACCGCAAACGTTCATGTTGCAGGATCAGCTCTCTACACGGGCCCATACTTAACACCCTCGAGCCTATCACACATGAAAACCTACTTAATCACAGATTTACGTTAGGAGCCCACAATTGCAAGTCTGCATCTTACAAACTAAAAATTTGAGCCCAAAAATTTTTGTGTTGCTTTCACACTTGATATTTTAACCGAATTAAGCCTGCAATACCACACGAATTTGCGAAGAAGTTTACCCTTTCCTTGAATGTTCCTTCCAACATCCTACTAATGGACATCAGGTCATCAATCCCGTAACAACCAACCAAAAGTTTCAGGTAAAGCTAAATAGCAAAGTCTCAAAGAAAGATGTTTGACTTAAAACCTCAACATCATCAAAACTTGCATTGCAGCAAAGTTAAAAGAGAGAGGAGATCCACTCTGCATTAGTTGGACTTTTTATAGAGAGACAATCAGAGCAGATTTCTCCTCAAAGTCAGACCAAAATCTTTCTAGAGCATTCTCCACCATCCAAGGTTCCTCAATGATCACTAGGCAAGCTCTTAATAATATCAGAATCACCTGAAATCCAAAAAATATTTCCATAATCAATCAAATTATTAGGATCTGCAAGGTTTTAAAAAAAGTTAATAGCTATAATCCTTACCTGGGTCAATAATGCTGAGGCAGCAAACCCTGAAGTATTTGCCACAAGCAGTCCCTAGATCTACATTGTCTGACATAACAAAATGGCCAATGCTTAAGGCAAGGCACCCCATAAAGCATATGATAATTCCACAAGACAATAACCAAAGGAATGAAATAAGAAAAAATTTAAATAAAAGAGCTAGCATTGTATCACAGGGTATTTTTATACCCTGGGATACAGAATTCAGAAAACAGGATTAGCTAAACAGAATTCAGAAATTCACAAAGTAATGATCGAACCCAGGTCTAGGATTTGACCATCAATGCCAGAAAATATGGCAAAGATACACCACCATCAACAATTTAGACTACAATGAGTATGGCTAGTTACGTATGTAGCATTTGTATTAATTTGCTCAAAATATTCTAAACTTCACTTTTTCCACCAAGTCTAACGTCCTTAAACAAAGAAGAAAAGGGAGACTAGACATTATAATGCTAAAAGAATGGCGGGCTGGCCCGATACCATTTCGAGTGTTTTTACCATACCAAGCAGTTTGTAAAATTTATTCCCATGGTAGGATAAGCCGATAGTTCAACTAAATTAGTGTTTTGGAAACACCGATTCAATTCGGGGGTTTTCCATATTAAGCATTTTTTTAGAATACTGTTACTGTTGGAAAAGCTGATTTAAAACAAAAAAACAAACACACTTCTAGGCAACTACCTAGGCTTGAGAAATGAGTTTGGCACTACATAAGTTGGGAATAAAGTTAAAAATTAATTGGGCTAGGTAAAAAAATAAAACTCATCATTACCCCACCTCTCTCTACGAATTATTCTTTTTTCCCGCATTTTAAATCACCCGCTTGCTTCAACATAACAAAAACTCAAGAACAAAAATACTTCTTTTTCCTTTTTTCCTTTGTTTTTGGTTTTTTTTTTTTTTTTGTTGTGGGGGGTGGGGGATGGTGTGGGGGGACACTGAATGTTGAAAGCAATCATTGAAAATTTTCTTCATCTCAAAAGCAAGCAGCTTCTAAACTTACAAAAGTAGCAAAGCACTGAGGATTCAAAAATTATTCAACAATGTAATTACTCAAGTACAAAAGAATTTTATTCAAGAGTAACATCAATGCCTTCAAATAATAAAACTATAGTCGTCACATATTATCCACAATATTTGAACTCTGGAGATAACTACGACCATGCCCAATTCCATTATATTTGGTGGTATTCGAGAATTACTGAATGAATAATATTCAAGTCTCATGCCTTAAAGTCAAGTCAGGGCTTGCTTGAGCCAATTTGAGACCTTAGGCCAAAAATTTAAATGAGACTTTATATTTTTAAATTTGTTGTAAAGAAATTTTGGTTAAATTGGAGTTTCTTTTTTCCTCAAGTTAATTAGCGTGTTCTTTTTTTTTTTTTTTTTTTTTTTTTTTTTTTTTTATAACAGCCTTCTTTTTTTTTTTTTTTTTCCATCTAGACCACGACTTTTTTCATAAAACTTTATAGGGCCTTAATAACTATAGGCTACATGGTTTTAAAAAATTGAGGCCTTCAAAAATTTTTTTGTAACCATTTATATTTCTACATTAAATTGTAATTTTTTATTTGAAGTTAACTAGTATATTTGATTTTGTGCCTTCGTTTTATAGGGCCTTTTTCTCATTTGGACTAGAGCTTTTTCTTATAAAAAAAAAATTTGTAGAACCTATTAGGGCTTTAACTATAGCATGTAATGTTTTAAATTTGGAGCCTTCAAAGAATTTTTTTTTTTTGTTAACTCAAAAGGTGAGAAAGGGCAACCAACGTAGTAATCCCCGTGGGTGTGAGCATAGGGGTTCTCACCTACTGTGAAATGTTCGATTTGAGCCATAACTACTGACTTGGGAAGGGTGAGCTAGTCACCACCGTCCCACCAAAGTGCAAGTGACATCCAACCCCTTCTCAACAACATCTGGTACACGTAACTACTACCGCAAGCGGGTTCAAACACGCGATTGTTGAGAGAAGTGTGGGATTCTATGCCCAGCTGCTAACGTACAATTTGCCTATTTATTTATGGTTAAACTAGTATTTTTTTCCCTTGAAGATCAATAATGTAGTTGCCTATACTACAGCATGTAAAGTTTTAAAGAATTTGGGGCCTTAAAATATTGGGGGCCTTAGGCAATTGCTGGCCTACGGGTTAAGCCAGCCATGAGTCAAGCAGGGCAAAACAAAAATTGGTGATTTCAACAATATTTTTCATATTTAACAAACGTTAAAAATTCAATTGAAAATAAGCCTAAATATTAGAAATAGTATCTTAGAATAAATGAATAAAAAGCATGAATGAATGAACCCCAGGTTTGTCAAATGTCACATGAACTCAAATTTCTGTTGCAAATTAATTCATATGATTAATCCTAGCGGTTATGACACTTTACCCCCTTGTGGTTTCAACAAAATTAGATGACCCTCATGTGGTTCAAAAGTAAACACATAACCTCCTATGATTTGGACTTAATTGCAAAATAGATGAAAACCCTTCTCAACAGTATCTAGTACACGTAACTACTACCGCAAGCGGGTTCAAACACGCGATTGTTGAGAGAAGTGTGGGATTATACGCCTAGCTGCTAACGTACAATTTGCCTATTTATTTATGGTTAAACTAGTATTTTTTTTTTCCCTGAAGATCAATAATGTAGTTGCCTATACTACAGCATGTAAAGTTTTAAAGAATTTGGGGCCTTAAAATATTGGGGGCCTTAGGCAATCGCTGGCCTACGGGTTAAGCCGGCCATGAGTCAAGCAAGGCAAAACAAAAATTGGTGATTTCAACAATATTTTTCATATTTAACAAACGTTAAAAATTCAATTGAAAATAAGCCTAAATATTAGAAATGGTATCTTAGAATAAATGAATAAAAAGCATGAATGAATGAACCCCGGGTTTGTCAAATGTCACATGAACTCAAATTTCTGTTGCAGATTAATTCATATGATTAATCCTAGCGGTTATGACACTTTACCCCCTTATGGTTTCAACAAAAATCAGATGACCTCATGTGGTTCAAAAGTAAACACAAAACCCCTTATGATTTCGACTTAATTGCAAAATGGATGAAAACTGTTAGCATTAACGTCAATTCTATCACAGGAGTATTTTTGTTATTTCATCTCTTCAAAACAGAACATCAAAAAGCCAATTTTGTCCTTTTATGTCATAATAAAGGGTTGTTCTTTGTAAGGCCGTTTTGGTCATTTCACGAAATCTATCATGATTCCATCTATTTTACAGATAAGTACAAATTACCGGGAGTTGTGTGTTCACTTTTGAATCACAAAGAGATCATCTGATTTTTGCTCAAACTACAAAGGGATAAAGTGTATTTATATATCAATAACCACACACACACAGCATGATTCACCAAAATAAACACCCAAATACGAATGAGTGAATGAAACAAGTAGATTTCACTTTCAATGTAACTCAATAAATCCCTGTTCCAGCTAGTTGGGTTCAGCTGCATGATCTTGTTTCACAATTCCACTGTGACAAATATTCTAACTTCAGTTAACAATTAGAAATTATTTATAGGAATTCAGATCTGTAGTTACATGCTCACTGGTCATGCATGACAGTATAAAATGTCCAAAAAGTAAGACATGCAATCAAAAAGAAAAAAATTAAACAATGGGGTAGTAACAATCAAGAAGTAGATTAGAATAAGTGAAACTTTATTAAAAGCTAACTGCCTCTAAAATTCTAGAATAGCAAAATCGAATTCAAGTGAATCAATAATTGAAGCAAAGTGATATGATAAACATATATTGTACATGTACAGGGAGCACTTTGTTTGCAGTAAATGAATAATAATACAAACAAAAAAGAAAAGGAAAGGAAGAAAGATGAAAACTATTATCAAATCAATGGACAGAACTAGTAAGCTAATAATTGTGATAAGCAACTTACTGCCATTATAGTGATGAACTCCAACCTTTGCCAACATTGCATAGTACTCTATCTCAGACTTCCTAAGTGGAGGGCAGTTGTTGGAAATGATAACCAGTTTTGCTGTAAAACACAAAACACCGAAGAGTTGAGTTAACCTTCTCTCTCTCACTTGTACAACGTGTGCTCACTACAAAGTGAATCCCAAATTAATTTTTCCTATCCAAAGAACTAAGTACTTTGATTGACAATATCATCTCAAAAGCATGTAACTGAAACCAGAATTCACTGCTTCCTAATGATCAATTGACATTGCCTTTTAATGCAAGAATTCAACACTTCACTACACAATTTTCCCCTTAAACAAAACAGTCAAACCATTGTTTATGCAAAAGTACTAGTCTCATAAGTAAAAATTTCCACTTAACCTTAAAAACTGTCTAATAAGCAGCAAAGTAGAGCCAATCAATTTCAAAAAAATTCACATTAATGCTGGTATTTCAGCTCATATTTAGCATCGTGCAACAGGGCAAACATGGATTAGGGAAGTGCACAACCAGATGTCAAATCGGGATGAACTATCCATCTTTGCATCAGCAACAGAACAGATTCAGAGAAGAAATGTAAATAAAAAAATAAAAAAAATAACCCACAAGGATATGAAAATCAGTGTATATAGTACACAAGTAAGAACACTACCTTTGGAGATCCTGAGAGACTCGAGAACGGTCTTGTAGCCCAAGGTGTACTTTCCGCTCTTCATCACGAGAGCGAGCCGACTATTAATGCTCTCATGAGTCTTCTTCTGAATCGCAAAGAGGAAAAAAAATACAAGGAATAATCTAACAGTTAGTATTGCTCTAAACCATAACGAACGTCTGGTTGCCGAGAAAATTTTCAAATAAAAAAGAAAATGAAATCTCCAGGCTAAGTAGTTGTCAGTAGATTGGAAAATTTTGACTTCTTAAATTCCAAATAATTAGGAGTTTCAATATTTCAGAACTTCAAATCTGTTTCTTCACGTACACATTCTCCAAATCCAAACAGATCAATGAAATACAAAAGGAAACTCGTAACGTAGACATCGCAGATATCAAGGAAAATCAGAATCAGAGAAAGAGTTTACAGTTTTCTTTGCGGCGACCATGTTGTGTTGCTGAGTTAATCAGAGCGCTGCACAACAGAAACTTCGACGGCGATAAAGAAACCCTGAATTGTATAAAGAAACGGAGGTTATATAGGTAACGGTTTTCGATTAGGGTTTAGGGTACGTACTGTGGAGTCTAATAACATGTTTAGAACTTGAGGAAAGAAAGGTTCATTTCTTTTTGGGTAATATTATACCATCAGAAAATTTATATAGAATTTATTATCAGAATGATATGATTAAGTTGTGAGCTTATCACTTTAAAATAAAGAACCTACAAAGACGTTTATTTATTACAAAACTATTATAGTCACATCATTTTGGTGTAGAATTCTGTACAAAAATTCTAGAAGAATAGCATTTTTCTTCCTTTTCCCATTCGATTTCTACTAGAGGCAAAAGAAAATTCATAAATTGTTATAAAACTAAATGAATATTAAGCAAGCATAATATTTAAACACAATATATAATAAAACTAATTTTTTTAGAACTGTCAAATAATAATTAAATAAGTTTTCTAGAACTATAGAGATAGATCTTTTTGATCACCCAAGAATGTATTTTTTTCATGAGACAAAATATAAAGATAATAAAAATTTAAATAGTTTATCTACACTCTTTACTTTTTTCTTTCTCCTCTTTTTCTTTTCTTCTTTCTCTCTTTTCTCTTTCTCTCTTCTCTCTTTTCTCTTTTTTTTTTTTTTCTCTCTTTTTATGTAGTTTCTTTTATAGGCTGAGAATGAAATAGGCAGCCATGTGATAGTTCGCTACATCCTTTGGTCATCTACCAACACATTTCATAACACTCCCCCTTGGATGACCACTACAAGAAATTTCAGAAAAATTAAGCAAAAAAAAATGAGTGTGTTAAAACTGTCTCGTTAAAACCTTATCCCAAAAAACTCTATGAGAAAAAAAAATGTTGACGAAGGAAAAGGAGTACAGTCTATAATTCCCTCTTATTTATACATTTGGTATGAAGTTGAAGTTGATAGCTTCAATTGTTCAGAGCTTTAAGACGACGCATGTCAATATTGTGTACTAATTTCTCAAATGCTACAGTTGGGAGTGTTTTAGTAAATAAGTTTGTCAAGTTGTCACTTGAACGTATCTACTTGATATCAATATCATTGTTTTTCTAGAGTTCATGTGCATAAAAAAACTTTGGCGATATATGTTTGGTTCTGTCACCTTTGATGTAGCCTCCCTTAATTTGTGCAATACATGCTGCATTATCTTCATATAATATCGTTGAGGTATCTTTGATCGAGGATAGTTTGCAACTGTATTGAATATGTTGGATCATAGATTTCAATCAAATGCATTTTCGACTAGCTTCATGAATTGCGATAATCTCAGAATGATTTAAAGAAGTTGTAGTTAGCGTCTGCTTCACAGATTGCCAAGATATAGCATTGTTACCATAGGTAAATACATACCCGGATTGTGATTGTGCTTTATGTGGATCAGAGAGGTAACCAGTATCTGCATAGCCAACTAACTCTGATTCTGGTCCCTTTGAATAGAACAAAACCCAGATCTGTTGTTTCTCAAAGGTAACGGAATATGTGCTTTACCCATTTCCAATATCTCTGAGTTGGTGTAGAATTATATCTTGCCAATAAATTTACAGAAATGCAATATCGAGTCTTGTGCAATTTGCAAGATATATAAGAGCCCCAATAGCGTTGAGGTATGGTACTTCAGGATTAAGGAGTTCTTCACCGTTTTCTTGAGGGCAAAAAGAATCCTTTTGTATATCTAGTGATCGGATAATCATTGGAGAACTCAATGGATAAGCTTTATCCATATAAAATCGATTAAGAACCTTTTCTGTATATGTGGATTGATGGATGAGAATTCTATTTGATAAATGTTTAATTTGTAATCCAAGATAAAATTTAGTTTTTCCAAGATCTTTCATTTCAAACTCCTTTAAATAACTAGTTGTTGTTGTAAGTTCTTCAGGAGTTTCAACAAGATTCAGATCATCGACATAGACTGCAATAATAGCAAATCCAGATTCTGATTTTTTAATAAAAACGCATGGACAAATTGTATTATTCACATATCCATTTTTCAATAGATATTCACTAAGATGATTGTACCACATGCATCCAGATTGTTTTAACCCATACAAAGATCTTTGAAGCTTGATAGAATATAAGCTTCGAGATTTTGAAATATTTGCTTTAGGCATTTTAAATCCTTCAGGAATTTTCATATATATATATATATATATCATTATCTAATTCACCATATAAGTAGGCTGTTACGACGTCCATCAGACGCATATCCAGTGTTTTTGAGACTGACAAACTAATTAAGAATCTGAACGTAATGGTATCCATTACAGAAGAGTATGTTTCATTAGAATCAATACCAGGTTTTTTCGAGAAACCTTGTGCTACTAGTCGCGCTTTATATCTTATGAGTTCATTTTTCTCATTTCGTTTTCGCACGAATACAATTTGCATCCAATCGGTTTTACATCTTCTAGTGTTTGGACTACAGGTCCAAATACTTTGCGTTGTACTAATGAGTTTAATTCTGTCTCAATAGCTTCTTTCTATTTTGGCCAATCACTTCTATCTTGACATTCGTCAACTGTTTGTGGTTTATTCTCTGCATTACTTCTTGTAATTGCAAGAGCCACTTTAAATGAAAATATATTGTCGACAACAATTTTATTTCTATTCCATTTTTCTCCTGTATTCACATAACTTATTGAGATCTCATTACTTTCCTCTACAGGGATATCTCTTCAGGAGGTTTCTTTTCTGGGAATTCTTTTACAGGAGTTCCTTCTTCTAGAGATTTAGATACTATGGTTTCTTCAGAAATACTGACTTGCTTATGCATTTGTACCTTCCTCTTTCTAGGAACTATGTCTTTTGCACCAATAGGTCTTTCACGCTTCATGCGTACTTGAGATTCATTTGCTGCTATATTAGCAAATTGTCCTATAGGGACATCAATACGTACTGGGGTATTAGCTGCTGGTATATATGATTTTGTTATCTGCTTTGTGTCGGTAAACATATCAAGTAATTGATTTGCAATCGTCTATAAATGAATAATCTTGTAAACTTTTGATTCACATTGATTTGTTTG
Organism: Euryodendron excelsum; assembly: GCA_033060915.1. Classification (NCBI taxonomy): domain Eukaryota; kingdom Viridiplantae; phylum Streptophyta; class Magnoliopsida; order Ericales; family Pentaphylacaceae; genus Euryodendron; species Euryodendron excelsum. The sequence goes on along the minus strand of CM065380.1, from coordinate 34,783,436 downwards.
AGGATCAAGATGAGATACTTGGAAGCATTCCAAGTAATCTCATGATGTTTTTCCAGTTGCATCTTATCTCCCCCTAATGGTGGAAAAAGTGTCTCATCAAAATGACAATTCGCAAAACGTGCAGTGAATACATCCCCTGTTAAAAGTTCAAGATATCTAATAATAGATGAAGAATCAAAACCAATATAAATCCCAAATCGATATTGGGGACCCATTTTAGTACGTTGTGGTGGCGCAATTGGTACATATATAGCACAATAAAAAACCCTTAAATGTGAAATATTTGGTTGTTGACCAAAAATAAGTTGTAATGGTGAATATTCGTGGTAAGCAGTAGGTCAGACACGAACTAATGATGCAGCATGCAATATGGCATGTCCCCAAGCAGAAACATGTAATTTTGTTCTCATAAGTAAATGTCAAGCTATAAGTTGAAGGCGTTTGATAAAAGATTTAGCTAGATCATTTTGTGTGTGTGTGTGTGTGCAATGGGATGTTCAACATCAATTCCTATGAACATGCAATAATTATCAAAAGCTTGAGATGTAAACTCACTAGCATTATCTAATCGTATTGACTTAATTGAGCAATCTGAAAACTGTGCTTGTAATCTGATAATTTGAGCAAGAAGCCTAGCAAATATAACATTACGAGTAGAAAACAAACAAACACGTGACCATCGAGTGGATACATCTATTAAAACCATAAAATAACGAAATGGTCCACATGGTGGGTGTGTCGGCCCACATATATCCTCCTGAATTCTTTGTAAAAGGTTGGGGATTCAACTATTACTTTTGAAGGGGATGATCTCATAATTAATTTTCTTTGTGAACAAGCGGGACATATATAATCACTTGACAAAAGAATCTTCTGGTTCTTTATCAGATGCCCACGAGAGTTTTTAATTATTTGACACATCATCGTTGATTCCGGATGACCAAGACGATCATACCAAAGTATAAAATTCTTTGGATCAAAACACTTCTGGCGCATCACTTCAGGTGATCCCAAAATTCTTATAGTTGTATAATATAATTCAGAAGAGAAGGTAGTAAGTTTTTCTAATACATGCTTCTGGCAAGAAACAATAGAAGTAATGTAAAAATATTATTTATTATCTTCATTTGTTGTCTCTATAGGATATGCATTACTTCATATATCTTTAAAACTGAGCAAATTCGTTGTAACTCTAGTTGAATACATAACATCATCAATATAGAATTTTGTTCCTTTTGGTAACAATATATTGGCTCTTCCGGAACCTTCAATTAATTTTGTACTACCAGATATTGTCTTAACGTTATTTTCAGCTAACGTTAAGCTAACAAAATATTTTTTCTCTCGAAGAATTGTATGAGTAGTTGCACTGTCAAAATATATTTCCATCGTTCATCTTGGAAGCTATTAATGCTTTGGTAGATTCCATGTCTCTATACAAAATATTAAAATTGCTTATTTATAAGAAAATGAAAACATTCATTTAAAAGAAACATGCTTAAAAAACATTACACAAAATGACAATAAACTTAAAAGAATAAGAACATAAACTAGTTAGCGTGGACATTTCCATCATCAATTAAGTGATCTATTTTTCCATCATGATATTCAAAGAAATATGAAACATCAAGGTGAGTGATTTCTACTAAGTTATTAAAGTTGTTGAAATTCATTTCAATATTTTTTTTCTTTATCTTGTGTTGATGTTCGGTAAAGATCCACTAATAGCTTGGGGGTACGATAGGTACGTGACCAATGCCCTTTCATACCACACCTGCAACAAACATCTTCATAATTTTTGGGAGGTTTATTCTATAAACCTTTTTCCTTTCCTTGTTTTGTTTCAGAGTTGTTCCGCTGCTGGTGGTGTGGTGTAGTATTCTTAACTTGAGAATTTGAAGAATTATAACTGTTATAATTGTTACCTCCACGATAACCCCTACGATGACAAAAATTATTTCTGCTGTGTCCACGACAACGGCCGCGTCCACGACCGCGACCACGACCACGTTCATAAAATGAGACTGCATTCACTTCAGGGATTGGTGTAGAGCCGGTTAGGCGAGACTGATGGTTTTTCATCAGAAGCTCATTATTTTGTTTAGCCAGAAGGAGACATGAAATCAATTCTGAATATTTTTTAAAACCCCGCTCTCGATATTGCTGCTGCAGGAGCACATTCGAGGCATGAAATGTAGAGTATGTTTTTTCTAACACATCTTCATCAGTAATAGTTTGCCCATATAATTTCAATTGTGAGCTAATTTTAAATAATGCAGAATAGTACTCACTAACAGCTTTAAAATCTTGCAACCTCAGGTGCATTCCATCATAACAAGCTCTGGGGAGAAACATGATCTTCTGATGCTCATATCTCTCATTTAAATTTTGCCATAGTGCCATGGGTCTTTTACCATGAGGTATTCAGTTTTTAATTCTTTGTGAATATGATGGCGAAAAAAAATCCTTGCTTTTGTACGATCCTGTTGGGATTTGTCATTTTCCTCATTTATAGTATTTTCAAGAGCCTTTGGACACAAATGGATCTCAACATCAACTACCTAGAATAAATAGTTCTTACCTTAAATGTCAAGAGCGGTAAATTATAGTTTTGCGAGATTTGACATTTTTAGAATGACTACACTCACAAGATAACAAAGTTTTAGAATCACGATAAGCAAAAATAATATAAAGAAGACATGCTATAGAACTTTGGTCAAATATTTGATACAAATCCCACTCATCCAAATCTGATAAATTTCATTTGCTAATACATTCATCAATAGTAAAATCACTATTTATGAATAGTAATTACTATTGTTGCATAGTATCATATGTAATACGTATATATAAATATATATATTATTATTTTTATTCATATTATAACTTTTAATGTAGACATCAAAATGTAGTTAAGTCACATTTTTATGGAAATGTATTGAAATAAGGATTCCAGATTTATAAATATCATAGGCCAAAAATTTAAGATGTGGAAGAAATAAACAAATGAAGTTTCGAAATATTACTATTCATCACTATTCATCAACTATTCAATAAATATAAATTATGCCATGAATTGAAAAGTGAATAGTAAAGAACTCAAAAAACAGATAAATAAACTGAAATATTAATGACATATAAAATGAAGTACCTTCTAGATATACGAGTACTTAGAGTTTCGTGCTGATAAGGTGTTATAAAATTAAATGAATATTAAGCAAGCACAATATTCAAACACAATATATAATAAAACTAGTTATTCTAGAACTGTCAAATAATAATTAAATAGTTTTTTCTGAAACTATGAGGATAGATTTTCTTGATCATCCCAACATGTATTGCTTTCATAAGACAAAATATAAAAACAACAAAAATTTAAATAATTTACCTACACTTTTTGCTTTTTTCTTTCTTCTCTTTTTCTCTTCTTCTTTCTCTCTTTTCTCTTTCTCTCTTCTCTCTTTTTCTCTTTTTTTTTTTTTTTTCTCTTTTCCTATGCAGTTCCTTTTATAGGCTGGGAATGAAGTAGGCAGCCATGTGATAGTTCACTGCATCCTTCGGTCATCCACCAACATGTTTCATAATATAAATCGAAATTTTAATTATTGTTTTTCCAATTTTTCTCTTTTTTCTTCTCTTTCCCTTCCTTTCTATTTTCCTTTTCCAAATAGCGTGCAACCGTGCAACAACCTGCTTCGAACTTGTGGAACGAAAGGATAATTCAATAGTTTGGTTTCTAAGTTAGGGGAAAAAATTATATTTTTTATATTTATGTTTATCATATTTTGCCCATGTGACATTTTTCTTCAACAGTGTTTTTATTTGTAACAAATTCATGTTGTTAAAATACTAAAATACCACATGTCACAATTTAACAACAATGGCTAATGAAAATTGAATATTGCCTAACCACTCAAAATTTTTTCTTAACTTAGAAGCAAAGAGAAGAAAGATACATAAAGTTGTTTTCTTCAACTTTTCTTTTATTTTCCTTTTGTGTATAGGCTTAACCAAAAATATAAAAATAAAAAGTGATTTTTCTTCCACCTTTCTTTTATTTTCTTTGCATAATCAAATAGAGGGAAGAAACCTTATAAGACTTAATTTCCCTACATTTTCGAATTAATGCTAATAGATGTTTTGGTATACACAAATTAATGCGATTGATCTTTTTGGACCACTGATTTTAAATTTGTGCAAGAGGAGTAGCAAAATCTTGAATTTGATTATATAGGTGTCGTGCCCCAATTTTTGGGTGTCCAAGGTTCTTTCGGCTCGGAGACCCTAGAGCACAGAACTCTGTCACTAGAACTCATCCTCCTAGAAGGACAAATGCGACTAAGTTGGAAAATTGGTTTGAATAAGGGTTTTTCAGAAAAATTGGAGTCACCACCTAACTTGATTAAGGTGAGTTAGGGCACCTAAAATTAAGTGTTAATCAGAAGACTAAACTTGGGGTTTTTGGAAAGGTTTTGAAAACTCTCTCAAGAGAGGGTTTTTAAAGAAAAAAGGTTGTTTGGCAATCTTTGGAAAGATTTAAGCCCTTCTGGAAAATAACTCCATTTTGGTCATTCGAAAACAGAAATCTATGGTTCGGGGGTTGGTTACGTGTAGGGAAGATATCCTAAGATCATCACCCTACCCCCGCCCTTTTGGTACCTACATGTCTAATCACCCTTTATTCACTCATTAGAATAACCGGTTACCGTTGTCTACTTAATATCCACTTTAGAATTTCAAAAACGGGGTTTAGTCATCACTTTTCGGATGGATGATGCATGATGTAAGTTTATGGAAGAAGTTTGAAAATAATAAGGGTTTTGAAAGAGTTTGGAATAAGAACTTTGAATTGATTAGAATTTTTGAAAAAAGGGATTGGAGTTGAAATAAGAGTTATGACCGCACCATTTTAGGTTGCCTACGTATCTCATTTGACGAGAATCAGGTCATTCGTAGTTCGGGTAAGAACCCGATGGAAAATAGGCGCATTAGGGCCTTTGGAAGGTTTAAAGACACTTTGGGTCTTTGAAAAAGTTTAAGACACTTTGAGGTCTTTGGAAAAGTTTAAGACACTTTGAGGTCTTTGGAAGCTGAAGACCCTTTGAGGTCTTGGAAATCTTGACTCGAAATTGAATGGTGGAGCGTTTTGAAAGTGTTTTTGGATCAACTTAAGGGAGTTTTGAAAAAAATATGCTTTGGCATGACTCAAGAGAACTTGAAAGTGTTTTTGAAGTCTTGTTTTGAAAACCTTGGAGGCATGATTTTAGAATGTTTTGATGAATTAGTTTTTGAAAGTGGTTTTTAGAAATGGTTAAGGGTTTGGAATCCTAATATGGATAACTTTAGAGGTTGTTCTTGATTTATCACTTGTCCTTGGAATCCCTAACCATGAGGGGGCTAGGGACATCTTAGGTTTGTGACCTTTTAAAAACATTTTTTGGAAATGGCTTGAAGATGGAGTGTAAGAACATTTGAAGAGTTTATGGAGTTGTTTTTTTTTTTTTTTATCAAGAGAGTAGGAAGTTTTGGAAAAATGGGTTATGAGAGCAGTTTGAAATTGAGTGATCATGTTAGAAAAGGGTTCAAGAGTTGGGGACCTTGAAGCATATTAACCTAAGTTGGGTTGGTCTAGGGTTAGGGGTGACCTAAGGTTAACTAACTTGGGCTAGGTTAACCTAGGGTTAAGGTGACTTAAGGTTAGCTAACTAGGGTGCAGTTAACCTAAGGTGAGTGAACCTAGGATTGGATAACTAGGGTCAAGTTAACCTAGGGTTGGATAACTAGGGTCAAGTTAACCTAGGGTTAGATTGGAAAATGTTTTTGAAAGTTGGTTTAATGCACTTTTGGAAAGAGTTTTGGAAAACCAAACATGTCATGCAATGGACTTTGGTTGGTAATCTTTTTGAAGGTCATTTCCATAAAACTTTTGACTCTAGCTAAGAGTATGGTTTATATGGTTGGTGTTTGGAAACCATTCCAAGGAAGGTGTCCTCATGGCCATTATAACCATAATCTTGACAAGAGTGTAAAGGGTCTAAAAATCAACATAGTGATGGTAACTTTTTAAAGCACCATTTTTAATGCAAAAATGGAGAGAATGCATTTTTGAAGATCATCTTTGGAGAAGGATTTTGAAAACCATTTTTCAAGGGAACCATTCCATCAAGAGAGGGTTCATATGGCCAAACAAAAGGAAGACCACTCAAGAGAGGGTTCCATGGGGCCATTCCAACCATTATGCTTAAAAGAATGAAAATCTTGAAAATTAGAAATTTAGAAAGCAATCCTTATGCAAATGAAAATGTCATGATACCAAAATGAGAGGTAGGGGTTAGTAGGAGGTATTCTAATGCATGATTTCTAAAATCTCATCCTACACTTCAAAGGGCCAACTCTTGGAACGATTTTTAAAAGGAATATAGAGCTTGAAAATGGTATGAAAACAAGAGCAATGTAAGCTTTGTAGAACATGACAATAAGCATAAAATGAAGCCAAGCATGCAAAACATGATCAAAATAGTAATATGCAAGGGGTCATGATCACATACAAGGCTTTTAGGCTACACCACATAAACAAGGGGCTCTTAGGCCATACCATCTTAAAGTAGGCTAGTGAGAGGTCCCCCTACACGGTGGCTCTCACTTGCTTTCCTCTAGGCATGATCTAAGAGCCCTCTTGGCTCAAACATGCAAGAATGGGGGGTTGAAGATGGGGGTTAAAATAGAGAATAGCCTAAGTAGGCTAGGAGGGAGAAGAGAAGAATGGGGGAAGACACAAATGTAAAAGGGATACCACCTTTTGCCTTCAACACACTTGTAGTCTTCAAGGGATGCTTTGATGGGAGCTTGAATGACTTCAAGAAGGCTTAGAGGGCTGGTAGGGAGTGTTTGATGGTGTATAAGGCTTTATATGTAAAGTATATAGGCTTGGGGATGATGGAATCTAAGCTAAGTGTTGGAGGGATGAAGTGTGTATAGAGATTTGCAATTCTGGAGTGACTTCAGCAGGGCTTCGCATTAGAAATTGGAGTTGGAATATGCAAAGGGTGGTCTGGTATTTATAAGCAATTTGGAACAGGCCTGGCGCATGTGCTACATGTGCCTGGCCAAAATTTGACCTAGCGCATGTAGGACATGTGTAGGTACTGTTCCATTGCCAGAATGACACGTGGCACCCTGTGTACTGGTTAAATCTCGACTGTTGATTGAAAGTTGGTCGATTTGATCAAAATTTGAGCGTATGTAGCGTACGCTCCATCACCGGGAAGTTTTATCCAAACTTGAATTGATAATTGAATTAATCGGGAAGGTTTTGGGAGAATCGGTCACACTCGGGACGTTTTTCTAGGGCTTCTGATGAACTTTCATGTTTTCGAAAAGTTTGAATTATGTTTGAAAGTGTGAGATATCATCTTGGGAAACGTGCATAAAAGGATAATTTTACGGAACGTCTGTGATACGCTCCAAGGGTGTTCAAAAGTGGTTGTTTTCTTTTCGTGTGATCAAGGCCTTTGGGAAAGGATCCTTTCAATCGGACCGTACCGATGGAAAGTACTCTGGAAATACTTTCTAGAATTCCCAGATTTACACATTTCTTAAGTCGTTTGACGGTGCATCTTGATTAGGGAATCGGAGAAAAAGTCAACCTTGGCGGAGCATTTGCGAGACGCTCTAGGGGTTGTTGAAAGTTGCAGTTTTCACACCGTACGATGGAGGACTTCAGGAAGCGATCTATCCGATTGAGCCATATCAATGGAAAGATCTATGAACGAGCTTTCGAGAATTCCCTGGTTTACGCATTTCTCAGGTCAGTCGACGGTGCGTTATAACTAGGGAATCGGGAGAAAAGACAATTTAGGCGGAGCCTCTGCGAGACGCTCTAGGGGACTTTTATTGAGTCGTGAGCATCTAATGTCGTAGGGTCCTTCTCGAGTTAACCAAGGGTGCATGGTGAAACCCTTTGCTCGAAATCCCAAGACCGGTGCTGTTCCGGGGCATGTTTGGATTTCCAGGAGTAAAACGGTTATTTTGGCTAGGATTGGCTGGAAATGGTTTGGTGTGTGGTGTTAAGCGTGTAGGGTTGTTCAGGGATGGTTTTGGGAGAGTCTTTTACCGTTCGGCAGGGTATGTGCAGTGTTGAGATGTTCAAGGGCAAAACGGTCATTTTGACCGGAGTGAACCAGAATGGGACCAAAATTGGACTGAATGGTGTGCGGGGGACGCCTAACAATTTAGTAACATTTTGGAAAGGTGGACTTATCATTTTGAGAGATTTTGAACTTTCCCAAAATGCGCCTGGAGGCCCAAAGGGCGGGTTCGGTCATTTTTCACTGAGTCGGGCTAGCAGGCGCTGGTGTTGACCTAGGTGTTGGTTCCTGAGACTGCCCGGTCTCAAAAAACTACCTGTGCGGTGTTGGTCTCTGAGAACACCCGGTCTCGGAGAACTACCAAATGACGGATATTCTACATTGGTGGGCTAGCAGACGCTAGAAGTGAACTGTCTGGAACTTGATGAGGTGTTGGTCCCCAAGATCGCCTGATCCCGGGAAGCTACCTGGATGACATTGGTTTCTGGGACCGCCCGGTTTGGAAAGCTGCCTGGAATAATTGTGCTTATGGCTCCAGCGGGTCCTTATGGACCCGAGAAGAGCCCAGTTGGTTGGATTAGAGACTGTAAGGCTCATCTTGAACTTGCACGTGTTGTGATGTTAGAAAACTGAGCCCGGCCGCACCGGAGATTGCCGAGCGGGCAAAATGGGGTGCTTACAATAGTAGGTGGTTTTGAATAGATGTTTTGGTATGAGAAAAGGTGGATGGAAAGACGTTCGTCTAGAGTTGATTTTTTCTTTTGAAAATTGGGCCTTTATTTAGAGCCTTTATAACTTAATTTAGGGACTATTTACAGCCTTTTTGGAACTTGGGGAGGGTTTGATTCCACCTGGGAGAGAAAGGAAAACGAGGGAAATATCAAAGGAAAAAAGCACACTCTGTCTCTTTCTCTTTCTTCTTTTTTTTTTTTTTCATTTTTCTCTCATTTTCTTTATAAAAATTAAACAAGAATGAAAAAAAATTTTCTTTCTTTTTCTATTTCATTTCTTGTCCCTTCCTTACACTTCCCTTCCCTCCACAAGTTCCAACAGGTTGTAAATATTGTGGAGTGGTGATCTAGATCAGAACTTCAAGATGTGGAATTAGCCCAATTCCTTCCATTTGAAAGAGAATTGGCTTTAAAAAGTGGGTTTGGAAAATTTTGTGTGTCGACGCATCTTGGGATGTGTCCATAGTTCTTGGTAGGGCAAAGCGATATATCCACAATGGCAAACCACAAGTTGTTCAATGTCAAAATAATACAGTGCATAGGTCGGATCAGATCAGGTTTATTCCAAACTCAGGACTAAATTGATTAAGATCGGTTTCAAAATTTTAGATCCAAAATCGAACCGATCATCTCATGGAATCAAACGAACCACCCAAGTTGGTTTGGTTGGTCCAGATCTATTCTATTGTTCCCACTTAAAATAAAATAAAAAAAGACAGATCGTCACGCTTATAGGTCGAACAAGACTTGCTTATGCCCAAGCTCCAAATGCGACCTCCCTCGCCTTGTACTCTGCTGCTCCACCATATTTCTAATTCCAATCTTCCTTTGCTTGTCTAGTGTACATTACTAACACTACTATTTTGTTAAAAAGTCAAATTAAAAAGAATAGTAACAAAAATAACTCCACACACACACACACACACACACACACACACACACATATATATATATATGCTAGCTGTAACCCGTGTTATGCACATAACTTAAATGTATAAAGAGTAGTTTTATACATTATGTAAATATTATAAAAGTCCTAAAAGTCCTTGCACTATTTAAACTATATGCTCATCAAATATAGAAAACTTGTAAAATTAAATTTTTGGCTACATAAATCAACTACTAACAAAAAACTATAAAACAATGAATTTATTTATGCAAAATACATCCCATGTTTTAGGAATTAAAATAATCTAAACTCAACCACTAATATCCAAAATTATACATAATTCAAAAACATTTATACTAAAATCCAAACATGAACATTGGTTCATAGTTATAACCATACACCTTATAGTTTATCAAGTTTTAAGCTACCATACGTCACCTACAAAAGGAAAAGAACTACAAATCATTTTTGTGAATTGCTTAGACGTAACATATCATTTAGGTTCATTAGAATTAAAGAAAGATATGCATTTACCTCCAAATAATTCCATGATTCATTGATCTTCATTGTTATTGTTATGTAGACTTTGCTCCACTTTTCCAATGTTTGTAGACCCATCAAATTCATTTCAATCTCTTCTAACATAACAGACAATGCTCTCATAACTAAAAGTTATTTTTTTAGCTTTGTCTAAATACTTGCTATGGGCCATGTGGGTGCTAAAGTACTAACTATGGTATAAATCAAGATATCAATACGAGGTTTAAACCCGTTTTTTCTAAGACTATAGAACAATTGTTCCTTTTTGAGCATGTGTTACCGCACTGTTGAATTTTCACTCATGCGCTCTTGCTCAAATTCTATCCACAAAGGGTGAACATGATGTTCTTCTTTCACGAAAACATTCCATAAGTCTACAAAATCTCTTATCTCATACTTTTGAAATATGGTCTCTCAGATAGGATTCTAACTAGAGGGCAGTAGCTCAATGATTTTGCCCATCAAATATTGGCCAGATATTATTTTTTTACTTTTTCGAAGCAAATGACATACTTGAACTTTCCAAGTGATAAATTTATCAATTGGAAAATCCTCTTTAAGAGATTCATTATCAAAATCATGTAAGGTTTTTTGAATAGCTAGACAGTCGCTTTTCAATAGGTAAACGGTCGCTACGATGCAAATTAAGAGGAGGTCACATATTTCTTTGCATTGAAAATTGCACAATTATCATATCATAACATCTAGCAAAAATAGGTACTCCAAAATTATTGATAAACTGAGATACTTTATTATAAGCAATCATTAAAAAATAATTGTTCACGGTTTGTTTTGTACAAATTATCTTCAATGTATGATTTAGGGCTAAAAATGCTTGTGTATGTGTGTGTGCTCTAAGATTAATATTTTTTATTTTCAATTTTCAATCATTATGTTAAAACATTATTGAATAGAAATAAAAATTAAAAAATAGTGAATATGTAAAATTTAGACGATCAAAATAATGAACATCTGTTAAGCAGCATCATTAAATCAATGAATGAAGAGAATAAAACAATAATTGATGATTTAGTACATTGAAAATATAAATGCTCGTAAATTTATTGAAAAATGACACTAAAAAGTTCTTGGTAGACAATATTTTTTTTGTGAAATCCTCGGGTATGCCTTGCTTGTTAACAACTAATATCTTTAAGTTTGATGGAGAGGTAACACGTGACAGAGCTATATATAACTAACCGTGATTAAAGACTGAATTTGGAAGATAAAGACCCACACTCTTCAAAGTCTTCCCTTAATTCTTATTTATAATCATAACAAAAGCCAACTTTATCGAGAACTGACTTCTCTTCATTGCAAACGGTGAATGCTTTCTAGAAGGGGATAAATTGGCACGTGTAATTAATACTATTGTACTAATTCTGGACCCCGTAACCACTTTTGCCTCAATGACTCGTTCTCTCATTTTTTAAACTATTAAGTGATTGCCATTGCATAATCCCAACGATTGCTTAGTGTATCGCAAGAACATGATTGGCGCTCCAATTTTCAATTGTACACAATGATTTAAAAGTCCAAGCAAATTCAAAAGTGCAAAAACTCAGGAGGATGCATATCTTGTTCATTGCTTTCGCTCTCTATTGGACACAACTTATCAGCACCCATGAAAGTCTTCATGTCTCTTGGAAGCATCGAGAGCATAATGGAATTGATCTCATCAACATCATTATTCTTAAGAGCTAGAATGTCACATTCTTTTAAGTACATTATATTATGAAATTTATAGGTAAAATCCAGATAGGTTGCGTTGATTAATTGGAGTAAGTCCATTTCACCATTTTTTTAATGATAAATCTTCCTGGAATTTGTATCCAATTGGGTTCGTATCCTTCACCAAACAACGGTCTTGGTAATTTTCCTTCATGGAGCAATTTAATCCATTCTGAAAAATTACCTAGCTCATGACATGTTTGATTAGAAACATCTAGTGCTGTAATATGCATATTTTTTCGAAGATGAAAAACTTGACAATGATTCCAAATTGTTGGTTTTGATAATAAAGTTTCTATTGTTTATTGACGTTCACCCTTTGGAATAGCAGACAATATTTGTCTAAAATCACCACCAAGCATACATTGTTTTTCGCAAAAACCTTATTAGTAGAACAAAATTTTGTACTTTTTAATATGTCCCTAAACATACGATCAACTGATTTAAAAGCATGACAACTTTCCATGGGTGCTTCATCCCATATGATTAATGAAGCCTCTTGAATCAACTTTGACAAATCTGTTCCTTGGTTTATTGAACAACATGATGAGTCATCAGGGTCGAGTGGGATTTTAAAATGCGAGTGTGCGGTTCTTTCTCCTGGTAAGAGTAAAGTTGCGATACCTGATGATGCAACAAAAAGAATAATTTTTCTATCTTATTGAAATTTTGTAATCGAAGTATTCCATAAATATGTCTTTCCAGTAACATTGCTACTGTATACGAAAAAAAGACCTATATTTTTAGTGTCATACGCTTCCATTATAGTGTCAAACACTCTTAACTGATCATCATTCAAGCCTACATGCAAAGATTCAAACAATTTCCTTTCTGATGTACTATCAAAATCTAATTGTTCCCTGATAATTCTATTTGTAACATATTGAGCTAAGTGAGACAATGGAAGTGGCATTAGCAAAAACTCTTTAAGGGCCTACCATTTTTGTTTGGGATATGCTTAATTTCAAGCAATCCTAAAATTTTCAATTCACCTTCCTCGAGACTAATATTATCATCTCTAGTTTATCTCCTTACCTTACTTTGTAAATCATCAACGAGGTCAATTCAATGATTCTCCCACAATTCATATGGGTTTGTAACGTCTGAAAATATTAACATTGAACAAAACATATTTCATAGTTATGAACTCGATGCCCATGTCGCAGCTTCAGTTAAAGTTTGGTCCCATTCATTATCATCATCAAGTAAGCCAAGTGCATGAAATGCTAATTTAAAGGTTGGATGCACAATGCCATTAACAGTTCTAATATCCTTATAACACTTTGCACCGCTAAGCAACATATGTAAATGATATCGCTCTCTAGAATTCGGATGTGCATCAAATAGTTTGCCAATACATATTTGTTGTTGCCTCATTTTCTACTGCTTTGTCCTCGATCCCAAGCCCATAAACTAGGAAACTCTACATAAGTTAACACATTGGCTTTTGCATAGTCTCTATTTGCTTAAAACCACTTTGTAAACATTGTCTTGTGCACCCGTGGGTGATTAATGATTGATGATTAATGGAATGTTATTTAAGTCTCTAAATATAACAGTTTGTTCACTTTCTAAATAGTATTGCAATCGTTAAATTGGCTGGTATTGTTTTTATAATTCAGATTAAAAAATTCACTAGCAAGATTCAATAGCAAAGACATACCAATAATCTAAGTATTCTGGCACCTGATCAGCCTCTTTATATAGACATTGTCCATCACTATTACGCTAAATGATGCTATCCTCAAATATAACTGTTGCATGATGAGGACCTTTATGTATGTACTTATATAAGTACTTAATTAATTTGTTATGTGCACAATGCTCAACATTAATATGGGTATCATAGCGTACAATTAGATCTCTGTTGTACGGGATAACCCAATGGTTATCAATTTCAATTTCATTAATCATATATTTCTTCTTCCCTCCACTAGTAGACAACAAAATCATTTTTATCTATTATGGTTTAAGTAGAAAAACTTTGCGGATAATGTTTTGAGCACTTATCATTCACAATACGTGGAGCATTAGGGTTAGCATTGCCACATGGCATCTCATTACAATTTCAAATGCCAACAGATCATTTTCCTCATCAAGAATTTTTGCACAAATAATACCATCAATCTCCTTTGCCAATTTTAGCTTATTCTCTGTCACCAATGTTAGAATGATGTGAGAATGTAGTAATCCTCTCTTTTGGAATTCAATGACATAAATATCTAGTCATGCAAGCGTATTTTTAGGTTAATTAGATTTATAGGATTTTCAAAATATATAACATTAAAGGTTTTTTTATATATGGAAGAAATCATACCTGTAATTATTTCACCAAAAATATTATGCTTCTTCAAATCTGCCATGAGTTCTTTCATCTTAATTCGGAATACCCTGAAACTATATCTGATCTATCCTTAGTGCATTGACTAGCAATGCGTGGCACCTTTGTTGAATTTTTGACTAGTTTGGATTACACATGAATGTTACGAAAATGTTAGCAAACCTCATTGCTCGACGTATTATGGTTGCATCATGGTAATGCTGATTTATGTTTTATGGACCCCCTATAAAAGATGATGGAACTATGAATCTCCTACCCACTACTAAAGCATCAAAAACACCGGCAGTTATAACATCATCGAAACCTCCATACAAATCAATACACAAAATATTTTGTATGCATATAATAAAATTCAGTCAATGTTGCTCAATAGCTGCATAACAATCAATAACAAATTATTGGAACAAATGTCCACATTGAATTAGTGTCCTTCCTTTTCCATTATGAAATTAAAGTCTAAATGCATAAAAATCTCTCATTAACACCTCTTCTCATTTGTTGCTTGTGCCAAGAGAAAAGAGATTTGCCATCCATCAGTCCTATAAGGAAAGAGTAATGGATACTGAAGTGGCATATATGAATGATGTGTTTTATTAATTTTTTTCAAATTGCCATCTAATTTTTGAACAATAATGTCACGGCTTTCGGCACTTTCAAACTCATCACCAATAATCAATTCTAATATATTGTCTTCCGTCTTGTGAATGTAAAATTTGTACATGCAAATCTTGAGTACCATTTTCATGTATCATATCTCAAGCACTGCGAAAGACTCTTACATATGGATTATCACATTCAACATTGACCGTGAACCTTCCAATATGGATATGTCAATTCCTGTTCTGTCACCTCATCTTTGCACAACATCCATTCTATTGTGTATTTCATGCTCAGTGTTATAAATATAGAGTTTAGCAAATTTAGGCCTTTTTTCAGATTCTGGTAACAGCAAACCAATTTTAATAAAATTTGTTCTGCTAATACAAAAAATGTATGGAGCCCTTCCATCCAACACTAATTGGTCTATTTTTCTACCCATTGACATCAATGACAATAATGACTTGCATGTTTTTATATGTTTCTTGAGTCTAGGATAAGCAAATTGTTGATGCAAAAAATTAGGGCATCTAGCAATAACTGCAACATCATTTTTTCTCCTTTGCAACAAAGATTGAATTTTGGTTGAGCCATTAGACTATCTCTTACTCTTTCCTCTAACCATATTATTGCTCCACAATAAGAGCAAGCCACATTTGTCCGACCAAAGCTCCAACGGTTTGAAATTGTTTTCCTTTTAAAACATACAGTAAGCATACTACCTAAAATAATCAAATCTATCTTTAATTTTTTTTTCTAGTGTTATATCTTTATTGTTAATTCAAACAATACAATTTTAATTAATGTGAGATTACCTCCAACGATAGTGCTGTTAGGAATCATTTTGGATTGATATCTTGACCGATCTTCATCCACGTCTTCTATGTTAGTTTATAAAAATATGATATATAAGGTGAGCATATCTTTATTGGGGTTGTAGAATTATACTTTCATAATCAATATCAACACCTAAAATATAATAGAGGCTAATGTTATTAATAAGTCATTCAGTTTAATAGCTATCTCATTTTATAATTGAAATATACATTTAACATGCATATTACTGGTTGAGTGGCATTTGAACCTTCCTTAGTAATTCCTGCTTGCCAATCACTCCCACGTCTTAAAACACTTACAACGCAAGATTGATAATCTTTCATAATGAGCCATCTTAGACTTAAGTCGTCATTGAATTATTTCTCCATTAAATATCACGTCCATCGTGAACATAGTATTAGATTCATCATATGACCTCATTACCTTGTCGCGCTCCGATTTTTAACCAAGTTCTCTTGGCTTAAGAAAAAGCACTGGTTAGAACTCATCCTCTTAGAAGAACGAGTACGACTAAGTTAGATCTTAAAATTGATTTAAACAAGGGTTTTTAAAAAAAATTTGGAGTCGCCACCTAACATAGTTAAAGATGTGTTAGGTCACCTAAAACTAAATATAATCCAAAGATCATCACCTTACCTTGCCCTTTCAATACTTACATGTCTAATCACCCTTAATTCACTCACTTAAATAATCGGTTACTAATATCCACTTAATATCCACTTTAGGTTTTGAAAAATGGATTTGGTCATCACTTTTTAGATGAATGATGCATGATGTACGTTTTGAAAAAGATATTTGAAAATATGAAATTTTTGAAGGGATTTGACATAGAAATCTGGAATTGATAGAAACTTTTGAAAAGGGAACTTGAGTTGAAATAAAGGTTATGACCGCACCATTTTAGGTTGCCTACGTATCTCATTTGGCAAGAATCAAGTCATTCATAGTTCGGGCTAGGGCCCGACAGAAAATAGGGACATTTAGGCCATTGCAATACACATTGGGGTCTAAATTTGCAAAGACACATTGGGATCTAGTTTCGAAAAATAGACACATTAAGGCTCTTGGGAACTTTGAAGACGCATTAAGGTCTTTGGAGAGTTTTGAAGATGCGTTGAGGTCTTTGGAAAAAGAGAATTTGAGAGTTTAGAAAAATGTCTTTGAAATAGGACTTGCGATGTTTGAAGTGTTTTTGAAATCGGGTTTGAAAATGATTTTAAATACTTTGAAATTAACTCAAGAGAGTTTTGAAATATTTTTGAAACAACTCAAGGGATTTTTGGAAGTACTTTGAAACAATTCAAGGGAGTTTTGAAAAGATTTGAAATAACTCAAGGGAGTTTTGGAAATATTTGAAACAACTCAAGGGAGTTCTAGAAATGTTTTGAAGTCTTGTTTTGAAATGTTTAGAGGTAGAGTTTGGATTGGAAATGCTCTTGTGAACTTATCTTCAAAAAGCTTTTGAAAGTAGTTTTTGAATACCTAATGAAAGGTATGTTTTATGTTTTATCACATTTAAGAGATTAGTTATTTAAGAACTAAACTCCTTTAGGGATGTGAGTTTTGAAAACATGTTTGGAAAAGGGGCTAAAGACTTCCCTTTGGTTTTTAAAATTTTAGGGTTATAGAACCCTTCTTGAATATCTCACTTACACTTGAACAATCCTAACCATGGAAGGATTAGGGTTGCTTGGTTGCTTCAATAATGTAATGTTTGAAAAGACTTTTGAAAAAGGTTTTTGAAAAGCATTTAGGGTTCAACACCCTATATGGACCTTAGAAGGTCACACTTGATGTGTCACTTTCTCTAAGGAAACCTTAAACATGAGAGGGTTAAGATCAGCTTAAAGTTATGAGTTTTGAAATTACTTTTGAAATAGCTTGTGGAAATGGTATGTGTCTCGCCACTTTTGTCAAGACAAGTTTAAGAAAATTCTTAAAAACATTTTGGAATAGGGTATAGAAGAATTAGAAAAGACTTTTGAATTGATTTTTGAAAACTCAAAAGAGTAGGATATTTTTGAATGTATGCCATATAAATGATTTTAAATTGAAAAAGGGTTTGAAAGAGGTTTGGAATTGGAATCTTTGAAGCCTTCTAACCAATGGTTAGGATGACCTTAGGTTAACTAACTTAGGTTAGGTTAACCTAGGGTTAACTAACTACAGTTAGGTTAATCTAGGGTTTGGACAACTAGTGTTAACTAACTAGGGTTAGGTTAACCTAGGGTTTAGACAACTAGGGTTAACTAATTTAGGTTAGGTTAACCTAGGGTTTGGACAACTAGGGTTAGCTAACTTTGGTTTGGTTAACCTAGGGTTTGGAGGTGTCCTAAGGTTAGCCAACTAGGGTTGGGTTAACTTAGAGTTATGAAAGGTGGTTTTGAAAAATGGTTTTGGACTAGGGTTTTAGGATAGTGGTTTTGAAAAAATGGTTTTATGCATGAATTTTAAATAGTAGTTTTTGGAAACCATGATGTTTTGTAAAGGATTTGGAAAACAACTCCAAAGAGTTACACGAATTTTGAAAAAGATCATTACATAAGAATGGGCTCTAACCAAGTGTAAGGTTTATATGGTTGATATTTAAAAACCACTCCAAGGAGGGTTTCATTGGGACCATTATAACCGCTAACTTAAAGAGAGCCAAACTGTTCAAAACCAACATGTAATAGTGGTTTTAGAAAACTATTTTTTATGCAAAATAAAGAGAATGCACTTTTGAGAACCCTTCTTGAAGAGGGTTATTTTGAAAATCACTTTTGGGATGTAGAAAACCACTCTATTGAGCTAGGGTTCCTATGGTCAATAAATGGGGAGACCACTTAAGAAGGGGTTCTATAAGGACTATTTCAACCACAAAACTCAATAGAACAAAACTTTGAAAATTAAGGTGAAATATGAGGTTTGAAAACCATTTTAATGTAACTTGAAGATGGTAAAATACAATGATGCCAAAATAAATTCAAGGGGCTTAAGGAAGGCTTTCTAGGACATAGAAATCTAAAGCTTCAAACTAGGCTCTAAGAAACCAACTTTTAGGGCCATTTTTAGAAAAACACTTGAATATGGATTTTGGAAAATATGTAGAGATTAGAAATGCTAGGGGGTTTGAAAAATGACTTTAAACATGAAAAATGGAGCCAAGCATGCAATATATGAGTATAACAACTATATGTAAGGGGGTTATGAAATCATATAACGCTAAAAGGCCATACCACATTGCAAGGTGCTCCAAGGCCATACCATCTCAAAGTAGGCTTGTGAGAGATCCCCCTACACAGTGGCTCCCACAAGCTTTCCTCTAGACATGACCTAGGAGATTTATTGTTTTAAGTATACAAGAAAGGGGAGTAGAAGATGGGGGTTAAAAGAGAAGAATAGTCCAAATGGACTAGGAGGGAGAGGAGAGAAGTGGGAGAGACATAAATCAAAAGGGAATACCACCTTTATCTTTAAACCACTTTCAAGCTTCCATGGATGACTTGTCTTGAACTTGAATAGCCTTGGAGAGGCTTGGGGAGGTTGGAAATGGCTTCTTTATGGCGTTGAAGGCTTTGCAGATGGGGTGTATAGGCTAGAGAGAGGTTGCATCTAACTCAGATGCTTAGAGGGTGAGGTGTATAGGATATTTCAGAGTTCTGAGGCTATTTTTATAGGCTTTGCAATTGTTTTCGATCTTAGAATACGCAGAGGGGGAGGCCTGTGTTTATAAGCAAAGTTTCTGGGCACTGGCGCATGCGCTACATGCGCCTAGGCAATTTTTACCTTGGCGCATGTAACGCATGCATCAGTACTGTTCTAGTGATTGAATGCCATGTGTCACCCTCTGTATTGACTCAACTTGGGGAGCAAGCAAAGTTTTGATCGATCTGATCACAATTTAGGTGCTTGTAGCATACGTTTCACCTTCGAAAACTTTCGTGTTAACTTTGCTTCGATAATTGTGCAATTCGGGAAAGATTAAGGAAAATCGGTTATGTTCACGATGTTCTTCTATTATTTTTCAAGAACCGAAAACTTTTGGGGAGCTTCAAAAGTGTTCAAAAATGTGAGATATCACATCGGGAAGCATGTATGAAAACACACTCTTTCAGAGTGTTTGTGATATGCTCCATAGATGTTCAAAAGTAGCGATCTTTGGGCCACGTGATTAGGGTCTCCGAGGGATGATTTCTCCGATCGAACTGTACCGATGAAAAGTGTTCTAGTCATTTGATAGTGTTATAATCAGGGAATCGGAGAAAAAGATAACCCTAGCGAAGCGTCTGTGAGACGTTCCATGATACTTTCTTTAACTTTAAAGTGTTTGGAGTCATAAGACTCACCTTGGATTAGACATGGGCATAGAAAAGGGTATGCCGGTTGGTACCCAGAGCCGGCTTGGTTTTGAGACGCACTCGAGCCACTGAGGGTAAAATAGTCATTTTGATCGAAATTGGTCAGAAAGGGTCAAGATGGATTGGAGTGGCGTATTAAGCATGTCGAACTGTTTGGGAACATTCTTGGAAGGTGTACTTACCTGTCTGGAGGGATTTGTGCAATGCTGGTGGGTCTAGGGGCAAAATGATCATTTTGACCGGAATGGAACTGTAATTGGTTAGGATGGTGTATTGAGTATGCCTAATTACCTAAAGACATTTTGGAAGGGTGGACTTACCGTCTTGAGGGATTTTAAACTTTCTCAAAAACGTGCCTGGAGGCCTAGGTTTGGTCATTTTTCACCGAGTCGGGCTAGCAGACGTCAATGTTGACCTAGGTGTTGGTTCTCCAGACGGCTCGATTTCGAAAAGCTACATGTACGGTGTTGGCCCCTGAGATCGCATGGTCTCAGAGTGCTACCTGTAGGGTGGTGTTAGTCCCCGAGATCACCTGGTCTCAGAAAGCTACCGGATAATGGATATTCTACATTGGCGGGCTAGTGGGAGCTAGAAGTAGACCATCTGGAATTTGATAAGCTGTTGGTCCTCGAGATCCTCTGATCTCGAAAAGCTACCTGAATGGTGTTGGTTCCCAAGACCGCTTGGTCTTAGAAAGCTGCCTAGAGCGTCTAAGGGCAATATGGTATTTTTAGCTTCAATTAGGCATTGTGGGCTTGGGAAGCTACTGGTTGACTGGACTGGAGTTTGAAAAGCTGGTTTGGGCTTAATAATATTGTAACGTTTTACTAGAAGACCGATGTGGACCGAAGATTGCCGAGTGGGCAAAAATGAGTTGCTTATAGACCTCATTTATTCGAATGACACATATTTTCATTTAATTTAAAGGTAATATAAAGTAATTAAATAGGTTTAAGATTTACAAAATATTAAAGCTTATTCTGAAATCCCACTATTATAAACAAGGTCCTAAAGGACAATTTTAATATGGACGGTATGATAGGAATAAATGCAATAATATGGACAGTATGATAAATCAATAATGATAATACTCCAAAAAAATTTAAAAAACGAATAAGGTGTAATAATTAAACAATACTATTTCATACATTATATATATATATATATATTATCATATTAGTATACAAAATATGATACAAAAGCGAGTTCATGCATATAGATATTATTGAATTTTAATAATTGCATTAAATTATATAACAAATTAACATTCATACAACAATTTTTTGGAAAAAGCTTTAACAAAATAAGTTAAATGAGCTAATAATATGTAGAAGGATTGAAAGATATCAACAAACCTTCTAAAACACTTTGCTTCTCTTAAACAAATAATCTTAGAGTCACTGCACAAACATGAAAATAATACAGCAAAATTATTGTCAGCAACATATGAACAATATAGTAAAAATTTTGAATTGTATGGTCAAAATTATTGGAATGGTTGAAAATTTAATGTATACCAAAATCATTAAACATTATAGAACAATTATTGGAGTAGTTAAAACTTTAATCTGTACCAAAAGCTTTACATAACAAAGCAATAATCGGAAGTAGTGTCATTTTGATTATTAGATGTATTTTCATCAGAATAGCAATTATCTGGCATTTGAACGGTAATTTATCTAAGCTAAAATGAAGCATGGCAATTATATTTTCTATTAGTATAACAATTACTTGGACATTAGAATATTTTGTTCACCAAAACCATTCGGCTCCTCTCTCTCAAATTTCTTCTTACTGCAAATCAGTCATTGAACACCATTCATTCTCTCTTCCCTCCAAACCACTTGACCTAATCCCATACTAATATTTTAACCACAATCATTAGGAAGGAATAGCTCTCTCACCATCACTCACTCACTCTTTGTTTATCTTTTCAGTAGACCAATTGCCCTTCTTTTCTTATTTTTTGTTTTCATTTTTTCATGTCATTCATTGTATTAAACACCATCTCTCTCTCTCTCTCTCTCTCTCTCTCTTACACTCTCTATCTCCAACATACCACTCGCCCTACTCTTTTTGTTTTTTTCATTGCATTAAATTCTTCTTTTTTTTTCATGCCATTTATTGCATTAAACACAATCAATCACTCTCTCTCTCTCTCTCTCTCTCTCTCTCTCTCTCTCTCTCTCTCAACCGACCACTCGAACCCCTCCATTTTTTCCCTTTATTGCATTAAACATAATCTCTCTCTTTCTCTCTCTCTCTCCATCTCCCTTTCCCTCTTTCTCTTTCCAGTAGACAACCTTATCTTTTGTTCATATTATTAATTGCATTAAAGGCCATCACTTTCTTATCTTTCTCTCTCTCTCTCTCTCTCTCTCTTTGAGCCAATCATTAAACACAATCAATCACTCTCACTCTCTTCAACCAACCACTCGAGCCCCTCCATTTTTTTTCTTCATTGCATTAAACATAATCAATCACTCACTCTCTCTCTATCTCCCTCTCGTCTCTCTCTCTTTAGCAGACAACCTTATCTTCTTTTCATATCATTCATTGCATTAAAGGCCATCACTCACTCTATCTTTCTCTTTTTTTTGAGCTGATCACTCGCACTCCTATTTGGCTAATATATATTTAGTGATAGAACTCTGGACTTTATAAAATAAACATTCCAACCAAGGGAGTCGCTGTGCGAGGGCACTTTCACTTGGCTACTACAATGGAGTGTCAGACTTCTAAGGTGGATCAATGAGTTCCTCGGCTGCTTTGGTAGTGGCTACTGAGTATGCGTTATTGCTATGGTGGTAAGAGTTATAAAGATTTTCTCTTGACTAACAATGAGTAGGGTTTTAATTTGTTGGCTGTTATTAAGGTTTTTTTTTTACTTCTCTATTTAGGAAAGGTACCTAGAATGGATCATTGCTACTTCTTATAGCAATCCTGGAATGGATCATTGGAAAGTTGCTAAAAAAGTGATGAGGTATTTGTAAGGAACAAAGGATTGCATGTTCACGTTTAAAAAATTGGATTATTTAGAGGTGATTGGCTATTTCGATTCAAATTTTGTTGGATGCGTTGATAGTAGAAAGTTCACTTTTGGTTATTTGTTCATATTAGCTAGAGGAGCAATATCATGGAAAAGTGCAAAATAAACCATTTGAACTACCCATTAGGGAAGCAAAAGTTGTGGCATGCTTTGAGACCACAGTTTAAGCATTGCGGTTGCAAAATTTTATCTTAGGACTTGGAATTGCTGACTCTATTGCCAAGCTATTGAGAATTAATTGTGATAGCACCACATTTTGTATTTTTCTCTAAGAATGACTTGTATTCTAAGGGTGCTATATAGATGAAATTGAAATATTTTATTGTTAAAGAGGAAGTTCAGAAATAGTGTTTATAAAGTAAATCGAGGCAAATGTAAGATATTTTATGGCCCACGTGATGTGGCACATGTGAGTTATCTTACTCAACAAACCCATAAAAAGGTGACCAACTCCAAAACCCATATTTAGTACTAGTTACTATGGCGCCCTGGTTTTCGCCCCCAGCCCTCTTGGTTAGGGGAAAGCACGACGCTCTCTTTGTTAGAACTTACCTTCCTAAAAGGACAAGTGCAATGGGAGTTTGAACTTGAAAACTTGATTTGATTAAGGGCTTTTTAAAAATTTTTTTTCACCTAACATGGTTGAAGGTGTATCAGGTCACATAAACTAAGTGTAATCCGAGGATCAAACTTAGATTTTTGAAAATGATTTGAAAATATCCTCTTGAGAAGTATTTTGGAAAATAGGGTTGTTTGGCAACCTTTGAAAATGTTTTGAGCCCTTTTGAAAAATGACTTTGGTTTTGGTCTTTGAAACAGAAATCTATGGTCCGAGGGTTGGTTACGAGTAAGGAAGATATCCTAAGATCATCACCCTACAGCGTTCTTATGGTACCTATAGCTCCTAAATGTTCAATCTATGTCTACTTGAAATGTTTTGAAAAAGGGGGGATTTGGGCATCACTTTTTGGATATATGAATGCATGATGCTATTTGAAAAAGGGTTTGAAAGAAACTTAGGGTTGGATTTTGAAAAAGGGCATTTGAGTTGAAAAGAGGGTTATGATTGCACCTATGAATGTTGCCTACGTATCTCGTTTGATGAGAATCAGGTCAGTCGTAGTTTGGACTTGATTGAAAATAGGCATATTGGGGCCTTTTGATAGTTTTGAAGACTCATTGGGTCTTGGTTTGAAAAAGAGAACTTGAGAGTTTATGACTCAAAATTTGAAAATAACTCGAGAGAGTTCTATTTTGAAATTGGATGTTAGAGTGTTTTTGAAATAGAACTTGGAGACTATTGAAAGTGCTTTTAAAATGGGATTTGAAGTGTTTTGAAATATTTTTAAACAGAACTCAAGAGAGTTTTGGAAGTTTTGGAAACTTGATTAGGGACTTGAAAGCGGGACTTGGACTTGTAAAAGGTTTTATGAACTTGTCTTGAAAAGATTTTTTGAAACAGTTTTTGAACACCTTATGAAAGGCATGTTAATGTTTCATCGCCTTTGAGAGGTTAGCTATGCGGGAACTAAACTCCTTCACAGCTATGAGTTTTGAAAAACATTTTTAGAAAATAAGACAAACACTTCCCTTAGGGTTTTGGACTTTAGGGTTCTTGAACCCTTGTTTGCCTATCTCACTTTACCTTGAACAACCCTAACCATAGGAAGGCTTAGGATTGCTTCAAGAGTGTGATGTTTAGAAATAGTTTTTGGAAAGAGGGTTTTCAAAACATTTAGGGTTAGGAACCCTAACATGAACATTACAGGTTTCATTTGATGTATAACTTTTTGTTGAAAACCTTAACCATGAAAGGATTAAGACCACTTTAAGGTTGTGAGTTATTGAAATCATTTTTTAAAGTAGTTTTCTGAAAGATTGCAAATGTCCAGCCATTTTGGATTAAGACAAGTTTGAGAGAGCTTTTGAAAATATTTTTGAGTCAAGTAGAGGAGTATTTTGACAAGACTTTTGGATTAGGGTTTTTGAAAGCTAGAAGAAGTAAGAGGTGTTTGAAAACATGTTTTAGAAAAGATCGTTTCAATTGAAAAGAGCCTTAGAGTTAGAGTCTTGAAGCCATCTAACCTTGGTTAAGGTAAACTAGGGTTAAGGTAGCCTAGGGTAGGCAAGCTAGAGTTAGGATAACCTAGGATTGGATGAAATAGGGTTAGGTTAACCTAGGGTAGGCCAACTAGGGTTAGGCCGATTGGGATTAGGTTAACCTAGGGTTAGACCAACTACGGTTAGGTTGACCAACTAGGGTTTAGGAAACCTAAGGTTTTGGGAGTTGGTTGACCTAGGATTTAGGTAACTTAGCATTGGATAATTGTAAGTGGGATTTTCCGGGAAGGCTGGGCCGAACTCTCAAGCCCCAAATGGATGAGCCCAAACTCTGTCTGTAAGAAAAGAAGGTTAGAATGGGTCGACCCTGGGTGGGCCGATCACACTCCAATGATTAAGTTAGTAAGCTTAACCAAGATAGAAACAAATGAGAGTGGTGAATACTTGAGGTTAACTGTCCATACCTAGCTCTCAATGTCTTGGATATTTATAGTGTGATCAATGGAGTGTGTTTGGCCTTGGCCTATCAGCAGGCTCTCGTGGCCTGCTGGATAGGCATCATTATTGACGTCGCCTGACCACTTACAAGGTCTGGTGCACCGCCGTGGGGGATTCCGGCTAACCGGACATGCACGTCGACGTCGCGTGGGCGGCTACTCGTGCATTAAATGCTCGAAGACCGCTAACGGTTTGGGCTTGTCTCCGCGGTTTGGGCCATGGCAGGGAGGAGGTCGGCGGTTAAGGCCGGCTCGTCCTCTAATTCTAATCTGGGCCACCAAGCAACCTCAACTTTAATTTGTGTAGATTGGGCCTTACCCATTGGGTTGGGCCGGGGAATCTTCCCCCACAATTGCCCCCCGGCCTTTGTGTCATTTCGGCTTCTAAAATAGCCAAGGGCTATAACGGTCGCTCGGCCACATAAATAGCGGGGATTTTAAAAGATTCACTGTTGGGGTGTCATTGAACCGACGACCGATGTGACGTTTCGGCATAGCGTCATGATTACTGCTGTTTTCCCGCGCACGAACCGACGGCACTGATGTGTATAAAAGAGCGACGCCCTATTTAGTTGAAAAACACTTGGTTTTTCCTTGCCTTTTGAGTAGCGTGTGCATCGGCTGTTTCGACACTCACCACTATAAGTGTTTTTCGAGCCCACTCCTCTTTTGCTCTTCATTGTAGTTTCTGTGTTTTGACGGTTGTCCCCTGATGGCATCTCGTCTTCGAAAAATGCTAGACGGTCCATCGGCCCTTGCCGCATTTAGGGCTAGGTTTGATGTTCTGGATGTGATCGGCTTAGATTTGGTCGATCCCGAGGACTATCATATGGGTGAGACCGAAAAGGGGGTACCGTTCCCAGTCATAGCTATAGTAGAAGGGGGACTTAGGTTTCCCCTTAATCTTCTTCTGCATAAGTTCATAGTAAAAAATAAGGTGTCGCCCTCTCAGTTATCATCGAATGTCTATAGGATTTTTTTTGGCATGCTTGAAATAAATCAGCGCTTGGGCGTGAACCTAGGCCTCGTCGAACTGGATTACTGCTACACGCTTTGTAAGGTCGGAGGTAGTTACAAAGTCTACCTGTGGGCCGTAGAGAAGTCCTTAGAGTTAGTGAAATGTTTGCCTTCCTCCGGGAAGGGAGTCGACGACGTTAGGGTTTGGGCAACCGGTCCCTGGGAGTTCGGCGACGTTCCTGAGAAGGATAGACTGGCGATTTGATGCTCTAGAGAGCCCGTTGAAATAGGTTCGATGCCGATCTCTTATACTGTGAGTCTTTTAAATTGTAATATGCACCACACCTGACCCTCGTATTTTTGCAGAAAACAAGGAGAAGCGGTCGAAAGCGCGTGACTAGTTGGTCAACTTTGACGATCTCAACAAGGTTTTGAACTATGTCAGCGAGGGCAGATTAAGGCACGTTGGTCGGCTGCGCATATCTTGCTTGCGTACCCATTGCGATATTCGACCTTCACTGCCAACACGGGTGTTCCCTAGGGTACCCTCGCAAGATTGGTGAAGGAAGCTGCCGAGGGAGACTTTGAGGAGATTTCCACCGGCATTGCAATAGAAAGGGCCCGCAGCCCTACCGAAGTGACAGTTGCAGTTGCTCCTCCGTCGGAGCCCATGGGCGAAGAACAACGAGGGGAGCGATCAAAGTCCCACAGTTCGGCTTCAAGTTCGTTGCCATTCATTGTGCCGGACCGCCGAGTTAAAGTTCCGGCCATAACATAAGACTTCACACCATCCCCTAACGAGGAGGGCAGTATGAGTCTCAGGGAGAGGATGTTCGTTGTTACCGGCCAGCCACTGAAGCCGGCCACCACCACTTCCACAGACACTCTGCCTGCCAAGCTGGTGATAACACCTGTGGAGGAAGCCCCTCTCGTGCAACAGAGGCCCGAGACTCGTCAACAGAAGAAAAGAGGGCCCGAGGTTGCTGCACAGACCCCAACGCCCAAAAAGTAAAAAGGCAAGGGCGTAGTGGACGAGATCGGCAAGACTGTGACCATCACGCCGGACATTTTAGGCCGACCTATGACGACGGCAAATTTGATGATTGACCAGACCGAGGTAGCCTTCGGCGTCATCAAGAGCGTCCTTCAAAAAAAGGATGTGGCCAAGCTAGGTGCGGCAAACAACTCAGCCGTCTTTATGGGTGCCTTCCATGACTCACTACTGGTAAGTCGGCATTGACTTTTAACTGATTAAAGATTTTTTTGGACACTCATTTTTGTCATGACCTTCTCTTTTTGGTGTAGGATTGTCTGAACTCCTTGGAGACAATGATGCGCTTCCAGAAGGTTGCCGAGGTTCATCAGGAACTCATCGAAGAGCACACTCGTCTAAAGGAGGAGTGAATCGATGCCAATAAGGATTGGATCACTTTCAAGAAACAGGCTGAATAGGTATCTGCTGAACTTCTGCTGATGAAGGTGAACTTTGAAAGGAGGGATAAGGAAGTGACCGGCCTCCAAAAAAAATTCGACGTGCAGTCCGTGGATCTGTACAAGGCTAAGGCGGAGGTTGAGGCGCTACAAACAGAGGTGGCCAAGCTGAAAGTGGAAGAAGAGGCCACACTGAAGAGGGGTAAAGAAAGGGGGGCCAATTGACTGGCCCAAGAGATGATGGACCTCAGCCGCTCCATTTTCCGCCAGGGTTGGAACGGTGCTCTTGTTGTTACAGAGGTGGATAAGGCTTCTGATGTTTGGGGTCTTTGTCCAGACTTCTTCGACACTACTGAAGACGGTGTCGTATGGCCGAAAAAGGTGCTTGCTAATGCCCAGTACAAGCGAGAGCTCAACTTAAAGGCCGCAGCTGAGGAGGAAGGGGCCGAAACAGTTAAGGCTGCTGCTGAATCGTCCAAGGATGTGGAAGAGATTGTTGATAGTTTGGCAGAGGCAACTTCGCAACCGGGGGAGAAGTCGGCATAACTGCTTCTTTTTCTTTCTGGGCATGTTTTTGTAACCATCAATGTTTTTAATGAAAAGTTCATTTTGTCTCTTATCTTGTTTGATTTTGTGAATGGATAGTCCAACTTGAACAGGACCAAGTATTTACATTTGGCCGACCTGCCCAACTTGTATTTTTTGTGGCCTTCTTTGGCCGACTTGTCCAACTTGGTCAGGACCAAGTTTTAGACTTGGTTTTTTGTGGCCTTCTTTGGCCGACCTGCCTAATTTGGATAAGACCAAGTTTTTAGACTTGGTTTTTTGTGGCCTTCTTTGGTCGACCTACCCAACTTGGACAGGACCAAGTTTTTAGACTTGGTTTTTTTGTGGCCTTCTTTGGCCGACCTGCCCAACTTGGACAGGACCAAGTTTTTAGACTTGGTTTTTTTGTGGCCTTCTTTGGCCGACCTGCCCAACTTGGACAGGACCAAGTTTTTAGACTTGGTTTTTTGTGGCCTTCTTTGGCCGACCTGCCCAACTTGGACAGGACCAAGTTTTTAGACTTGGTTTTTTGTGGCCTTCTTTCGCCGACCTGCCCAACTTGGACAGGACCAAGTTTTTAGACTTGGTTTTTTTGTGGCCTTCTTTGGCCGACCTACCCAACTTGGATAGGACCAAGTTTTTAGTCTTGGTTTTTTGTGGCCTTCTTTGGCCGACTTGCCCAACTTGGACAGGACCAAGTTTTTAGGCTTGGTTTTTTGTGGCCTTCTTTGGCTGACCTGCCCAACTTGGACAAGACCAAGTTTTTAGACTTGATTTTTTGTGGATTCGTAGAATGCCTTGAGCAGATTTGTTTTGGACAACTTCGTTTTTTATTGATCTCATAAAAGCTCCATACATTTGTTACATCATACGAGACTCCTTGCTCCTGCTAGAATTTCTTCAAATTGCTCGCATTCCAAGGTTGAGGCAGCTGTCTTCCTTCTTTAACAGTCTCCAATCGGTATGCTCCAACGCCGACTTGGGTCGTCACTCTGTAAGGGCCCTCCCAGTTTGGGCTGAGTTTGCCATTTGCTGCATTCTTAGTTACTCCCAGCACTTTTCGTAAGACTAGGTCTCCTGGAGCAAAGTTTCTCGGGCGGACCCGTTTGTTGTAAGAGCGTCTTAATTGTCGTTGATACTCTGTAAGTTTGATCAAGGCAGCTTCCCTTCGTTCTTCAATTAGATCCAGGTCCTTTGCCAGTGTCTGGTCGTTAAGGCTCGTGTTGAAGGCTACCGTTCTGATTGTTGGTAGTCTGACCTCCAAAGGAATGACTGCTTCCACCCCGTATGCCAGAGAGAACGGGGTCTGGCCGGTGGACCTCCTTGGGGTCATTCTATTAGACCACAGAATGCTGGGCAACTCCTCCGTCCACTTCCCTTTGACCTTTTCCAATTTTTTTTTGACTCCGTTAAGCATGGTTTTGTTTGAAATCTCGGCCTGCCCGTTGCATTGGGGATAGGCTGGCGTTGAGTAATAGTTTCTGATCCCCAGTCCTTCGCAAAACGATCTGAACATGTTACCATCGAACTGGGTGCCGTTATCTAAAACAACAGCACGGGGTACCCCGAATCTCGTGACTATGCTCTTCCAAACGAACCTTTTGGCGTCGACTTCCCTGATAGTTGACAAAGGTTTTGCCTCTACCCATTTTGTAAAGTAGTCAGTAGCCATGATGAGGAACCTTTTGTTGCCCGGTGCTCGAGGAAAAGGCCCGACTATGTCCAGCCCCCACTGAGCGAAAGGCCACGGACTGGTGATGGTTGCGAGATCTTCGGCTGGCTGGTGGATGATGGGGGAATACCTTTGACACTTGTCACATTTTAGGACGTACTGGGCCGCATCTTTCTGCATGTAAGGCCACCAATATCCCTGTGAGATGGCTCGGTGTGCTACAGATCTTCCGCTGACATGGCTTCTGTAAGCACCCCATTTTTGACCGCTCGGCAGTCTATATTACGTCCAGACTTGTGTTCAAGTCATTGTGGGCATATTCCAACCGAAACCAACTTTCTAAGTCCAAATCCCGTCTGTCCATCACTTTGCGGGCTCGCTAGGCCCAAATAAAGGCAAAATGACCAAAATGCCCTTAGGGGCATTGTTCTTTCCAATTCCAACTCCAATCCCTCTCTTGAGACAATTTATTCCTCGAGACGGTTCCAATTCAGGCACGTCTTTTCGAAGACGGTAAGTCTCTTTTCCAATCCCTCTCTCAAGATAGTTTATTCCTTGAGATGGTTCCAATTCAGACGCGTCTTTTCGAAGATGGTAAGTCCCCTTTCCAATCCCTCTCTCGAGACAGTTTATTCCTTAAGACGATTCCAAATCAGGCACGTCTTTTCGAAGACGGTAAGTCCCCTTTCCAATCCCTCTCTCGAGACAGTTTATTCCTCGAGACGATTCTAATTCAGGCACGTCTTTTCGAAGACTGTAAGTCCCCTTTCCAATCCCTCTCTTGAGATAGTTTATTCCTCGAGACGGTTCCAAATCAGGCACGTCTTTTCGAAGACGGTAAGTCCCCTTTCCAATCCCTCTCTCGAGACAGTTTATTCCTCGAGACGGTTCCAATTCAGGCACGTCTTTTCGAAGACGGTAAGTCTCCTTTCCAATCCCTCTCTCGAGATAGTTTATTCCTCGAGACGGTTCTAAATTAGGCATGTCTTTTTGGAGACGATAAGACCCCTTCCAATCCCTCTTTTGAGACAGTTTATTCCTCGAGACCGTTTGAGTAGCAGAAATACTCGCAAACATCACAACCGTCCGAGTAGCGAAAATACTTGTAAACAGGTCGACATAGGGAATTGCCAACAAACCCCTGTGTCACGACGACCGCCGTCAGAATGGCGAAAACACTCAAAACCCAGGTCAACACCGGTGCCTGCTAGTCCACTTCGGTGAAAAATGACCAAACTGCCCTTTGGGCCATTTCCGAGACTTCCGGTCAAGATGACCATTTTGCCCCTAGGCATCCGAATGCCCCAGGAACCACATCGGCTCTGGGTATCAAACCGGTAACCTCTTGAGATTGCTTCTTATAGTATTCTCAACCTTCTTCTATCTTCCCGGATCATTCCGAGTTAGTTCCGGCCAACCCGGTACAAAATGACTGTTTTGCCCCTAGTTGGCCGGTCTCCTTTTCCGACCACACCGGCTCTGGGTATCAAACCGGTAACCTCCTGAGAATGCGTCTTATAGTATTCTCAACCTTTCCTTATCTTTCTGGATCGTTCCGAGTCAGTTTTGGTAAACCTGGTGCGAAATGACCATTTTGCCCCTAGAGGGCCGGTCGCCTTTTCTGGCCACACCGGCTCTGGGTGTCAAACTGGCAACCTTTGGGAACATTCTGAATAATGTTTCCAAATCTTGAGTCTTCTTCCGAGGTAGTCCGAGTTCGTCCCGGTAACTTTCTAACCCGATCAACCATTTTGCCCCTAACGGCCCGGTCAACCCTTCCGACACATCTTGTCCTCATTTTTCAAGTCAAATACCTCCGAGACACTATTCTAAGTGTTCCTGCACTTTTATGGCCTTCCGGGTCATTCCCGGCCTCTTCAAATCATTCCCGGACTTTCCGGAGTCACTCTTAGTGAAGCCAGGCTAAAAATTGCATGGTAGTCACTAGTACAAGTGCCCAAATCTAGTCAAAGATACGTTGCTTGCCGACCTTAAACATTTCCTAAATTACTAGCGCCAGTAATTTAGGAGTAGTGGCGCCAAGCCAAAAAATGGCCTGGCGCCACTCCTAGTGGCTCTAGTGTAAAGTTTGGCCTGGCGCCACTGCAACAGGCGCCAGTGTTGTCTAACCTCTTTAAATACAGAGCCTCTTCCAATGTGAAAGAGGACCATAAACTCAGTCTAAAAATTATATATTTCGATATGCAGAGCTCGTGCACTCTCTAAACCTTAGCTTTTTAGGTTTTTCAAACCCTAGCCACCATACACTAAACCCTAGTCTTCTATACACTTATACACTAGCCTCCAACCCTCCTTTAAAGATTTGAAGAGTTGCAATCTAAAATTTGAAGACAACTCTTGAAGATTGAAGACGAAGATCAAGACAAAGACCGAACACCGAAGACAAGCAAGGCGCGCAAAATAAAGAAGACGTACGGTTGGCTTTCTCTTTAATTTTCCGCACTTCCCCCCTCTCTCTTCTCTCTCTTAACCCACTTGGGTTTTCTCTATTTTAATCCCCCATCTCTTTCCCCCTTTTCTTTGCATGCTTGAAACAAGGGGACTCCCGATTCATGTGTAGGATTAGACTACGGAGGGTCACCGTGTCGGGGGCTTTCCTTTAGGCTAACCGGAGACCACGTGGGTTCAACCCCCTTGATTATGTGGTGAAGCATTAACCTTATATGTTCATGACCCCAAAATTGCATTGTGCATATCATGATCATGCATCTTCCAAAAATCGTTTTCAAACTCGCTTTCAAAATCGTTTCCAAACTTGTTTCCAAAATTCCATCAAAATTCCCTTTTCAAAGACTTGTTTTCAAAATCACAATCCTAGGGTGATTCTAGCTTTTCCATGACTAGGGTTGCTTTAGGAAAGTGTTACATTCAAAGTGACCAATATGGTCCATATTTTCAAAACTCCTAGTTTTCCAAAACCACTTTCTTAAAGTGGTTCTAGCCTTCTTATGGCTAGAATCGCTTTAGGAAAGTGAGATGTTTTAATACCTTCTAAAAACTCTCTTTTCAAATCCCTCCTCCAAAAAATCTCTTTTCCAACATGCTTTCCAAAAGCTCCTCTTTCCAAAATTGTTTTCTGAAAACTCTTTTCAAAACTTTCCTTTTTCAACTCCTTTCCAAGACGCTCTATTCAAAGTCCACTTTCCAAAAGCGTTCCCTAGGTCTCTTTCCTAGAAAAACTCTCTCCAAAAATCTTTTCAAAAACTCTCTTTTCCAATATTTCCCTTCTAGAAACTCCCCTCTAGGATTTTTCTTTCTAAAATCTTCGTTTCCAAAAACACACTTTCCAAAAACTCCTTCTCTTTAAAATCTTTGTCCAAAAACTCTCTCTTCGAATTCACTTTCTAAAAACTCCTCCCTAGGATTCTCTTCTAAAAACCTTCGTTTCCAAAAACGCACTTTCCAAAAACTCTTTTCTTAGAGCCCAAGTCAAGCCCTAGAACTCATAATTAGAAAACCCTAATTTTCTTTCCAAAAACATGGTTTTCAAACTTGCCTTAAAACCTCGGTTTCCAAAACCTCTTGTTTTCACATTCAAACGACACAAATTTCCAAAACCTCCTATTTTCTACGTCAAAACTATAGTTTTCCAAATCTAGTGTTTTTAGAAATTTTTCTTTCCAAATCCTTACCAAATCCAATCTTCCAGTTTAGGAAACTAAATCCTATCCTCCGTTTTTGGAAACAAAATCAAACCTTCGTTTTTTAGAAACAAAATCCAATCCTTTCCTAATCCAAGTCTTTCTTAACTCAACTCCTTCCTAATCTTCTACTTTTCTAAATCTTAACTTGAACATAAAAATCTTTCCTAAATTTTAAAACTCAAAATCTAAATCTTTCCTAATTCAACTCTCTCATAATTTCCTACCCTTCCAAATCATAAGTTTCCTAAAACTTCCAAATCTTTCTTTAAATATTAAGCTTTCAAATCTTTCCTAATTCAACCCTTTCCTAATTCCATCTTTTTCCAAATCTTAACTTTCCAAATCCAAGTTTTCAAATCTTTCCTAAACTTCAAATCTTTCTAAATCTAAAACTTTCTAAACACAAAACTTTCTTACCTTCAAAACTTCCCTATTACAAAACATTTCAAATTTGAAACTTTCCTATTTTGAAAACTTTCTAAATTCGAAACTTTCTTAAATCAAAATTTTCCTAAAGTGAAACCTTTCCTTTTTCAAAATCCAAAACTTTCCTAAGTTGAAACTTTCCTAAACCAAAACTTTCCTAAACCGAAACTTTCCTAAAACAAAGTTTTCCTAAAATGACACTTTTCTAATTCAAAACTTTGCAAAAATGAAACTTTCCTAATTCGAATATTTCCTAAATTTCAAGTTTCCAAATCTTCCAAGATCTTTCCAAATCCAACATTCAAGTCTAATCTTCCTTAAACCTCAAGCCTTTCCTAAATCCTATCTTTCCTAAGTCTAGGTTTGCTAAACCTTCGTCTTTCCAAAACATGTCTAAATCTTTCTTTAAAGTTCTATCTTTTCAAATCAAAATTCAACCTTCTTGATTTCAAAATTCTAAATTCCAATCTTCAATATTCTATTCTAAGTTCAACCTCTCAATCTTCCAATTCAATTTCCAATTCAATCTCCTTCTTCAAATCAACTCTTCTATTTTCAATCGGACTCTTGTTCGAACTACGACTGACCTGATTCCTCCAAAAGGATACGTGGGCAACCCTCATGGGTGCGGTCACAATATTTTTCAAATTTTTATTTCCACAACTTCTTTCAAATTTCAAATTCCTCCACATTTTTCAAATCTCAAATTCCACAATCTTTTCAAATCCTCAATCTATTTTTCAAACTCCTAATTCTAAATTTATATTTTCAAATCTCTATTTTCAATTTTAAAAACCTTATTTCCAAATTCAAACTTCTATCTCTTTTTTTTCAAATCAAATCAATTTATTCCCAAATCAAATTTTCAATTCTTTTCTATTGCACTTGCATATCATGCATCATATTTTTAAACATTGTTTTCTCAAGTGAATAGGATTGGATAGTTGTTAATTGAAGATTCTCATAGGTGAATCTAGGGTAGATTGACATGTAGGTACCGAAAGGACAGGGTAGGGTGATGGCTCAGTGCGTCTTCCCTACATGCAACCAACCTCCGAACCTAGGATCACTGATTTCAAAGACCAAAAATGGAGTTATTTTTTTAAAACGGGCTAAATGTTTTCCAAAGGTTGCCAAACAACTTGTTTTTCTTAAAAACCCTCTCTTGAGGTGGTATTTTTAAAAAACCTTTTCCAAAACCCTAAGTGTAGTCTTCGGATTATGCTTAGTTTTTAGGTGACCTAACTCACCTTAATCAAGTTAGGTGGCGGCTCCAAACCTTTTCTAAAAGCCCTTTATTCAAATCTATTTTCAATTCAAACCTAGTCGCACTCATTCTTTTAGGAGGGTAAGTTCTAAGGAGAGAGTACAGCATTTTTTCCCCTTGTGTGAGTATTCCTCGAGTGTGAAAAATCTTGGTGCGATAGCTTCCACATATCCCCTCATGGATTTCGAACAAGACGCCCTGTACTTGGTCCGGATGGACGTAGTGCAAGTATGGACCCGTAAAGGAACGTTTGTAAAGCTCTTTACTTGGTGATAGCCAATATCTGAGAGATGCATGTTTGATTCGCCGAGCTTCAGTCGTGTCTTCTGGTAGCTCATCTTTGTTAAGGTAGGCGATAATTGGGTCCATCCAGCATGGTCCCAGCCGTTCTGTAGTTAGGGCTTCCTCTTCCTCCTGAAAGATGTTGGGCCTGGCGAGGGTTTCCATATTTATCGTCCTTTCTGACTCAGCCTTCAAAGCTGTGGCCAAGGTTGCCAAAGCATCCGCATGTGCGTTGTTGTCCCGATTAATCTGTCGAAGTTTGTATCTTTTGAATTGGCCGAGCAGTTCCTTGGCTTTAGCTAGGTACTATGTCATTCTGTCGTTCTTTGCTGCGTACTCTCCCGTAATTTGGTTGACAATGAGCAGAGAGTCCAAATAAATGACGATCTCAAGAATTCGAAGTTCGATGGCTCGGCGTATTTCGGCGAGCAAGGCCTCGTATTCAGATTCATTGTTTGAGGCAGTGAACTCGAGCTTGATGGCTTGTTCAATGGTCAGACCGTTTGGTGTAATGAGTACTATGCCCGATCCTGCCCTCGGTCATTGGAAGCTCTGTCAACGTAGAGTTGCCAATGATTAGTTGTTTCCCAAAGATCTAGGGGGAGTTCGTTGTGTGGTTGGGCAGTTGCTGGGGTTTGCTCCACCTCTGTCGGTAGCTCAACAAAGAATTCGACAACAAAATCTGCAAGAACTTGCCCTTTTACGGCCGATCTGGGTTGAAACTTGATATCAAACTCCCCTAATTCTACGACCCATTTTGCCAATCTGCCAGAGAAATCGGCCTTTCTTAAAAGAGGTTTGAGTTGGGGGTTTGTGAGGACATTGATGGTGTGAGTTCTGAAGTAATGCACCAACTTGCGTGATGCTATGACCAGTGCCAAGGCCAACTTCTCAAGGGGTAGATACCTGCTTTCTGCTCCGAGAAGGGTTTTGCTGACATTGTAGACTGGCAATTGTTGCCGGTCTTCTTGCTGAGCAGCACGGCACTAATTGCATGGTCCGATACTGCAAGGTAGAGGAAAAGTTTCTCGTGCTGGAGTGGGGTGAAGAGCAAAGGTGGTTGGGTCAAGTACTTCTTCAGATCGCTAAGGGTTAACTCACATTCTTGATTCCATCTGAACCGTTCTTGTTTCTTGAGGAGCTGGAAGAACGGTCGGCACCTGTCCGATGAACGACTAATGAACCTGTTAAGTGCTGCGGCCATTCCTGTGAGCTTTTGGACCTCCTTGGCATTTTTCAGGGCCTGAACGCTTTGGTTGTATTGATCTGTCGCGGGTCCACTTCAATGCCCCGATGTGTGACCAAGAACCCCAGAAATTTGCCTGAGCTAACACCGAATACACATTTGGAAGCATTTAGCCTCATTTTGTACTCCTTCAGGATGCAGAGTACCGCTTTCAGATCTGCCAGATGAGAGTCACTCAGTTTACTTTTTACCACCATGTCATCGATGTAGACCTCGACAGTTCTGCCGAGCTGCGTCTTGAACATCTTGGTGACCAACCGCTGATACGTGGCTCCGGCGTTCTTCAGATCAAAGGGCATAACTTTGTAGCAATAGATATCCCTTGGAGTGATGAAAGCCGTCTTCTCTTGGTCGTCGGGGTGGAGGGGAATCTAGTGGTATCCTCGATAAGCATCCAAGAAACTCATCCTCCCGAAGCCAGCGGTTGCATCCAAGAGTTGGTCAATTTTGGGGAGGGGGAACAGATCCTTGGGGCATGCTTTGTTGAGATCAGTGAAGTCCACACAGACCTTCCATTTGCCATCCTTCTTTTTTACGACCATCGTATTTGATAACCAACTTGGATAGTTGATCTCTTGAATTGCCCCAGCTTCCAAAAGCTTCTCTATTTCTTCTAGAACAGCGTCCGCATGCTGGGTTGCCGCCCTTTTCCCTTTCTGGACAACAGGTCGGCACTTTGGGTCAACATTCAGCCAATGACATGCAACATCGGTGCCAATGCCTGACATGTCATAAGGGGTCCAGGCAAACACTTCCAGGAAGTTTGTTAACAACTCGATCAGGGATTGTTCCTCTCATTTGGACAAGGAGGTGCCAATGACGAAGTACTTATCTCCCTGCCGATCAATGTATATCTTCTTCAGTTCCTCCACGGCTTTATTCTCAGGGGTTATCCCCACATCGTCGATGGTTGGAGTGTTCTCGTGTAGCTCCATCATTTGCACACTCTCAGCCTTTGCCTTGGTTGCGCATGCTGTTAGGAAGCATTACTTGGCAGGCACTTGATCTCCTCTTATTTCCCCTACTCTACCAGGGGTTGGAAATTAGATTAATTGGTGGTAGGATGAAGGAATGGCCCTCATAAAGTGTAACTAGGTTCGTCCTATGATGGCATTGTAGGGGGAGGGCATGTTAACTACTAGGAACTCGGTTTGCAACGTGATTCCATCGGCAATTACCGGGATCGTCACCTTCCCCGTGGGCCAAACTGGATCTGAGTTGATTCTGACCAACGGGTTGAGTGACAGCTGGAGGTCGGACTCCTTGAGTTTCAATTTCTGGAACAGGCTGTAGTACATAACTTCGGATGAACTCCTTTGGTCAATGAGCAATCTCTTGACGTCACAGTCTGCCACTCTTAATGTTACCACCAGCGTGTCATTGTGGGGAATCTATACTCCTACGAGATCTTCATCAGTGAAGGTAATGGGCATATGACAGTTGCCGATTTTGGCTTTTTTACTGGTTGGTTGTATTTGCATCACTTCCCTTAAGTGTGTAGCCTTCTGTATCTCGGCCCAGTATCTATATGGGTCGACGGTTCCTGACTCAGCCGAACCGTGTAACACATTGATTATCCGAACTGGCCTTACCTCTGTCTCTTTCTGGGCCGTGTCCTCCACCCGTGGTTGTTCGGCATCCTTCTTCGCCTTTTCCCTATCAATAAACTGGTCGAGATGGCCAGCCTTGGCCAAATCTTCCAAATGGGCCTTGAGATGCCGACATTATTCCGTCTTATGCCCCTTCTCGCAGTTGTATGAATAGAACCTCTTCTGGTCTCGGGTTGTTGGGTCTCCTCCTAATTTTGGTGGCCACTTAAAAAATGGCTTGTCGCGGATTTGGGGCAATATTTTATAGATGGGGTCCTTAAAGACTGTATTGACCCCCTCAGCCACCCTTTTTCCTCGGAGAATCTTCCCCCACAATAACCTAGGGTTTAGGTTGACTTAGGGTTTTGGAAATTGGATTAGGGTCATGGTTCGACCCTAATGGTTTGGAGATGGTTTAGAAAGGAGGCTACATACATGCACTTGAAATGAGAATCTTTAAAATCTATGATTTTGTGTGAAGAAAAGAAAGATATGATTTCATGTTAAAAATGGACATATATGATTCTGTGTTAAAAATAGAAAGATTTGATTTGAAATTGAAAAGGAAAGATTTGAATTGAAAAAGGAAATATTTGATTTGATGTTTAAAATAGGAAATATTTGATTTTGTTTCCAAAATAGGAAGATTTGATTTTGTTTCCAAAATTGAAAGGTTTGAGAAATCCATGATTTTATGTGCAAATCTTCCATGGTTTTATGTGAAATCTTTTGCTTGGAAAACTTATAATTTTATGTGACAATTTTTGAAAATACTTAAAAGAGTTATGCACTTTTTGAAAATATAATGCAACAAAGACTTTGAAGACCATTTTGATGTAATAAATGTAAGGATGTGAGAATGAAGGTTAGGGGATAAAAGGGGCTTCTTAAGGCATGAACTTCTAGGACTTTAACTTTGGCTGCAAGAAAATAACTTTTGGACCAATCTTTTGGAAAAACATTTGAACATGAAGTTTGGAGAGATTTAAAACAACTAGGTTTTGAAAGAGGCATGTAGAGTTCGAAACCCTAATGTGGCCTTGGGAGGCCTCTTTGAATATACCATTTTCCTAAAGCAAATTTAACCATGAAAAGGCTAGAATCACTTTAGGGTTGTGATTTTGAATGCAATGAATGCAAGGATGTGAGAATGAAGATTAAGGGATAAAAGGGGGCTTCTTAAGGCATGAACTTCTAGGACTTTAACTTTGGCAACAAGAAAACAACTTTTGGACCAATCTTTTGGAAAAACATTTGAATATAAAGTTTGGAGAGATTTAAAACAACTAGGTTTTGAAAGAGGTGTTTAGAGTTCGAAACCTTAATGTGGCCTTTGGAGGCCTCTTTGAATATACCATTTTCCTAAAGCAATTTTAACCATGAAAAGGCTAGAATCACTTTAAGGTTGTGATTTTGAAAGCAAGTTAGGGCATAAAACCCTAATATGGACCTTGGTGGTCACTTTGAATATGTCACTTGTCTAGAAAAACCCTAACCATGAAAAGGTTTGAATTACCCAAAGATTGTGAGTTTGAAAGCAAAGCAATTGTATGCAATGCATGATGATGACAATTATAATGCAAAGTGTCGTGAACATGCAAGATTTTAGGTTTCACCACATAATTAAGAGGGCTCGAGACCACACCATCACAAGGTAGACTATAGGAAGGTCCCCTACTTGTGAGCTCCCTAAGGCTTTCCCTAGGCATAGACCTAAGGTCCTCTTTGTTTCAAGCATGCAAGAATAGGAGTTAGAAGATGGAGGTTAAAATAGAGAATAGCCTAAGTGGACTAGGAGAGAAAAGAGAAGGAGTGGGAGAGCATAAACTTAAAGTGAAACCTCAACTTGTCTTCAATTTGCTTTAACCTTCAATGAAGACTTTATCTTGGACTTGAGAGGCCTTCAAGAGCTTTGAAGGAGCTGGAAGTGATCTTAAATGGAGCTTGGAGGCAAGGGTTAGAGGTGTATAGACTAAGGTTTAATGGAAGCTCTCTTAGAGGCTTAAAAGCTAGGGTTTTGGCGGTTGTCTTGAGAGAGGCAGAGTTTTTTTGTGATTTTTTGGATCTGCACTACATTGGGGGGTACATTGTATTTATAGGCAAAAATTAAAAGAGGTGGTGCCACTAGGTGGCGCAAGGCCATTTTCTGGTTAGGAGCCATTACAAGTGGCGCCTAACCCCAGATTCTATGGAGATTTGATATGATTTGATCTTGGGCTGCATGGTAAATATCTGGGCACCACTTCTAGTGGCTACAAGCTATTTTTTGGCCAGGTTCCAGTACAAGTGGCTTTGAGAAATTCCACTTTGATTTAGAAAGGTGCAGCCTGGCTGGATGATAGGGACACTTGTAGGAGTGCCCCGAAGGTCGCCGGTTTGATACCTAGAGCTAATGTGGTTGAAAAGAGTGATCGGCTCACTAAGGGCAAAATATTCATTTTGATCAGGAGTCATCGGAACTGGTCTGGAGTTGACTGGAATGTGATTTAAAGGTTAGGGACACTCAGGGGAATGTCTCGGGGCTATCGGTTTGACACCTAGAGCCGGTGTGGTTGAACAGGACTAACTGGCCTGCTAGGGGCAAAGTGGTCATTTTGACTGAGAGTCACTAGAATTGGTTTAGAGTTGGTTTGAATGGCATTTTAAGCATGTTGGACTTTTTGGGGACAATCTTAGGAGGGTGACCTTACCGCTCTAAGGACTTAGGTACTCTCTCGAGGAACTTGTGGAGTGAGACCCATTGGGGGCGATATGATCATTTTTCACTGGAACGGGCTAGTAGGCGTTGGTGTTGACCATTTGGATTTGATATGGACTTTCCATCTCGAGGACTTTTTACTTTCTTGGAGATGTGCCGATAGGGACTTATCGTTTCGAGAAATTATGTACTTTTTCAGTGAATATGCCGACCTAAAATTTGACTGGGTAGGTTCCCATCTTCGAGGAATTTTGTATTTCCTTGAAAGATATACCAATAGCGGACATTCTACATTGGCAAGATAGCAGGCATAAGAGGTGAACCGCTTTTGATTGATGTGGTGTTGGTTCTTGAGACCGCCCGGTCTCGAAAAGCTACCTCTATGGTGTTTGTTTTTGACACCGCCCCGGTCTCGAAAAGCTACTTGTGTGGTGTTGGTTCTTGAGACTGTCTGGTCTTGAAAAACTACTTGATTGCGAGGGGATGCCAAGAAGGCATCTAATCATTTGGCTTCGATTGGGCCCAGCGGGCCTGGGAAGTAATTGATTGACTTAACTGAAAGTTTAAAAAGCCATTTTGGGCTTGAATGTGCTATGATATTTGAATGTGAGTTCGGTTGAACTGGAGATTACCGAGCAGGCAAAAATGGGGTGCTTAAAAATGCTTTCCTTTTTTTGTCTTTTCTTGTCGAAGACAGAAAATGATAAAATAAAGGCCCCATGTTAACCACGAGGGGATCGGAGGATTGGAATAGTTGGAATTTGGAATTTAGTTACCCTGAATCGACATTCCAACCAGTGGAATGTCACTCCTTTGGGGAGATCCAGGGTTTCGAAATTGATTGGAATTAAAAATGATTTTTTGAAATTGATATTTTTCTAAGCTGACATTCTCACCAATGGAACGACACTCCTTTGGGGAGGTTTAGGGTTTTGAAATTGATTTTGATTTATGAAATGATTCTAAAGTTGGTTATTTGAAATGATTTTGAAATGGATTGAATTGGATTTATATTGAAAGAGTTTGGAAAAACCTTTGAAACTTGGAACAAGACTTTTGAGGAAAAAATTTGAAAATCTAGAAATTGATTTGGAATGAAAATTTTTGAAAGATAAAGTTTTAGAAAATTGCAAAATCGATTTTGAGTTGAAACTTTTTGAAGGAAAACCTAGAATTTGATTTGAGTTAAAACTTTTTGAAGGAAAGAGTTTAGAAAACCTAGAATTGAAGGAAAAAGTTTAGAAAACCTAGAATTAACTTTGAGTTAAAATTTTTTGGAGGAAAAAATTTAGAAAACCTAGAATTTGATTTGAAATAGGGCTTTTGCAGAGAAAAGCCCGGGAAACCGGATGTTTGAATTGAATTTGAACTTTTTAAGGGAAAAAAGCTTTAAAAACCTTGAAACTCGATTTGAAACGGGGCTTTTGAAGTGGAAAGCTCAGTAAATCGGAGGTTTGAATTAAATTTGAATTTTTTGAGGGAAAAAAGCTTTAAAAACCTTGAAACTTGAAACTCGAAACTCAGAGCTTTTTGAAGAAAAAATTTAGAAAAATTTTATACTTTTGAAAATTGATTTTGAATCTGAAAGAAAGCAAGAGTTTTGATCTTTTAAAATTAAAAATTTTTGTAAAAGTGTTTTGAAATTTTGAAATTTTCTTTTGAAATTAAAGGAAGCAAGTGCTTTTGTTTTTGAAAGATTTTGATTTGATCTGATAAGAATTATACCCCTGCTTTGTTGAAGCTTTAGAGATGAGTTGAGCCTAAGGAGTTATGAGAGACTATTCTGGTTGAGAGGACCAGTGCTACTGATGAGGAGAGGGTGGCCTCGCTAGGGCTGCTGGAGAAAATGCCCTAAATGAGGCTATTGGAGATGTTGAGACTGCCCCTACTAGAGCTGAAGCTGAGGTTGAGGATTAGGGAGCTTTTTGAGGAGGCCTATGCAGGAGCTGTTGGTTGGGAGGCTTCTTGGCGAAACTACTAAGGATACTATAAGACCCGGGCAGCTGCACGTGAGCGGGGATGAGATCCTAGCAGGTTATGGCAGTGGCAGGCTGGCTCCAAGGTGTATTGCGATCCCACCTTCCTTGGGGAAGGAGATGGGAAGTGCTATATTTGTAGGCACTTGTATCTCCTTGGTATAATGTGTTTTAAAGCTATGCGAGCCAAGACCCAAAGCGGATAATATTGTACTATGTGGATCCTAGGTCATGAAAGAATGGTATCAGAGCCAATCCTAACTGGAAGTGTGTGGATCCATCCCAACGCAAGGATCCATTGCCCTTTAAGGGGGGGTGGATTGTGAGACCGGGTGGCTGCATGTGGGCGGGGTCGAGATCCTAGCAAGCTACAGCAGTGGCAGGCTAGTTCCAAGGTTTTGTGTTGTAATCCCATATTGCCTAAGGAAGGAGATAGGAAGTGCTATATTTGTAGGCACTTGTATCTCCTTGGTACAACGAGTTTTAAAGTTGTGCAGGCCAAGGCCTAAAGCAGACAATATTGTACCATGTGGAT
The DNA here is from genome assembly GCA_033060915.1 of Euryodendron excelsum. Taxonomy (NCBI): domain Eukaryota; kingdom Viridiplantae; phylum Streptophyta; class Magnoliopsida; order Ericales; family Pentaphylacaceae; genus Euryodendron; species Euryodendron excelsum. The sequence goes on along the minus strand of CM065380.1, from coordinate 34,739,446 downwards.
CCTAGGTCGTATAGATACTTTTAGTAGTGTCGGTGCTAGAAATACTTGAACTTGCTAGTTAGATGCCATGCTGGTGGAGAGGTGGTTTGTAGTGAGGGATTTTCCAAGGCATGACTCCTAAGGTCTCATCCTAAACTTCAAGGGGCCAACTCTTGGAACGATTTTTAAAGAAACGTAAAACTTGGAAATGACATAAAATTAAGAGCAATGTAAGTGTCGCGCCCAGATTTTTCGCACTCGATGAATACTCACCCAAGCGGGAAAAATGTTGTACTCTCTCGTTAGAACTCACCCTCCTAGAAGAATGAGTGCGACTAGGTTTGAATTGAAAATAGATTTGAATAAAGGGCTTTTGAAAAAGATTCGGAGTCGCCACCTAACTTGATTAAGGTGAGTTAGGTCACCTAAAAACTAAGAATAATCCGAAGACTACACTTGGGGTTTTTGAAAAACAATTTTGAAAATATCTCCTCAAGAGAGGGTTTTTACGAAAAATAAGTTGTTTGGCAACCTTTGGAAAATATTTATCCCTTTTTGAAAAATAACTCCTTTTGGTCTATGAAATCAGTGATCCTAAGTTCCGAGGTTGGTTACGTGTAGGGAAGACGCACTAAGCTATCACCCTACCTCGCCCTTTCGGTACATACATGTCAATCTACCCTAGATTCACCTATGAGAGTCTTCAACTAACTATTGTTCAATCCTATTTCACTTTAGAAAAACAATGTTTGAAAAGAAACTACTATGATGCATGATATGCACACGTAAGTTAAGAGAATTGAAAAATAGATTTGAAAAGAGATTGATTTGAAATTGATTTGATTTGAAAATAGATTTGAAGAGATGAAATTGAAATTGGAAAGTTTGAAAATTTGGAAATAGAAATTTTGAAATTAGAATTTTAGATTTGAAAAGATTTTGGAAACCGCACCCATGAGGGTGGAATTGAAAGCTTGAAAAGTATTGTGACCGCACCTATGAATGTTGCCTACGTATCCCTTTGGGGGAATCAGGTTAGCCGTAGTTCGGACCGGAGTCCAATTGAAAAGAGATTGATTTGGAGAGGGAAATTGGATTAGAAGAAAGAGATTGAATTGAAAATTGGATTTGATTTGAGATTAGAAGAGAAGATTGAATTTGAGAATATTGGACTTGCTTTGGAAAGATTGATTTTGGAAAAACTTGGTTTTGGAAAGATGGAGGTTTAGGAAACCTAAACTTAGGAAAGGTAGGAGACCTAGGAAAGACTTGAGATTAAGAAAGATTTGACTCGAACATTGGACTTGGAAGATTTGGAAAGATTGGATTTTAGGAAATGTTCGAATTAGGAAAGACCCGTTTTAGGAAAGCGTCATTTTTGGAAAGTTTCAAATTAAAAAAGTTTTGAATTAGGAAAGTTTCATTTAGGAAAGTTTTGAATTAAGAAAGTTTTGAATTAGGAAAGTTTTAGGTTTAGGAAAGTTTTAAAATTGGAAAGTTTCGAGTTTAAAAAGTTTTCAAAAAAGGAAAGGTTTTCAGATTAGGAAAATTCCCAAATTAAGAAAGTTTTGAAATTAGGAAAGTTTTAGATTTGAAAAGATTTTGAAATTTTGGAAAGTTTAGAATTTGGAAAGATTTAGGTTTAGAAAGATTTAAATTGAGAAAGTTTCAAATTTAGAAAATTTTGAATTTGGAAAGATTTGAAATTTAGAAAGTTTAAGATTTAGAAAGTTATAGAGTTTTAGAAAATCTTGAAATTAGGAAAAGTTTGAGTTTAAGAAATATTTGAAAACTTAGATTTGAAAAGTTAAGATTTGAAAAGAGGGTAGAATTGGGAAAGGGTTGAATTAGGAAAGATTTGAAAGTTGAGTTTTTAAAATTAGGAAAGATTTTTATGTTCAAGTTTTGGAAACTTAAGATTTAGGAAAGTGAAGGATTAGGAAGGAGTTGAATTAAGAAAGATTTGGATTTTGAAATTCAAGGAAAGATTTAAAGTTTAAGTTTAGGAAGGAATTGAATTAAGGAAGGTTTGGATTAGGAAGGGATTGGATTTGGTTTCTAAAAGCAAATGTTTGATTTTGTTTCCAAAAACGGAGGATTGGATTTGGTTTCCTAAAGGGAAGATAGGATTTGGTAAGGATTTGGAAAAGGAGATTCTAGAAACCCTAGATTTGGAAAATTATAGTTTTGACGTAGAAAATAGGTTTTGGAAACATGTATAGTTTGGATGCGAAAAAAAAAAAAAAAAAGGTTTTGGAAACTTAGGTTTGGGGCAAAGTTTGAAAACCATATTTTTGGGAAGAAAATTAGGGTTTCCTAATTGTGGGTTCTAGGGCTTGACTTGGGTTCTAAGGAAGGAGTTTTTGGAAAGTGCGTTTTTTGGAAACGAAGGTTTTTCTAGAAGGGAATCCTAGGGAGGAATTTTCGGAAAGTGAATTTGAAGAGAGAGTTTTTGGAAAAAGATTTTAAAGAGAAGGAGTTTTGGAAAGTGTATTTTTAGAAACATAGATTTTAGAAGGAAAATCCTAGAGGGGAATTTCTAGAAGGAAGATTTTTGGAAAGAGAGTTTTTAGGAAAGTTTTTGGTTGAAAATTGTTGAAGAGAGTTTTTGGAAAGATTTTTGGGGAACATTTTTAGAAAGTGGATTTTGGAGAGAGGATTTTGGAAAAGAGTTGAAAAAGAAAGGTTTTGAAAAATAGATTTTGGAAAGAGTTTTTAGAAAACACTTTTGGAGAGGAGAGTTTTAGGAAAGCATGTTGAAAAAGAGATTTTCAGGAAGAGATTTTTAAAGAGAGTTTTTAGAAGATGTAAAAACATCTCACTTTCCTAAAGCAATTCTAACCATAAGAGGGCTAGAACCACTTTAGGAAAGCGGTTTTGAAAACAACAAGATTTGAAAATATAGACCATAAAAGGTCACTTTTAATGTAACACTTTTCTAAAGCAATCCTAGCCATGGAAAAGCTAGAATCACCCTAGGATTGTGATTTTGAAAACATGTTTTTGAAAAAGAGCTTTTGATGCAATTTTGAAAACAAGTTTGAAAACGATTTTGAAAACAACTTTTGAAAACGGATTTTGGAAGATGCAAGACTATGATATGCACAATGCAATTTGGGGTCGTGAACATACAAGGCCAAGGCTTCACCACATAATCAAGGGGGCCGGACCCACGTGGTCTTTGGTTAGGCTAGAAGAAAGCCCCCGTCACGGTGACTCTCCAATAGCCCAATCCTACACATGGAACGGGAATCCCCTTGTTTCAAGCATGCAAAGAAAAGGGGAGAAAGAGATGGGGATTAAAATAGAGAAAACCCAAGTGGGTTAGGAGAGAGAAGAGAGAGGGGGGAAGTACGAAAATCTAAATAGAAAACCTACCGTATATCTTCTTTATTTTGCGCGCCTTGCTTGTCTTCAATCTTCGGTCTTTGTCTTGATCTTCTTCTTTAACCTTCAAGGGTTGTCTTCAAGCTTCAGATGGCAGCTCTTCAAGTCTTCAAAGGATGGTTGAAGGCTAGTGTATTAGTGTATGGGGGAGTGTATAAGTGTATAGGAGGCTAGGGTTTGTGTAGGGTGGCTAGGGTTTGGAAAACCTAGGGAAACTAGGGTTTAGGAGGTGCTCGAGCTCTGTATATCGAAATATAGGATTTTTAGGTTAAGTTTGCAGACCCCTTTCACGTTGAATGAGGCTTTACATTTATAGAATTGGCCTGGCACCACTCCTAGTGGCGCCAAGAGCAATTTTGCCCTGGCGCCACTGCAACAGGCGCCAGGTGTAAGCACCCCATTTTTGAACGCTCGGCAGTCTCCACTCCGTCCAGACTTGTTTTCAAGTCATTTTGGGCATATTCCAATCGAAACCAATTCCCTAGGTCTAAATTCCACCTTTCCATCGCTTCGCGGGCCTGTCAGGCCCAAATAGAGGCAAAATGACCAAAATGCCCTTAGGGGCATTGTCTTTTCTTATTCCGATTCCAATCTCTCTCTCGAGACAGTTTATTCCTCGAGACGGTCCGAGTAGCAAAACTACTCACAAAACCGTCAGAGTGACGGAAACACTCACAAAACCGTCAGAGTGACGGAAGTACTCACTCAACCATTAGAGTAGCGGAAATACTCACAGAACCGTTAGAGTAGCGGAAATACTCACAGAACCGTTAGAGTAGCGGAAATACTCACAGAGCCGTTAGAGTAGCGGAAATACTCAACCGTTAGAGTAGCGGAAATACTCCCAAATCATCAATCCCGTCTGAGTAGCGGAAATACTCAATCCCGTCCGAGTAGCGGAAATACTCACAAATCATCAATCGTTAGAGTAGCGGAAATACTCACAGAGCCGTTAGAGTAGCGGAAATACTCAACCGTTAGAGTAGCGGAAATACTCACAGAACCGTTAGAGTAGCGAAAATACTCACAGAGCCGTTAGAGTAGCGGAAATACTCAACCGTTAGAGTAGCGAAAATACTCCCAAATCATCAATCCCGTCTGAGTAGTGGAAATACTCAATCCCGTCCGAGTAGCGGAAATACTCACAAATCATCAACCCCGTCCGAGTAGCGGAAATACTCACAAATCATTAACCCCGTCCAAGTAGTGGAAATACTCACACCGTTAGAGTGGCGGAAACACTCAAAACCTAGGTCAACACCAGTGGCTGTTAGCCCACTTCGGTGGAAAAGGACCAAACTACCCTTAGGACCTTTTTCGAGACTTTTCGGTCAAGATGACCATTTTGTCCCTAGGCATTCGAACGCCCCGGGAACCACACCGGCTCTGGGTATCAAACCGGTTACCTCCCGAGAATACTTTTTATAGTATTCTCAATCTTCCTTTACTTTTTCGGATCATTCCGAGTCAGTTCCGGTAAACCCGGTATAAAATGACCGTTTTGCCCCTAGAGGGCCGGTCTCCTTCTTCAACCACACCGGCTCTGGGTATTAAACCGGTAATGTCCCGAGAATACTTTTTATAGTGTTCTCGACCTTCCGTTACCTTTCCGGACCATTCCGAGTCAGTTCCGGCAAACCCGGTACAAAATGACCGTTTTGCCCCTGGTGGGCCGGTCTCCATTTCCGACCACGCCGGCCCTGGGAATCAAACCGGCAACCTCTGGGGACATTCTAAATAATGTTTCTAGATCCCAAGTTTTCTTCTGGGACAGTCTGAGTCTATCCCGGCAGTTTTCCGGTCCGGTTGACCGTTTTGCCCCTAAAGGCTCGGTCGACCTTTCCGACACATCTTACCCTCACTTTTCAAGTCAAATACCTCCAGGACACAATTTCAAGTGTTCCTGCTCCTTTTCGGCCTTCCGGGTCACTCCCGGCTCCTTCAAATCATTCTCGGACTTTCCGGAGTCACTCCTAGTGAAGCCAGGCTAAAATTTACATGGTAGTCACTAGTACAGGCGCCCAAATTTAGTCAAAGATACGTTGCTTGCCGACCTTAATTGTTTCCTAAATGGCCTGGCGCCACTAGTAGTGGCGCCAGTGTAAATTTTGCCTTGGCGCCACTGCAACAGGCGCTAGACTTGTCTTCCCTCTATAAATACAGAGCCTCATTCAACGTGAAAGGGGTCTGCAAACTTAACCTAGGAATCCTATATTTCGATATACAGAGCTCGAGCACCTCCAAAACCCTAGCCTCCTTAGGTTTCTCCAAACCCTAGCCACTATACACAAACCCTAGCCTCCTATACACTCATACACACCCCTATACACTCATACCCTAACCTTCAACCATCCTTGGAAGACTTGAAGAGCTGCCATCTAAAGCTTGAAGTTAACCCTTGAAGACTGAAGAAGAAGACCAAGACGAAAACCGAAGACCGAAGACTGCACGGCGCGCAAAATAAACAAGAAACAAGGTAGGCTCCCTATTTAAATTTCCGCATTCCGCCTCTCTCTTCTCTCTCCAACCCACTTGGGTTTTCTCTATTTTAATCCCCCCTTTCTTTGCATGCTTGAAACAAGGGGATTCCCGGTCCATGTGTAGGATTGGACTATTGGAGAGTCACCTTGTCGGGGGCTTTCTTCTAGTCTAACCAAAGACCACGTGGGTCCGGCCCCCTTGATTATGTGGTGAAGCCTTAACCTTGTATGTTCACGACCCCAAATTGCATTGTGCATATCATAGTCTTGCATCTTCCAAAAACCGTTTTCAAACTCGATTTCAAAACCGTTTTCAAACTTGTTTTTCAAAATTGCATCAAAATCTTCTTTTCAAAAACATGTTTTCAAAATCACAATTCTAGGGTGATTCTAGCTTTTCCGTGGCTAGGGTTGTTTTAGGAAAGTGTTACATTAAAAGGGATCGATACGGTCTATATTTTCAAAACCGCTTTCCTAAAGTGGTTCTAGCCTTCCTATGGTTAGAATTGCTTTAGGAAAGTGAGATTTTTTTTACACCTTCTAAAAATTCTTTTTCCAAATCACTCTTTCTAAAAATCTCTTTTTCAATATACTTTCCTAAAACTCTCCTCTTCAAAATTGTTTTCAAAAACTCCCTGCCAAAATCTATTTTTCAAAACTCTCTTTTTCAACTCCTCTCCAAAATCTTTTCCTCAAAATCCACTTTCTAAAAACTCTCTCCAAAAATCTTTCCAAAAACTCTCTTGCTAAAATCTTCTTTCTAGAAATTCCCCTCTAAGATTTCCCTTCCAAAATCTACGTTTCTAAAAACACACCTTCCAAAACTCCTTCTCTTTAAAATCTTTTTCCAAAAACTCTCTTTCTAAATTCACTTTCCAAAAACTCCTCCCTAGGATTCCTTTCTAGAAAAACCTTCGTTTCTAAAAACACACTTTCCAAAAACTCTTTCCTTAGAGGCCCAAATCAAGCCCTAGAACCCACAATTAGGAAACCCTAATTTTCTTTCCAAAAACATGATTTTCAAACTTTGCCCCAAACCTAGGTTTCCAAAACCTCTTGTTTTCTATATCAAAACTATACATGTTTCCAAAACCTATTTTCTACGTCGAAACTACAATTTTTCAAAACTAGGGTTTCTAAAATTTCCCTCTCCAAATTCTTGTCAAATCCTATCTTCTCTTTAAAAAACCAAATCCAATCTCCCCGTTTAGGAAACTAGATCCCGTCCTCCGTTTTAGGAAACAAAATCCAACCTTTCTCTTTTAGAAACCAAATCCAATCCCTTCCTAATCCAAATCTTTCCTAATTCCAATCCTTCCTAATCTTCCACCTTCCTAAATCTTAAGTTTCCAAAACTTGAACATAAAAATCTTTCCTAAATTTTAAAAACTCAACTTTCAAATCTTTCCTAATTCAACCCTTTCCTAATTCTACCCTCTTTTCAAATCTTAACTTCTCAAACCTAAGTTTTCAAACCTTTCCTAAACTCAAGCCTTTCCTAATTTCAAGACTTTCTAAAATTTAAACCTAAAAACTTTCTAAATCCTAAATTTTCTAAATTTCAAATCTTTCTAAAATTCTAAGCTTCCTAAATTTGAAACTTTCTTAAGTTAAATCTTTCTAAACCCAAATCTTTCCAAATTCTAAACTTTCCAAAACTTCAAAATCTTTTCAAATCTAAAACTTTTCTAAATTCAAAACTTTCTTAATTCAAGACTTTCTTAAGTTGAAAACTTTCTTAATTCAAACATTTCCTAAACTGAAAACTTTCCTTTTTCAAACCTTTCCCAAAACGAAACTTTCGTATTTTCAAAACTTCCTTGTTTTCAAAACTTTCCAAAATCAAAACTTCCCTTTTTCAAACGTTTCTAAATTCGAAATTTTCTAAATTCAAAACTTTCCTAACTCGAAAACTTTCCAAAAATGAAACTTGCCTAACTCGAAAACTTTCCAAAAATGAAACTTTCCTAATCTCCTAAACCTTCCAAGTCAAGTCAAACCTTTCCTAAGTCTCTTTCCTAAGTCTAGGTTTTCTTAAACCTTCTTATTCCAAAACAAGTCCAAATCTATCTTTTCAAGTTAAAGTCCTCAATTTCCAATTTCCAATCTCCTCTTCTAATTTCAAATCCAATTCAATTTCCAATTCAATTTCCTTCTTCAATCCAACCTTCTATTTTCAATCGGACTCCTGTCCGAACTACGACTGACCTGATTCCCCCAAAGGGATACGTAGGCAACCTTCATAGGTGCGGTCACAATACTTTTCAAACTTTCAATTCCACCCTCATGGGTGCGGTTTCCAAAATCTTTTCAAATCTCAAAATTCCAATCTAATCTCAAATTTCAATTTCAAAATTTCTATTTTCAAATTTCTACTTTCAATTTTCAAACTTTTCAATTTCAATTCTATTTTTTCAAATCTCTTTCAAATCAGATCAATCTCTTTTCAAACCTATTTTTCAATTTTCTTTTACTGCACTTGCATATCATGCATCATGTTAGTTTCTTTTTCAAACATTGTTTTTCTAAAGTGGAATAGGATTGAACTATAGTTAATTAAAGACTCTCATAGGTGAATTTAGGGTAGATTGACATGTAGGTACCGAAAGGGCGGGGTAGGGTGATAGCTTAGTGCGTCTTCCCTACACGTAACCAACCTCCGAACCTAGGATCGCTGATTTCAAAGACCAAAAGGAGTCATTTTTATAAAAAAGGGCTAAATGTTTTCCAAAGGTTGTCAAACAACCTGTTTTCTTAAAAACCCTCTCTGGAGGTGATATTTTCAAAATCGTTTTTTCAAAAACCCTAAGTGTAGTCTTCAGATTATTCTTAGTTTTAGGTGACCTAACTCACCTTAATCAAGTTAGGTGGCGACTCCAAATGTTTTTCAAAAGCCCTTTATTCAAACCTAATTTTCAATTCAAACCTAGTCGCACTCATTCTTCTAGGAGGGTGAGTTCTAACGAGAGAGTACAGCATTTTTCCCGCTTGGGTGAGTATTCCTCAAGTGCGAAAAATCTGGGCACAACACCAGGTTTGTCCAACTTCTATAAATACAGAGCCTCATTCAACGTGAAAGGGGTCTGCAAACTTAACCTAAAAATCCTATATTTCGATATACAGAGCTCGAGCACCTCCTAAACCCTAGTTTCCCTAGGTTTTCCAAACCCTAGCCACCCTACACAAACCCTAGCCTCCTATACACTTATACACTCCCCATACACTCATACACTAGCCTTCAACCATCCTTTGAAAACTTGAAGAGCTGCCATCTAAAGCTTGAAGACAACCCTTGAAGGTTGAAGAAGAAGATCAAGACAAAGACTGAAGATTGAAGACAAGCAAGGCGCGCAAAATAAAGAAGATATACGGTAGGTTTTCTATTTAGATTTCCGTACTTCCCCCCTCTCTCTTCTCTCTCCTAACCCACTTGGGTTTTCTCTATTTTAATCCCCATCTCTTTCTCCCCTTTTCTTTACATGCTTGAAACAAGGGGATTCCCGTTCCATGTGTAGGATTGGGTTATTGGAGAGTCATCGTGTCGGGGGCTTTCTTCTAGCCTAACCAAAGACCACGTGGGTCCGGCCCCCTTGATTATGTGGTGAAGCCTTGGCCTTGTATGTCCACGACCCCAAATTGCATTGTGCATATCATAGTCTTGCATCTTCCAAAATCCGTTTTCAAAAGTTGTTTTCAAAATCGTTTTCAAACTTGTTTTCAAAATTGCATCAAAAGCTCTTTTTCAAAAACATGTTTTCAAAATCACAATCCTAGGGTGATTCTAGCTTTTCCATGGCTAGGATTGCTTTAGGAAAGTGTTACATTAAAAGTGACCTTTTATGGTCTATATTTTCAAAACCACTTTCCTAAAGTGGTTCTAGTCCTCTTATGGTTAGAATTGCTTTAGGAAAGTGAGATGTTTTTACACCTTCTAAAAACTCTCTTTAAAAATCTCTTCCTGAAAATCTCTTTTTCAACATGCTTTCCTAAAACTCTCCTCTCCAAAAGTGTTTTCTAAAAACTCTTTCCAAAATCTATTTTTCAAAACCTTTCTTTTTCAACTCCTTTCCAAAATCCTCTCCCCAAAATCCACTTTCTAAAAACGTTCCCCAAAAATCTTTCCGAAAACTCTCTTCAACAATCTTCAACCAAAAACTTTCCTGAAAACTCTCTTTCGAAAAATCTTCCTTCTAGAAATTCCCCTCTAGGATTTTCCTTCTAAAATCTATGTTTCTAAAAACACACTTTCCAAAACTCCTTCTCTTTAAAATCTTTTTCCAAAAACTCCCTCTTTAAATTTACTTTCCGAAAATTCCTCCCTAGGATTCCCTTCTAGAAAAACCTTCGTTTCCAAAAAATGCACTTTCCAAAAACTCCTTCCTTAGAGCCCAAGTCAAGCCCTAGAACCCACAATTAGGAAACCCTAATTTTCTTCCCAAAAACATGGTTTTCAAACTCTGCCCCAAACCTAGGTTTCCAAAACCTTTTTTTTTTTTTTTTTCGCATCCAAATTATACATGTTTCCAAAACCTATTTTCTACGTCAAAACTATAATTTTTCAAATATAGGGTTTCTAGAATCTCCTTTTCCAAATTCTTGCCAAATCCTATCTTTCCTTTAGGAAACCAAATCCAATCCTCCTTTTTTGGAAACAAAATCAAACCTTTGCTTTTAGAAACTAAATCTAATCCCTTCCTAATCCAAACCTTCCTTAATTCAATTCCTTCCTAAACCATAAGTTTCCTAAATTTAAACGTTAAATCTTTTCTTGAATTTCAAAATCCAAATCTTTCCTAATTCAACTCCTTCCTAATCTTTCACTTTCCTAAATCTTAAGTTTCCAAAACTTGAACATAAAAATCTTTCCTAAATTTTAAAAACTCAACTTTCAAATCTTTCCTAATTCAACCCTTTTCCAATTCTACCATCTTTTCAAATCTTAACTTTTCAAATCTAAGTTTTCAAACCTTTCTTAAACTCAAACTTTTCTTAATTTCAAGATTTTCTAAAGCTCTATAACTTTTTAAATCTTAAACTTTCTAAATTTCAAATCTTTTCAAATTCAAAATTTTCTAAATTTGAAACTTTCTCAATTTAAATCTTTCTAAACCTAAATCTTTCCAAATTCTATACTTTCCAAAACTTCAAAATCTTTTCAAATCTAAAACTTTCCTAATTTCAAAACTTTTCTAATTTGGGAATTTTCCTAATCTGAAAAACTTTCCTTTTTCGAAAACTTTCTAAACTCGAAACTTTCCAATTTCAAAACTTTCCTAAACCTAAAACTTTCCTAATTAAAAACTTTCTTAATTCAAAACTTTCCTAAATGAAACTTTCCTAATTCAAAACTTTCTTAATTTGAAACTTTCCAAAAATGACGCTTTCCTAAAACAGGCCTTTCCTAATTCGAATATTTCTTAAAATCCAATCTTTCCAAATCTTCCAAGTCCAATGTCCGAGTCAAATCTTTCCTAGGTCTCCTACCTTTCCTAAGTCTAGGTTTCCTAAACCTCCATATTTCCAAATCCAAGTTTTTCCAAAATCAATCTCTCCAAAGCAAGTCCAATCTTCTCAAATTCAATCTTCTCTTCTAATCTCAAATCAAATCCAGTTTTCAATTCAATCTCTTTCTTCTAATTCAATTTCCCTCTCCAAATCAATCTCTTTTCAATCGGATTCCGGTCCGAACTATGGCTGACCTGATTCCCCCAAAGGGATACGTAGGCAACCTTCATAGGTGTGGTCACAATACCTTTCAAGCTTTCAATTCCACCCTCATGGGTGCGGTTTCCAAAATCTTTTCAAATCTAAAATTCTAATTTCAAAATTTCTATTTTCAAATTCCTATTTCCAAATTTTCAAACTTTCCAATTTCAATTCCATCTCTTCAAATCTATTTTCAAATCAAATCAATTTCAAATCAATCTCTTTTCAAATCTAATTTTCAATTCTCTTAACTTACGCGTGCATATCATGCATCATAGTAGTTTCTTTTCAAACATTGTTTTTCTAAAGTGAAATAGGATTGAACAATAGTTAGTTGAAGACTCTCATAGGTGAATCTAGGGTAGATTGACATGTAGCTACCGAAAGGGCGGGGTAGGTTGATAGCTTAGTGCGTCTTCCCTACACGTAACCAACCTCCGAACTTAGGATCACTGATTTCATAGACCAAAAGGAGTTATTTTTCAAAAAGGGATAAATATTTTCCAAAGGTTGCCAAACAACCTATTTTTCGTAAAAACCCTCTCTTGAGGAGATATTTTCAAAATTGTTTTCCAAAAACCCTAAGTGTAGTCTTCGGATTATTCTTAGTTTTTAGGTGACCTAACTCACCTTAATCAAGTTAGGTGGCGACTCCGAATCTTTTTCAAAAGCCCTTTATTCAAATCTATTTTCAATTCAAACCTAGTCGCACTCATTCTTCTAGGAGGGTGAGTTCTAACGAGAGAGTATAGCATTTTTCCCGCTTGGGTGAGTATTCCTCGAGTGCAAAAAATCTGGGCGCGACAGTAAGCATTATGGAGCATGAGATAAAACGAAGCCAAGCACACAAGACATGATCAAGATAGCAATATGCAAGGGGTCATGATTCACATACAAGGCTTTTATGCTACACCACATAAACAAGGGGCTCCTAGGCCATACCATCTGAAAGTATGCTAGTGAGAGGTCCCCCTATACGGTGGCTCTCACTTGCTTTTCTTTAGGCATGATCTAAGAGCCCTCTTGGCTCAAGCATGCAAGAAAGGAGGGTTGAAGATGGGGATTAAAATAGAGAATAGCCTAAGTAGGCTAGGAGGGAGAAGAGAAGAGTGGGGGAGAGCACAAATGTAAAAGGGATACCACCTTTTGCCTTCAACACACTTCTAGTCTTCAATGGATGTCTTGATTGGAGCTTGAGTGACTTCAAGAAGGGTTGAGAGGCTAGAGTGGAGTGTCTAAGTGTGTATGAGGCCTTGTATGTGGAGTGTATAGGCTTAGGAGGGGTAGAATCTAGCCTAAGTGTTGGAGGGGAGGAATATATGTAGAGATTCGAGTTTCTGGAGTGATTTCAGCAGAACTTCGTATCAATTTTGGACCTGGAATATGCAAGGGGGGAGGCCTCTATTTATAGGCAATCTGGAACAGGCCTTGCACATGCGCTACATGCGCAGGTACTGTTCCATTGCCAGAATGACACGTGGCACCCTATGTACTAGTTAAATCTTGACCGTTGATCGAAAGTCGATCGATCTGATCAAAATTTGAGCACATGTAGCATATGCTCCATCACCAGGAAAGTTCGTCCAAACTTTACCTCGATAATTGAGTCAATCGGGAAGGTTTCGGGGGAATCGGTCACACTCGGGTTGTTCTCCTAGTGCTTCCGATGAACTTTCATGTTTTCGAAAAGTTTAAATTATGTTTGGAGGTGAGTGATATCGTCTTAGGAAGTGCGCCAAAAAGGTCACTTTTGGGGAGCGTCTGTGATACGCTCCCTGGGTGTTTGAAAGTGGCTGTTTTCATTTCATGTGATCAAGGCCTTCGAAAAGCGATCTATTCGATCGGACCGTACCGATGGAAAGTACTCTGGAAATACTTTCTGGAATTCCCAAATTTACGCATTTCTTTTGCCGTTTGACGGTGTGTTTTGGTTAGGGAATTGGAGAAAAAGTCAACCTTGGTGGAGCGTCTGCGAGATGCTCCAGGGGTTGCTGAAAGTCATAGTTTGCACACTGTACGATGGAGGGCTTTGGGAGGCGATCTATTCGATCGAACCGTATCGATGGAAAGATCTATGGACGAGCTTTCGAGAATTCCATGATTTTCGCATTTCTTAAGTCGGCTGACGGTGCGTTATAACCAGAGAATTGGGGGAAAAGACAATTTAGGCGAAGCATCTATGACACGCTCCAGGGAACTTTTATCGCGTCGTGTGAGCTTAGTGTTGTAGGGTGTTCTTTGGGTTAAATAAGGGCATGTGGTGAAACCCTCTGCTCGAAATCCTAAGGCCGGTGCTGTTTCGGGGCATTTTTGGGCTTCTAGGGGCAAAACGGTCATTTTGACCGGAGTTGGTTGGAAACGGTTAGGAATGGTCTGGTATATTGTATTTAGCGTGTAGGGCTAGTCAAGGATGATTTTGAGAGAGTCTTTTGCCATTTAGCGTGGTTTGTGCCGTGCTGAGGCGTTAAGGGGCAAAATGGTCATTTTGACTAGAGTGAACTGGAATAGGATCGGATTTGGACCAAATGGCGTGCGGGGGATGCCGAATGGTTTGACAACATTTTGGAACGATGGACTTATCGTTTTGAGGGATTTTAAACTTTCCCTAAGGGGCAGGTTTGGTCATTTTTCACCGAGTTGGGCTAGCAGGCGTCAGTGTTGACCTAGGTGTTGGTTTCCGAGACCGCCCGGCCTCAGAAAACTACATGTGCGGTGTTGGTCCCTATGAACGCCTGGTCTTAGAGAACTACCTGGAAGGGTGGTGTTGGTTCCTGAGAACGCCTGGTGCTAGAAAGCTACCTGGAAGGGTGGTGTTGGTCTCTGAGAGCGCTTGGTCCCAGAAAGCTACCTGGAAGGGTGGTGTTGGTCTCCGAGAGTGCCTGGTCCCGGAGAACTATCGAATGATGGACATTCTACATTGGCGGGCTAGCAGGCGCCAGAAGTGGACCGTTTGGAATTTTTGATGAAGTGTTGGTCCTCGAGATCGCCTGATCTTGGGAAGCTACCTGGATGGCGTTGGTTTTCAGGACCGCCTGGTCCGAAAAACTACCTGGAATAATGGTGCTTATGGCTCCAGCGGGTCCTTGTGGGCTCAAGAAGTGACCAGTTGATTGGATTGGAGATTGAAAGGCTCGTCTTGAGCCTACCTGTGTTGTGATGTTGGAACCCAATTCCGGTCGGGCCGGAGATTACCGAGCGGGCAAAAATGGGGTACTTACAGCTGCCCCTCTTTTTCTGGCTTTGCTTGCCGAAGGCAGAAAAATAACAAAGTAAAAATCCTTTTTTGGCCGCGAGGCGATTGAAGGGACGATGTGTCAGTGAATTTGGAGTGCTTCGAAACCTCTTGTGGGTTACTAGTCAGAAGATCTTGGAATTCGAAAAGTCTTAGGCCTAGGTCGGAACTGGGTTGCCTGCTTAACACAGTTGGTCCAGGGTAACTGATTCTTGCCAATGAATGTTAAAGGCTGGATTTTCGGTTTTCGACAAGGCCTTAAGAGCAAATTTGGATTTTTGGAAGCTTGAAATTGGTTTTGGCGAGAAGTAGGAGGGCCATGCGCATGTAACATACGCGCATTTGGTGTTTTAAGCTGTGCGCATGTAATACGTGCGCGAGTTGGATTTTTGTACTGGTGCGTCTGCTACATGCGCCAGCCCGTGGCATATTAACAGAGCAGGTTCGCGTTTTGCTCACTGTGTCTTCGAATTTCGATTGATTTCAGGATTCTCTCTAAAGTATTTCGAGGAGTTTTGCTCGGGAATCGTTAGAGGACTGTTAGGTGACGTCAAGCACGTGCCGAAGATCACCATCGTCGCCGGATTCTTGCCGGAAAGCTTGGTTTTCGTTAGTGAATTCGAAAGGTTAGTTGTCATGAAACTTGTCAATTTTGATACATTTGCTTTTGTTTTTTGAGTATGAACAGTGTAATCCCATGTTTTAGAACGTTTAGAACACAATGATCGGATTGTTTTTGTGATTTGGTGGAGTTCTGGGTGTGTTTTGGATGATATTGCATGTTTGTGAAAGAGGGTTTCTTGTGGAACTCGAAAAATTGCCTCTATGGGCTCGGGTATCGACTTTTTGTGAGGGATTTTTACATCGAGAACCCTAGAAAAATGTGTAGAACAACCATATGAAGTTTCGTAATTTTTTGAAAAAAATTTTGAATTTTTGAATTTTTAGAAATTACGAAAAATAGGAAAAATTGAAGAAAATTATAAAATGGATCCCGTCAATGGTTGAAAAATCGTAAAAAGTTTTTTGAAAATTGTAGTGATATTCTTACATGTTCCAGGAAATTTTGTGAAATTTTTGAAAATGTAGATGAAATAGGAAAATTTGAAAAGATCGAAAAATTGGCTTAAAAATTGTGTTTGAGAACGGGATGCGTGTTTTGGAGGATGGGGCTGTTTTAGTTGATGGTTTGAGATGTTTTCGGTGTGTTTGTGATTTGTGAAATTTCGGGGTAGTGACTTTTTAAGGCGAAACTCTACCGAAATTTTCAAAAATTTTAACATTTAGCTTTAAAATCTTTCAGTAGGACAAATCCTTTTTGAGAAGGGGGCTTTTGAGGGAGAAAGCCTGGAGAAACTATAATTTTAAAGAAATTTTTGGGAGTGGGATTTTGTAAGCGAGAAAAGCCCCGGGACACTGTTTTTTAGAAAACTTGAAGAACAGGGTTTTTGAAGGCGAAAGCCTAGGAAACCGTTAAATCCTTGAAATGGGGCTTTTTGAAGGAAAACCTCAGAAAAATCGTAAATATGTTGAGTCAGGGCTTTTGAAGGAAAAAGCCCGAGAAACCTGTTTGAAATTTTAAAATGGGATTTTTAAGGAAAAAACCCGAGAAACCGGTTTTGAATTTTGAAACCAAACTTTTTGAGGGAAAAGTTCGAAAACCGTTAGAAGACTTTTGAAGTAGGGTTTTGAAGGAGAAAACCCAAAAAACGGTAGAAATGTTGAAGTGAGGCTTTTTGAGGAAAAAGCTAGGAAAACCGTTAGAAAATTTTTGAAACGGGGCTTTTGAAGGGGAAAGCCCGAGAAACCGGCTTTGAAATTTAGAAACCAAACTTTTTGAGGAAAAAGCTTGAAAACCCTTAGGAAATTTTGGAACAGGGCTTTTGATGGGGAAAGCCCGAGAAACCGACTTTGAAATTTAGAAACCAAACTTTTTGAGGGAATAGCTTGAAAACCGCTGAAAATTTTTGAAATGGGGCTTTTGAAGGGGAAAGCCCGAGAAACCGGCTTTGAAATTTAGAAACCAAACTTTGTGAGGAAAAAGCTTGAAAACCCTTAGGAAAGTTTGAGACGGGGCTTTTGAAGGAGAAAGCCCGAGAAACCGGCTTTGAAATTTAGAAACCAAACTTTTTGAGGAAAAAGCTTGAAAACCCTTAGGAAATTTTGAAACGAGGCTTTTGAAGGAGAACGCCCGAGAAACCGGCTTTGAAATTTAGAAACCAAACTCTTTGAGGAAAAAGTTCGAAAAACCGTTAGAAAACCTTGAAATGAGGCTTTTGAAGGGGAAAGCCTAAGAAACCATTTTTGAAATTTTTGAGATTAGACTTTTTGAGGAAAAAGCCCAGAAACAGTTAGAAAATCTTGAAATAGGGCTTTTGAAGGGGAAAGCCCAAGAAACCGTTTTTGAAATTTTTGAGATTAGACTTTTTGAGGAAAACGCCCAGAAACCGTTAGAAAATCTTGAAATAGGGCTTTTGAAGGGGAAAGCCCAAGAAACAGTTTTTGAAATTTTGCAACCAAGCCTTTTGAAGGGAAGGCCTGAAGACCCTTAGAGAATTTTAAGCGGTGATACATGGGGCCCTAGCCCTTCCTCTTTTTTCTTTTCCTTTTCTTTTGTTTCTCTATTTTTTTTTTTTTTTTTTTTTTTTTTTTCTTCTTTTCTTCTTTTTTTTCCCCCCTTTTTTTTCTTTTTTTTTGTTCTTTTTTCTCTTTTATTTTTGTATATACATTGACGCACTTATCTTTGCGCTTTTCACATATAGTAATTGATTGATCCTCTTGAATGTTGTCATCTTTTAGGATGTCGGAGGCCAGAGGCGACGGTCCGGACAGGAAGCGCCATGGGAAGGCGCTACGGATAGAGTTTGAGGAGGGCGGCAGTAGTTGGGGTAGCTCGGCTAGAGGTAGCAGCCAGCCCCTTCACTTCGGGAGTGGGAGCGGAGGAGGGTGATGTAGTCATGTCTCGACTCTGGGCTTGGTACGCCAGCTATTCTGAGGAGGAGTGGCAGATTTTCTATAGGGCTTTTGGGTATCTGGGATCGCTTCTTTCCGTGAGACTGGTATCGGGCTTGGTTGAGGCCTCGGCCGCCTTCTGGTGCTCAGAGCTGTGTTTATTCCGTTTTAGCGATTTCGAGATGACGCCGACTCCTCACGAGTATAGGCGCTTGCTAGGTTTAAGGAGTGGCCAGGAGGGTAGGTGGCCGGCCATGAGGTGGTGGAGCTTTAGCGTCAGGCCCATGGCTTTGTATCTGAGGAGGAGTACTTAGCAACCTGCCAGGCACGAGATCAGTATCGTGCTGAGGTGGAGATCCTGACTGCCCGCATATCTCTGATGGAGGCTCGCTGGGTATGTTATTTATAGTTCATTATTTTCATGTTCCTTATGCATCTCTTGTGTTATGATGCTAGCTCTTCTTCCTTTTTTGCCTTTCTCCTTGGCGAGGGTCCTTTTGACGCGGGAGCTTCCTCCAGCCAGCCCTCTCCGTATGTGCCGGATATAGGCGACTTTGACTTAGATGACGACCGTGCTCCATGAGGTGCCCCTTTTTATCTGTTAACACAGTTGTAGTTTAGTTAGTTTAGCTGTATCGTTTTATGTTTTTGAGACCGTATGTTGGACCTCATGGATGATGACTGTATGATGCTTTTATGTACATTATTTTTGTTTCTTGTATATGATGATGATTATTTCTTCCTTCTTGCCTCACCATATATGTTATGTGGGTATATGATGGGTATGAATGCAAACACAAGGGTACAGAAATCATGGCATGCATAAGAAATGGTGGATATATGCAAACTCTAAGCAGATGTGAAAAAGGTGGGTGCATTATTACACATGTCAAGCAGAGTGCACAGGCGTGCATATGACTTTATGAAGACAGGTCTAGAGGTAGATCGGGCGTTCCCCGAAAATTATCATTTCGGCACTTTGTTCTTTCTTTGGAGACTCCCCTTTTTGTTGCGCCTTTTTCCTGTCATGGCGATATAGTAGTTATCCCATCCCTAGGGTTTTCATTTTTGGATCCGATTCCCCCCTCTCTCTTATTTGAGGAATTGTTACTCAATTGACTTTCTCTCAAGGGCCTTATGTTTGATCTGGTAGACCCTCCAGGTGACAGTCAAAGTAGCCTTTAGCAAAGGAGCAAACAGTTTCCATCCTCAATCTGAGAAGACTTTACTTTGGACCGTAATGTAGGCTAGGTAATGGGAGATGAATGAAGGGGTATTCAGGCTCAAATGACTTTTTATTTTTTTATTTTTTTATTTTTTTATTTTTAGGGCGATTGTAACCAAAACCACCTTGAGTAAGCTTTTGCTGCTTTGTTCCCTTTTCTTTTTCGGGTATTGCCACTTCCTTTTGAACTTGTTTAGACTAAGCAATCTTCCCTGATCTGAGGGGACTTTCTGGGGGTTGTAATGTGGCCAGGTTGCAGGTTTTTGAAGGAAAGAGTATTGATGGCTCAAAGCATGATGTGGTTTCTGGGGTTCACTGGTGGCCACCTTTTCAAGTCTTTTCCTTTCGTCTGCGGGTTTCTTTCCCTATCGCCCTTTTCTCTTTTTTTTTTTTTTTTGTATGAACTTGTGCCCATATAGGGCTCATCATTTCTTTTAGTTCTTGCCCCAGTATTATTATTGCTTACACAGTCTATTAACTTTTAGGAGGCACTGATCGTTATTTCTTTTTCATCATCATCATCATTCATTTTTTCATTTCATCATCATTTTTCATTTTTTTTTTGGTGTATTGCCTTGTTTCCCTCCTTTTTCGTGGTAGGAAGGGGCTTGCTTTCTCTCTATACTCCTTTTTGTCACTTTTTCCTCCAAGTTTGCGTTTGCCTATTGCAGGGAGTGATCACCAGGGTGGGTTTTTCGAAAGAATATAAATTGGCTCAAAAGGGGTTTTTCAAAGAGTGTTTCTTTTAACGGTATGGTAGCAGAATAGATGGCCCCTCTTCCTTTCAGATAAGATTGCTTAGACCATAAAGTTCAATTTTAGAGGTTTCGGCGTTATCCTTTGAAACAAATAAGAGTTAGCTTAGTTGTCCTGTTACTTTCACTTGCCCCAATGTGGGGGGTGATTCCTGGTTAGGGTATTTAAATGAGAATTACTTAGGGCTCGAGTGGGCTGACCAAAGGAGTTATACTTGCTATTCTAGGGATTTTGAAATGAGGGCTTCTCCTCCTTTCGAGGGTCTAACTGCTGACCGCTTTCGAAAGCCACCTTTTCGTGACCCACTCCCTTTCCTTCTTTTTGCTATCTGTCTTTTGGAATAGAAATGGTCCCCCCCGGGCGAGGATATACGTACCATCTCTCTTTTCAAGTTAGGGCATAACAACAAAGAAGGCAAATTCTAAGAAAGAGCAAGTGCCAAATATGATAAATGTAAATCCCATTTCTCTCTTTTTTTTGTCATTTCAAAAGATTCTGTTTTCATGATGAGCTCTTGATTAGCAAAAGATGAAAGTAAGGTTAATGAAACGAAGATTAACAGGAAATTAAAGGCAAAGTTTGATTAGAAGGACATCCCTTTGGTAACCACTTCTTTAAGTAGGCTTTGGGATCATGCCTGCCTCCTCCATGCTCCATTTGCCGGCTTCTTCACTTGGTTGTGCTCGGCGAATTGATGTGTCAGCTGCGGTGTGGCAGAGATCAACAGCCATAGCATAACCAGGGCTTCCTCCTTTTCCTTCTTTTTCTTTAGTGGGGTCAGTGGGGTTGTGTGTCCCTTCTTGGGACTTATGCTGGCTTTCCTTTAGTTGAATAGTTTTCTCTTGTTCGTCTTCTTGGGATTTCATAACCAGACCTTCATTAGAGGCTTGCGACGACTTTTCTTTGGCTTCTTCTTTTTTGGCTTCCTCTTTGTCAATCTCTTCAAACAGGCTATCCAGATTGCCTTCGTTGAAGTCGAAGGGTGGGTTCGGCAGTTTTGGTTCATAGATGCCCCAGCCCATGTCCTCATAATCAAAAAGCTCCTCTTTCAGGCAAGCCTTGGCTTCAGCATATCTAGGGTGTAGGAATTCCTCTCCCCAGCTGTCAACAGGTGAAGTATCATTGGGAATGTTTGCAACAGGTTCATCCATAGGCCAGTCGAAAGGGTCTTGCTCTCCATTTGCAATGTAGAGATAGATGGGGCATGGTGGCAGTTCTTTCTCCCAATCGCTTTCAGTGTCTGACTCACCCTCGAAGTACTCTGCGGTTATGATGCCATCAGGATCCGCCTCACCCTCGGTGATGACGTTGACAGCATGGTTTGGTAAGGGATTTGCTGTGACATTGGGCGCAGGGACCGCCTTTGTTTCTTGGGTGTTAATGACTTTGTTGTCAATGAGGTCTTGAATCTTATGTTTCAAGGAGAAACAGGACTCTGTGTCATGCCCCTGTCCCCCAGAATGGTACTCGCAGGTAAGGGCAGGGTTGAAAGTTGGCGGCAGTGGGCTTGGTAATGGACGCGGGGGAATGGGGTTTATATGCTTGGCCTTGAGGAGCTCATGACAGGCCTCTGTTTGGGTGCATGCCAAACGTGTAAACTCTCAGTTCCGTCGGTTGTTGTTCTTGTTGGGATTGAAGTATGGTCAGGTTGTAGTAGTTCTAGTTGGGGGTGCTTGGGTAGCAGCAACGGGGATATTGATGATGGGAGCAGGTGGTGAAGGCCGAGCTTGGTGTTGGGGGTAATATGGTTGTTGTTGTGTAGGTAGGATAGCAGATACTTCTCCCTCTTTCTTGCCCATGCCCCGAGTGGTTGCCACCTTCTTGGCCGCGTTCGCAAATCCCTCACTTGTCTTGGCATAGGGGTCAGTGATTCTACCAGTTTTCAACCCACTCTCAATCATTTCCCCTAGCATTATCAACTCAGAAAAGCTCTTTCCGACACTTAAGCACAGACGCTCATAGTACAGCCCTTGGAAGGTATTCACAAACAGCTGTACGTATTTCTTCTCTAGCAGTGGAGGGTTGACTTGCGCAGCCGCCTCCATCCATCTCAAAGCATAGCTTTTGAAGCTTTCCTTTTCGCCTCGTGTCATCATCATCAAGGCGTATCTGTTTACGGTCAGGTCACAGTTATGCTGATATTGAGATCGGAAAGCTATGACTAACTCATTCCAGGTTGTTATTTTCCTTAAGTCCAAACGAGCAAACCATTGCAAAGCAGGCCCAGTTAGGCTGTGTTGAAACAATTGCATCAGAAGTTTGGGGTCATTCCCGTGTCCGCTTAACGCCCCAGCATACAACCTCAAGTGTGCTACGGGGTCCCCACTCCCGTCATACTTCTGAAAGTCGCGCATTTTGAACTTGGGCGGCCTCGGGTGGTTTGGGAAGAAGCAGAGTTCGTCATAAGCCATCCCGCCGAAGGTGTCATGACCTTAGAGACTGCGCAGGGACTCCTCCAAGCCTTGTATCTTGAGATCGAGAGGGTCTGGGCCTTCTTTTTTTGAAGTGGCAGTCAGCAAGATGGTTTTAGGGTTGTCCTCCTCTCCTTCCTCGATTTGTACTACTTTAGGGATCTCCTTGCTCTTTGTTGTGCCGTCAGTTCGCAGGACGACCTTTGGTGGAATTGCTTCAGTTTCCTTAGGATAGGATATGGATGTCGAAGGGCTTGTGACGGGCCCTTTGAAGGCCATTAGTTGTATGAGTTTAAACATTTCGTCTATTTTTGCCTTCATTTCATTCACTTCTTCGCGTGTCGCCGAACTATTCTGTTGATCGGGGATATTACCTTCGCTCGACATTTGTGATGTTCTTTGTCGAGTACGGACTGGCGTTCGAAGGACGGGGGTCACTCGTGTTCCTCTTCTTCCTTTCCTTGGAGCAATGGTGACCTACAATGCAAGTAGTCTCACCAAAACTATGGCTAGTCTTTTGATGAGATGGGGGGAGGAAAAGAAATTAAAGAAAAACAAAGCAAAAAGATTGCAAGGTAGGTTCTTAATTTGGAAAGGCTTTATGCGATGCGTGTCCTAAGGATGCCCCTGCCTTTTGAAGGGAGCTAAGCATGATGCTTTGGCTCATGTTTGGAGATAAGGGATTGCCCTTGCATGCAAATACTATACCTGCCCCTGTTCATTCATCCATTCGTAGAGTCATTCATTCATTTAACAATGAGAACAATTTCATTAAGGTGAATTCCTTTTGGTACATAGAATTTTTTCAAAAAGACATAAAAGTGGGGAAGGGGAACATTTTCCTCGGGACTTCCACCTATTTCTACATTTACATTATAGGATCCTAAACTACTCTTGAGCCTCCAGATCTGCTTTGTTGGTAGGAGCCCTTGATTTGGATTGCTCCTTTGTCTTCTTGGCAACCTTATCTCCATGAGCGAAGAGGGATTAGGGCCCCACTTTATGAGATGACTTTGATGCATGCCATGAATCCTTAGGGTCTCGTGGTACCCTTAAGAGTTTTGGGTTGGCTTGAATTAGGCGAGAAGGTCTTTGAGCCTTTCTCTAGGGGTTGATTGAATGCATGAAGATGCAATGACTTGAGTTACTTTGAGAACTCTTGTCTTAAAGTGAATTCCAATGTATGAGCAGTTATGATTGTAAGCACCCCATTTTTGACCGCTCGGCAGTCTACACTCCGTCCAGACTTGTTTTCAAGTCATTGTGGACATATTCCTATCGAATCCAATTCTCTAGTTCCAAATTCCGTCTTTCCATCGCTTTGCGGGCCAGTAGGCCCAAATAGAGGCAAAATGACCAAAATGCCCTTAGGGGCATTGTCCGTTCTTATTCCCCTTTCCAATCCCTCTCTCGAGATAGTTTATTCCTCGAGACGGTCTGAGTAGCAAAACTACTCACAAAACTGTTAGAGTAGCGGAAACACTCAAAACCCAGGCACGTCTCTTTAGAGATGGTAAGACCCCTTTCCAATCCCTCTCTCGAGACAGTTTATTCCTCGGGACGGTCCCAATCCAGGCACGTCTCTTCGGAGACGGTAAAACCCCTTTCCAATCCCTCTCTCGAGACAGTTTATTCCTCGAGACGGTCCGAGTAGCAAAACTACTCACAGAACCGTTAGAGTATCGGGAATACTCACAGAACCGTTAGAGTAGCGGAAATACTCACAAATCATCAACCCCATCTGAGTAGCGGAAATGCTCACAAATCATCAATCCCGTCCGAGTAGTGGAAATACTCACGAATCATCAACCCCGTCTGAGTAGCGGAAATACTCACAAATCATCAATCCCGTCCGAGTAGCGAAAATACTCACAAATCATCAACCCCGTCCGAGTAGCGGAAATACTCACAAATCATCAACCCCGTCCGAGTAGCGGAAATACTCACAAATCATCAACCCCGTCCGAGTAGCGGAAATACTCACACCGTTAGAGTGGCGGAAACACTCAAAACCTAGGTCAACACCAGTGGCTGTTAGCCCACTTCGGTGGAAAAGGACCAAACTACCCTTAGGACCTTTTTCGAGACTTTTCGGTCAAGATGACCATTTTGCCCCTAGGCATCCAAACGCCTCGAGAACACCACCGGCTCTGGGTATCAAACCGGTAACCTCCTAAGAATACTTTTTATAGTGTTCTCAACCTCCCCTTACCTTTCCAGATCATTCCGAGTCAGTTCCGGCCAACCCAGTACAAAATGACCGTTTTGCCCCTAGTGGGCCGGTCTCCTTTTCCGACCACACCGGCTCTGGGAATCAAACCGGCAACCTCTGGGAACATTCTAAATAATGTTTCCAGATCCCAAGTCTTTTTTCGGGACAATCCGGGTTCGTCCTGGCAGTTCTCCGGTCCGATTGACCGTTTTACCCCTAAAGGCCCGGTCAACCTCTTCGACACATTTTTGTCCTCACTTTTCAAGTCAAATACCTTCAGGACACTATTTTAAGTGTTCCTGCTCCTTTCCAGCCTTCTGGGTCATTCCCGGCTCCTTCAAATCATTCCCGGACTTTTCGAAGTCGCTCCTAGTGAAGCCAGACTAAAATTTACATGGTAGTCACTAGTACAGGCGCCCAAATCTAGTCAAAGATACGTTGCTTGCCGACCTTGAATCTTTCCTAATTGGTTGGCGCCACTACTAGTGGCGCCAAGCCAAAAAATGGCCTGGAGTGGCGCCAGTGTATAATTTGGCCTGGCGCCACTGCAACAGGCGCCAGTTTTGTCCAACCTCTATAAATACAGAGCCTCATTCAACGTGAAAGGGGTCTGCAAACTTAACCTAAAAACCATATACTTCGATATACAGAGCTCGAGCACCTCCAAAACCCTAGCCTCCCTAGGTTTTCCCAAACCCTAGCCACTATACACAAACCCTAGTTTCTTATACACTTATACACTCCCCCATACACTCATGCACTAGCCTTCAACCATCCCTTGAAGAATTGAAGAGCTGTCATCCAAAGCTTGAAAACAACTCTTAAAGACTGAAGGTGAAGATCAAGACGAAGACGAAGACGAAGACCGAAGACCGAAGACTGCATGGCGCGCAAAATAAACTAGATACAAGGTAGGCTCCCTATTTAAGTTTCCACACTTCCCCCCTCTCTCTTCTCTCTCCAACCCACTTGGGTTTTCTCTATTTTAATCCCCCATCTCTTTCCCCCCCTTTCTTTGCATGCTTGAAACAAGGGGATTCCCGGTCCATGTGTAGGATTGGGCTATTGGAGAGTCATTGTGTCGGGGGCTTTCTTCTAGTCTAACTAGAGACCACGTGGGTCTGGCCCCCTTGATTATGTGGTGAAGCCTGAGCCTTGTATGTTCACGACCCCAAATTGCATTGTGCATATCATAGTCTTGCGTCTTCCAAAAACCGTTTTCAAAATTGTTTTTCAAAACGTTTTCAAACTTGTTTTCAAAATTGCATCAAAATCTCTTTTTCAAAAACTTGTTTTCAAAACCACAATTCTAGGGTGATTCTAGCCTTTCCATGGCTAGGGTTGCTTTAGGAAAGTGTTACATTAAAAGTGACCTTTTTGGTCTATATTGTTTTTCAAAACCGCTTTCCTAAAAAGTGGTTCTAGCCTTCTTATGGCTAGAATCGCTTTAGGAAAGTGAGACGTTTTTATACCTTCTAAAAACTCTCTATTCAAAAATCTCTTCCTAAAAATCTCTTTTTCAACATACTTTCCTAAAACTCCCTTCTTCAAAATTGTTTTCAAAAACTCCCTTCCAAAATCTATTTTTCAAAACTCTCTTTTTCAACTCCTCTCCAAAATCTTTTCCTCAAAATTCACTTTCTAAAATCACTCCCTAGATTCACTTTCCTAAAAAATCTCTCCTAAAAATCTTTCCAAAAACTCTCTTTTCTAAAATCTTCCTTCTAGGAATTCCCCTCTAGGTTTTCCTTCCAAAATCTTCGTTTCCAAAAACGCACTTTCTAAAAACTCTTTCCTTAGAGCCCAAGTCAAGCCCTAGAACCCGCAATTAGGAAACCCTAATTTTCTTCTCAAAAACATGATTTTCAAACTTTGCTCCAAACCTTGGTTTCCAAAACCTCTTGTTTTCTATATCAAAACTATACACATTTCCAAAACCTATTTTCTAAGTTAAAATTCTACACTTTCAAAACTAGGGTTTCTAGAATCTCCCTTTCCAAATCCATGCCCAAATCCTATCTTTCCTTTAGGAAATCAAATCAAATCTCCCGTTTAGGAAACTAGATCCTGTCCTCCGTTTTTGGAAACAAAATCAAATCTTTTCTTTTAGAAACCCAAATCCAATCCTTTCCAAATCCAAATCTTTCCTAATTCAAATCCTTCCTAATCCTTAACTTTCCTAAATCTTAAGTTTCCAAAATTTGAACATAAAAATCTTTTCTAGTTCAATCCTTTCCTAATTCTACCCCTTTCCAAAATCTTTTTCAAATCCAAGCTTTCAAACCTTTCTTAAACTCAAACCTTGCCTAATCTAAAGATTTCCTAAAACCCTAAAACTTCCTAAATCTTGAACTTTCTAAATTTCAAATCTTTCTAAAATCAAAACTTTCTAAATTTGAAGCTTTCTCAAGTTAAATCTTTCTAAACTTCCAAACTTTCTAAATTCTAAATCTTTCTAAAACTTCAACGTCTTTCCAAATCCAAAACTTTCTTATTTTCAAAACCTTTCCTTTTTCAAAACCTTCCTTAAAATGGAGCTTTCTTAATTCAAAACTTTCTAAACTCAAAGCTTTTTTAATTCAAAACTTTTCCTTTTCTTAATTCAAACATTTCCTAAGTTAAAAACTTTCCTTAATTCAAACATTTCCTAAAACGAAACTTTCCTACTTTCAAAATTTCCCTATTTCAAAATTTTCTAAATTCAAAACTTTTCAATTTTCAAAACTTTTCAATTTCCAAACTTTCTTAAATTCAAAACTTTCCTAATTCGAAAACTTTCCAAAAATGAAACTTTCCTAATTCGAAACTTTCCTAAATCGGACCTTTCCTAATTCAAACATCTCCTAAAATTCAATCTTTCCAAATCTTCCAAGCCAAATCAAATCTTTCCTAGGTTTCTTCTCTTTCCTAAGTCTAGGTTTTCTTAAACCTTCTCTTTTCCAAAACAAGTCCAAATCAATCTTTCCAAAGCAAGTCCAATCTTCTCAATTTCAATTTCCAATCTCCTCTTCTAATTTCAAATCCAATTCAATTTCCTTCTTCAATCCAACCTTTTATTTTCAATCGGACTCCGGTCCGAACTACGACTGACCTAATTCCCCCAAAGGGATACGTAGGCAACCTTCATAGGTGCAGTCACAATACTTTTCAAACTTTCAATTCCACCCTCATGAGTGCGGTTTTCAAAATCTTTTCAAATCTCGAATTCTCATCTACTTTCAAACCTTCCATTTTCAAATTTCTATTTTCAAATTTTCAAACTTTCCAATTTCAATTCCATCTTTTCAAATTTATTTTCAAATCAAATCAATCTCTTTTTCCAAATCTATTTTTTCAATTCTTTTCTATTGCACTTGCATATCATGCATTATATTTTTCAAACATTGTTTTTCTAAAGTGAATAGGGTTGAACACATGTTAATTAAAGACTCTTGTAGGTGAATTTAGGGTAGATTGACATGTAGGTACCAAAAGGGTGGGGTAGGGTGATAGTTTAGTGCGTCTTCCCTACACGTAACCAACCTCCGAACTTAGATCGCTGATTTCAAAGACCAAAAGGAGTTATTTTTCTAAAAAGGGTTAAATGTTTTCCAAAGGTTGCCAAACAACCTGTTTTCTTAAAAACCCTCTCTCGAGGAGATATTTTCAAATCGTTTTTCAAAAAACCCTAAGTGTAGTTTTCGGATTATGCTTAGTTTTTAGGTGACTTAACTCACCTTAATTAAGTTAGGTGGCGACTCCAAATGTTTTTCAAAAGCCCTTTATTCAAACCTGTTTTCAATTCAAACCTAGTCGCACTCATTCTTCTAGGAGGGTGAGTTCTTACGAGAGAGTACAACATTTTTCCCGCTTGGGTGAGTATTCCTCAAGTGCGAAAAATCTGGGCGCGACAATGATTCATGTACATGGAAGCAGCAAGAATTTGATAGCATAATAGCAAGGATTAAGCAAGATTTATAAGGAATAAAGCGGTCGCCCTTTCCTCCTTGACTTTGAAATTGACGCGTGTATCCTAAATCTGGTAGAGGTTCGACTATGCATGGGGTGCTACATGAGCATGAGGTTGGGGGTTACTAATGCTTCCTAAAAAGCTCGGTCCTCGAACCTTCAAACCTTCGGCATCCACCCCCGAAAGGGTGAACTCCATCTTTGGTTGGTGGTTCGAGCGGGGGAACTATCAAGAAACCGTAGGCTAAGAAACTAATACAGCATCCGCCCACAGTCAATATATTATTCCCCCTTCTATCTAGAAGGGTAGTAACCAGGTAATACATGTAAGATGCAAATTCAAGTGAGCGCACCAATTGTGTGTGGAAGTTTTGAAAAATGGAGAAAAGGACCCAACAACACACATCACATCCTGTTCATTCATTCACATACATGGCAATAAATAAGATATGGAACAAAAATGTGAACAAAGGTCCACCTACAACAGAAGAATGCAAAGAGTTAGTAACTTTTTAAAAGAAACTCAATGCAAGGTAAAATGAATAGTTAATGTAAGAGCATGAATGTAGGCGATGAATGCAAGTGATCACACTTATTTGAAAATCATTTTGAAAAATAAAGTCTGCTTTGAAAGCTTGAAAAATTCGAAAAGTGGATAGAATTTGGACAAGCTAACTGGAGATTCTAGGCGAGTGAAGGGTGAAGAGACATGTTAATGGCCTAACCCTCTAAGTGTCCCCAGTGGAGTCGCTAGTTGTTGCTGCCCGATTTTTGGGGTGTCCAAAGTCCTTTCGGCTCAGAGACCCTAAAGCACAGAACTCTGTCACTAGAACTCATCCTCCTAGAAGGATAAGTGCGACTAGGTTTGAAAATTGGTTTAACTAAAGGCTTTTTAGAAAAATAGGAGTCGCTACCTAACTTCATTAAGGTGAGTTAGGACACCTAAAACTAAGTGTTAATCCGAAGATTAAACTTAGGGTTTCTTGGAAAAGATTTTCAAAAACTCCCTCAAGAGAGGGTTTTTAAGAAAATAGGTTGTTTGGCAACCTTTTGAAATGTTTAAGCCCTTTTTTGAAAATAACTCCATCTTGGTCTTTCGAAAATAGAAATCTAAGGTTCGAGGTTGGTTATGTGTAGGGAAGATATCCTAAGATCATCACCTTACCCCACCCTTTCGGTACCTACATATCTAATCACCCTTTGTTCACTCACTAGAATGACTAGTTACCATTGTCTACTTAATGTCTACTTTAGAATTTTGAAAAACGGGTCTAGT
Source organism: Euryodendron excelsum (assembly GCA_033060915.1). Classification (NCBI taxonomy): domain Eukaryota; kingdom Viridiplantae; phylum Streptophyta; class Magnoliopsida; order Ericales; family Pentaphylacaceae; genus Euryodendron; species Euryodendron excelsum. The sequence goes on along the minus strand of CM065380.1, from coordinate 34,709,882 downwards.
CATCACTTTTCGGATGGATGATGCATGATGCAAGCTTTTGGAAGAGATTTGAAACTAATAAGGGTTTGGAAAGAGTTTGGAATAGAAACTTTGAATTGATTGGAATTTTTGAAAAAGGAATTGGAGTTGAAATAAAAGTTATGACCGCACCATTTTAGGTTGCCTACGTATCTCATTTGGTGAGAATCAGGTCATTCGTAGTTCGGGCAAGAGCCCGATGGAAAATAGGCGCATTAGGGCCTTTGGAAGGTTTGAAGATACTTTTGGGTCTTTACAGAAGTAAGACACTTTGAGATCTTTGAAAAAGTTTAAGACACTTTGAGGTCTTTGGAGGAGTTTAAGACACTTTGAGGTCTTTGGAAATTGAAGATCCTTTGTGGTCTTGGAGGTTTTGACTTGAAATTGAATGGTGGAGTGTTTCTTGAAAATGTATTTGGATCAACTTGAGGGAGTTTTTGAAAAATGCTTTGTCATGTCTCAAGAGAACTTGAAAGTGTTTTTGAAATCTTGTTTTGAAAACCTTGGAGGCATATTTTGATGAATTAATTTTTGAAAGTAGTTTTTGGAAAGGGCTAAGGGTTTGGAATCCTAACATGGACAACCTTGGAGGTTGTTCTTGATTTATCACTTCTCCTTGGAATCCCTAGCCATGAGAGGGCTAGGGACACCTTAGGTTTGTGACTCTTTGAAAACATTTTTTTGGAAAGGTCTCGAAGAAGGAATATAAGAACATTTGAAGAGTCTATGGAGTTGGTTTTTTGAAATCAAGAGAGTAGGAGGTTTTGGAAAAATAAATTATGAGAATAGTTTGAAAATTTGAATGATCATTTAGAAAAGGGTTCAAGAGTCGGAACCTTGAAGTGTACCAACCTAGGTCGAGTTAGCCTAGGGTTAGGGGTGACCTAAAGTTAACTAACTTGGGTTAGGTCAACCTAGGATTAAGATGACCTATGGTTAACTAACTCGAGTTAGATTAATCCTAAAGTTAAGATGACTTAGGGTTAACTAACTAGGGTAGGGTTAACCTGAGGTTAGGATGATTTAGGGTTAGGTTATCCGAAGGTGAGTGAACTAGGGTCAAGCTAACCTAGGGTTAGACAACTAGAGTCAAGTTAAGCTAGGGTTGGTCAACTAGGGTCAAGCTAACCTAGGGTTAGAAAACTAGGGTCAAGTTAACCTAGGGTTGGATTGAAAGCTGATTTTGAAGTGTGGTTTGGTGTATTTTTGGAAAGAGTTTTGGAAAACAAAACATGTTATGCAATGGACTTTAGTAGGCCATCTCTTTGAAGATTATTTTCATGAAAATTTTGACTCTAGTCAAGACTATGATTTGTATGGGTGGTGCTTGGAGACCTTCCAAGGAAGGTTTCCTCATGGCCATTATAACCACTATCTTGCCAAGAATATGAGGGGTCAAAAATCAACATAGCGATGACAATTTTTGGAAAATTATTTTTGACGCAAAAATGAAGAGAATGCATTTTTGAAAATCACCTTTTGAGAAGGATTTTGAAAACCATTTTTCAAGAGGAACATTCCATCAAGAGAGGGTTCATATGGCCAATAAAAGGGAGACCACTCAAGAGAGGATTCCATGGGGGCATTCCAACCACTAAACTTGAGAGAATAGGAACCATAGAAATCAAAGAGTTTGAACATCATTCTTCGGCGATCATAAAGAGAAAAGGGAACCATTCTAACAATTTAGGGCTCCTATGGCCAATATAAAGGGAGACCACTCAAGAGAGGGTTCCATGAGGCCATTTTAACCACTAAATTTGAGAGAATGGAAAACCTTGAAAATTATAGAGTTTGAAAGCAACTTTTATGCAAGTTGTAATGCAATGAGGCAAAAAAGTGAATTAGGGGGTAGTGAGGGATTTTCCAAGGCATGACTCCTAAGGTCTCATCCTAAACTTCAAGGGCCAACTCTTGGAACGATTTTTAAAGAAACGTAGAACTTGGAAATGGCATAAAATTAAGAGCAATGTAAGCATTGTGGAGTATGAGATAAAATGAAGCCAAACACACAAGACATTATCAAGATAGTAATATGCAAGGGGTCATGATTCACATACAAGGCTTTTAGGCTACACCACATAAACAAGGGGCTCCTAGGCCATACCATCTGAAAGTAGACTAGTGAGAGGTCCCCCTACACGGTGGCTCTCACTTGCTTTCCTCTAGGCATGATCTAAGAGTTCTCTTGGCTCAAGCATGCAAGAAAGGAGGGTTGAAGATGGGGATTAAAATAGAGAATAGCCTAAGTAGGCTAGGAGGGAGAAGAGAAGAGTGGGGGAGAGCACAAATGTAAAAGGGGTACCACCTTTTGCCTTCAACACACTTGTAGTCTTCAATGGATGTCTTGATTGGAGCTTGAGTGACTTCAAGAAGGGTTGAGAGGCTAGAGTGGAGTGTATAAGTGTGTATGAGGCCTTGTATGTGGAGTGTATAGGCTTAGGAGGGGTAGAATCTAGCCTAAGTGTTGGAAGGGAGGAACATATGTAGAGATTCGAGTTTCTAGAGTGATTTCAGCAAAACTTCATATCAATTTTGGACTTGGAATATGCAAGGGGGGAGGCCTCTACTTATAGGCAATCTGGAACAGGCCTTGCGCATGTGCTACATGCGCATGGCCAAAATTTGGCCTTGCGCATGTAGGAAATGCACAAGTACTGTTCCATTGCCAGAATGACACGTGGCACCCTATTGTAAGCACCCCATTTTTGACCGCTCGGCAGTCTACACTCCGTCCAGACTTGTTTTCAAGTCATTGTGGGCATATTCTAATCGAATCCAATTCTCTAGGTCCAAATTCCGTCTTTCCATCGCTTCGCGGGCCTGTCAGGCCCAAATAGAGGCAAAATGACCAAAATGCCCCTAGGGGCATTGTCCTTTCTTATTCCAATTCCAATCCCTCTCTCGAGACAGTTTATTCCTCGAGACGGTCTGAGTAGCGAAACTACTCACAAAACCGTTAGAGTAGCGGAAGTACTCACAAAACCGTTAGAGTAGCGGAAGTACTCACCAAGCCGTTAGAGTAGCGGAAGTACTCACCAAGCCGTTAGAGTAGCGGAAATACTCACAGAACTGTTAGAGTAGCGAAAGTACTCACAGAACCGTTAGAGTAGCGGAAGTACTCACAGAACCGTTAGAGTAGCGAAAATACTCACGAAACCGTTAGGGTGGCGGAAACACTCAAAACCTAGGCACGTCTCTTCGGAGACGGTAAGACCCCTTCCAGTCCCTCTCTCGAGACAGTTTATTCCTTGAGACGGTCCGAGTAGCAAAACTACTCATGAAACCGTTAGAGTAGCGGAAATACTCACAAAACCGTTAAAGTAGCGGAAATACTCACAAAGCCGTTAGAGTAGCGGAAATACTCACAGAGCCGTTAGAGTAGCGAAAATACTCACAGAACCGTTAGAGTAGCGAAAATACTCACAGAGCCGTTAGAGTAGCGGAAATACTCACAGAGCCGTTAGAGTAGCGGAAATACTCACAGAGCCGTTAGAGTAGCGAAAATACTCACAGAACCATTAGAGTAGCGGAAATACTCACAAATCATCAACCCTGTCCGAGTAGCGGAAATACTCACAAATCATCAATCCCGTCCGAGTAGCGGAAATACTCACAAAACCGTTAGAGTAGTGGAAATACTCACAAATCATCAACCCCGTCAGAGTAGCGGAAATACTCACAAATCATTAACCCCGTCCGAGTAACGGAAATACTCACAAATCGTCAACCCCGTCCGAGTAGCGGAAATACTCACACCGTTAGAGTGGCGGAAACACTCAAAACCTAGGTCAACACCCGTGTCTGTTAGCTCACTTCGGTGAAATTTGACCAGACTACCCTTAGGACCTTTTCCGAGACTTTCCGGTCAAGATAACCATTTTGCCCCTAGGCATCCGAACGCCCCGGGAACCACACCGGCTCTGGGTATCAAACCGGTAACCTCCTGAGAATACTTTTTATAGTGCTCTCAACCTTCCCTTCTCTTTCCGGATCATTCCGAGTCAGTTCCGGCCAACCCGGTACAAAATGACCGTTTTGCCCCTAGTGGGCCGGTCTCCTTTTTCAACCACACCGGCTCTGGGTATCAAACCGGTAATGACTCGGGAATACTTTTTATAGTGTTCTCGACCTTCCTTTACCTTTCCGAACCATTCCGAGTCAGTTCCGGCAAACCCGGTACAAAATGACCATTTTGCCCCTAGTGGGCTGGTCTCCTTTTCCGACCACGCCGACTCTGGGATTCCAACTGGAAACCTCTGGGAACATTCTAAATAATGTTTCCAGATCCCAAGTCTTCTTCTGGGACAGTTTGAGTCTGTCCCGGCAGTTTTCCGGTCCGGTTGACCGTTTTGCCCCTAAAGGCTCGGTCAACGTTTCCGACACATCTTATCCTCACTTTTCAAGTCAAATACCTCCAGGACACTATTTTAAGTGTTCCTGCTCCTTTCCGGCCTTCCGGGTCACTCCCGGCTCCTTCAAATCATTCCCGGACTTTCCGGAGTCACTCCTAGTGAAGCCAGCCTAAAAATTACATGGTAGTCACTAGTACAGGCGCCCAAATCTAGTCAAAGATACGTTGCTTGCCGACCTTAATTGTTTCCTAAATGATTGGTGCCACTAGTAGTGGCGCCAAGCCAAAAAATGGCCTGGCACCAGTGTATAATTTGGCCTGGCGCCACTGCAACAGGCGCCAGGTTTGTCTTCCCTCTATAAATACAGAGCCTCGTTCGACATAAAAAGGGTCTGCAAACTGAACCTAAAAATCACACAATTCGATATACAGAGCTCGAGCACCTCCAAAAACCCTAGCCTCCCTAGGTTTTCCCAAACCCTAGCCACCATACATAAACCCTAGCCTCCTATACACTCATACACTCCTCCATACACTCATACACTAGCATTCAACCACTCTCTGAAGATTTGAAGAGCAGTCATCCAAAGCTTGAAGACAATCCTTGAAGACTGAAGGTGAAGATCAAGACCGAAGACTACACGGCGCGCAAAATAACAAGATACAAGGTAGGCCCCCTCTTTAATTTTCTGTACTTCCCCCCTCTCTCTTCTCTCTCCAACCCACTTGGGTTTTCTCTATTTTAATCCCCCATCTCTTTCCCGCCCTTTCTTTGCATGCTTGAAACAAGGGGATTCCCGGTCCATGTGTAGGATTGGACTATTGGAGAGTCACCGTGTCGGGGGCTTTCTTCTAGTCTAACCAAAGACCACGTGGGTCCGGCCCCTTTGATTATGTGGTGAAGCCTTAACCTTGTATGTTCACGACCCCAAATTCCATTGTGCATATCATAGTCTTGCATCTTCCAAAAACCATTTTCAAAGTTGTTTTTCAAAACATTTTCAAACTTGTTTTCAAAATTGCATCAAAATCTCTTTTTCAAAAACTTATTTTCAAAACCACAATTCTAGGGTGATTCTAGCCTTTCCATGGCTAGGGTTGCTTTAGGAAAGTGTTATATTAAAAGTGACCATTTGGTCTATATTTTCAAACTTTGTTTTCAAAACCGCTTTCCTAAAAAGTGGTTCTAGCCTTCTTATGGTTAGAATTGCTTTAGGAAAGTGAGATGTTTTTACACCTTCTAAAAATTCTCTTTAAAAATCTCTTCCTAAAAATCCCTTTTTCAACATACTTTCCTAAAACTCCCCTCTTCAAAATTGATTTCAAAAACTCCCTTTCAAAATCTCTTTTTCAAAACTCTCTTTTTCAACTCCTTTCCAAAACTTTCTTTACTCAAAATTCACTTTCTAAAAACACTCCCTAAAAATCTTTCTAAAAACTCTCCTCCCGGAATCTTCCTTCTAGAAATTCCCCTACAGGATTTTCTTTCTAAACTCTACGTTTCCAAAAACATGCTTTCCAAAAAACTCCTCCCTAGGATTCCCTTCTAGAAAACCTTCGTTTCCAAAAACACGTTTTCCAAAAACTCTTTCCTTAGAGCCCAAGTCAAGCCCTAGAACCCACAATTAGGAAACCCTAATTTTCTTTCCAAAAACATGATTTTCAAACTTTGCCACAAACCTAGGTTTCCAAAATCTTTTGTTTTCTACATCAAAACTATACATGTTTTCAAAACCTCTTTTCTACATCAAAACCACAATTTTTCAAAACTAGGGTTTCTAGAATCTCCCTTTTCAAATCCTTGTCAAATCAAATCTTCCCTTTAAGAAACCAAATCTAATCTCCCCGTTTAGGAAACTAGATCCCGTCCTCCGTTTTTGGAAACAAAATCCAACCTTTCTTTTTAGAAACCAAATCTAATCCCTTCCTAATCCAATCCTTTCTTAATTCAATTCCTTCCTAAATCATAAGTTTCCTAAATTTAAACTTCAAATTTTTCCTTAAGTTTCAAAATCCAAATCTTTCTTAATTCGAATCCTTCCTAAACTTCCACTTACCTAAATCTTAAGTTCCCAAAACTTGAACATAAAAATCTTTCCTAAATTTTAAAACTCAACTTTCAAGTCTTTCCTAATTCAACCCCCTTCTTAATTTTACCCTCTTTTCAAATCTTAACTTTTCAAATCTAAGTTTTCAAACCTTTCCTAAATTCAAACCTTTCCTAATCTCAAGATTTTCTAAAACTCTAAAACTTTCTAAATCCTAAACTTTCTAAATTTCAAATCTTTCTAAAATTCTAAGCTCCCTAAATTCAAAACTTTCTTAAGTTAAATTTTTCTAAACCCAAATCTTTCTAAATTCTAAACTTTCCAAAACTTCAACATCTTTCCAAATCTAAGACTTTTCTAAACTCAAAGCTTTCTTAATTTAAAATTTCCTCAACTCAAAACTTTCTTAATTCAAACATTTCCTAAAACGAAACTTTCCTACTTTCAAGACTTTCCTAAGTTAAAACTTTCTAAATTCAAAACTTTCCAACTTTCAAAATTTCCTAATTTCAAAACCTTTCCTAAAACAACACTTTCCTAAGTTGAAACTTTCTTAAACCTAAAATTTTCCTAATTCAAAACTTTCCTAAGTTGAAACTTTCCTAAACCGAAACTTTCCTAATTCACAACTCGGAACTTTCCAAAAATGAAACTTTCTAAAAATGATACTTTCCTAATTCGAAACTTTCCTAATCCCAATCTTTCCCAAATTCCAAGTTTCCAAATCTTCCAAGACCTTTCCTAAATCCAATCTTTCTTAAACTCTTGAGTCTTTCCTAAGTCTCATCTTTCTTAAGTCTAGGTTTTCTCAAACCTTCTTTTTTTTTTCAAAACAAGACCAAATCTATCTTTTCAAATCAAGGTCCAATCTTTTCCAAAATTTCAATTTCCAATCTTCTTTTCTAATCTCAAATCAAATCCAATTTTCAATTCAATCTCTTTCTTCCAATCCAATCTCTCTCTTCGAATCAATCTATTTTCAATCGGACTTCGGTCCGAACTACGACTGACCTGATTCCCCTAAAGGGATACGTAGGCAACCTTCATAGGTGCAGTCACAATACTTTTCAAACTTTCAATCCCACCCTCATGGGTGTGGTTTTCAAAATCTTTTCAAATCTAAAATTCCAATTTCAAAATTTCTATTTCCAAATTTCTATTTTCAAACTTCTACTTTCAATTCTCAAACTTTCCAATTTCAATTCTATCACTTCAAATCTTTTTCAAATCAAAGCAATCTCTTTTCAAATCTATTTTTCAATTCTCTTTCCTTACACTTGCATCTCATGCATCATATTTATTTCAAACATTATTTTTTTAAAGTGAATAGGGTTGAACATTTGTTAGTTAAAGACTCTCATAGGTGAATCTAGGGTAGATTGACATGTAGGTACCGAAAGGGCAGGGTAGGGTGATAGCTTAGTGCATCTTCCCTACACGTAACCAACCTCCGAACCTAGGATCACTGATTTCAAAGACCAAAAGGAGTCATTTTTCTAAAAAGGGCTAAATGTTTTCCAAAAGGTTGCCAAACAACCCGTTTTCCTTAAAAACCCTCTCTTGAGGAGATATTTTCAAAAATCCTTTTCCAAAAACCCTAAGTATAGTCTTCAGATTATTCTTAGTTTTAGGTGACCTAACTCACTTTAATCAAGTTAGGTGGCGACTCCAAATCTTTTTCAAAAGCCCTTTATTCAAACCAATTTTTCAATTCAAACCTAGTCGCACTCATTCTTCTAGGAGGGTGAGTTCTAACGAGAGAGTACAACATTTTTCTCGCTTGTGTGAGTATTCCTCAAGTGCGAAAAATCTGGGCGTGACACTTATGTACTGGTTAAATCTCGACCGTTGATCGAAATTTGGTCAATTTGATCAAAATTTGAGTGCATGTAGCATACGCTCCATCACCGGGAAAGGTCATCCAAATATTGCCTCGATAACTGGGTCAATCGGGAAGGTTTCAGGGGAATCGGTCGCACTCGAGATGTTCTCCTAGTGCTTCCGATGAACTTTCATATTTTTAAAAAGTTTAAATTATGTTTGGAGGTGAGTGATATCGTCTTGGGAAGTGTGCCAAAAAGGTCACTTTTGTGGAGCGTCTGTGATATACTCCCTGGGTGTTTGAAAGTGGCTGTTTTCGTTTTATGTGATCGAGGCCTTCAAGAAGCGATCTATTCGATCGGATTGTACCGATGGAAAGTACTTTGGAAATACTTTCTGAAATTTCCAAATTTATGCATTTCTCAAGTCGTTTGACGGTGCATTTTGATTAGGAAATCGGAGAAAAAGTCAACCTTGGCAAAGCATCTGCGAGATGCTCCAAGGGTTGCTGAAAGTCATAGTCTGCACACCATACGATGGAGGGCTTCGGGAGGTGATCTATTTGATCGAACCGTATCGATGGAAAGATCTATGGACGAGCTTTCGAGAATTCCCTGATTTACGCATTTCTCAAGTCGGTTGACGGTGCGTTATAACCAGGGAATTGACGAAAAACACAACTTAGGCGGAGCGTCTGTGAGACGCTCTAGGAAACTTTTATCACGTCGTGTGAGCTTAGTGTCGTAGGGTGTTCCTTGGGTTAAACAAGGGCGTATGGTGAAACCCTCCGCTCGAAATCCCAAGGCCGGTGCTGTTTCGGGGCATTTTTGGGCTTCTAGGGGCAAAACGGTAATTTTGACTAGAGTTGGCTGGAAATGGTCAGGAATGGTATGGTATATTGTGTTAAGCGTGTAGGGCTATTCAGGGATGTTTTTGAGAGAGTCTTTTTCCATTCTGCGGGGTTTGTGCCGTGCTGAGGTGTTTAGGGGCAAAATGGTCATTTTGACCAAAGTGAGCTGGAATAGGACCGGATTTGGACCAAATGGTGTGCGGGGGATGCCTAATGGTTTGACAACATTTTGGAAGGATGGAATTATCATTTTGAGGGATTTTAAACTTTCCCAAAACGTGCCTGGAGCCCCAAGGAGCAGGTTTGGTCATTTTTCACCGAATCGGACTAGCAGGCGCCGGTGTTGACCTAGGTGTTGGTTTGCAAGACCGCCCGGTCTCAGAAAACTACCTGTGCGGTGTTGGTTCCCAAGAACGCCTGGTCTTAGAGAATTACCTGTAAGGGTGGTGTTGGTTCCTGAGAACGCTTGGTCCTAGAAAGCTACTTGGAAAGGTGGTGTTGGTCTCCGAGAGCGCCTGGTCCTTGGTCCCAGAAAGCTACCTGGAAGGGTGGTGTTGGTCTCCGAGAGTGCCTGGTCCCGGAGAACTACCGAATGATGGACATTCTACATTGGCAGGCTAGCATGCGCCAGAAGTGAACCGTCTGGAATTTTTGATGAGGTATTGGTCCGTGAGATCGCCCGATCCCGGGAAGCTACCTAGATGGCGTTGGTTTCCGGGACCGCCCGGTCCAGAAAACTGCCTGGAATAATGGTGCTTATGGCTCCAGCGGTTCCTTGTGGGCCTGAGAAGCAACCAGTTAACTGGATTGGAGATTGAAAGGCTCGTCTTAAGCCTGCCTGTGTTGTGATGTTGGAACCCAATTTCGGTCGGGCCAGAGATTGCCGAGCAGGCAAAAATGGGGTGCTTACACTAAACTCCTTTAAGGTTATGATTTTTGGAAAATATTTTTAGGAAAGGGGCTAGAAATCTTTTCTTGTTTGAATATTTCACTTGATCTTGGACAACCCTATCCATAGAAAGGCTTAGGATTGCTTCAGGAGTATGATGTTTGAAAATAGCTTATGAAAAGAGGTTTTGAAGAATGTTTAGGGTGTGAAACCCTAATACAAACCTTGTAGGTTTTATTTGATGTGTCACTTTTCTTAGGAAACTCGAACCATGAAAGAGTTAGGATCACCTTAGGGTTTTGAGTTTTTAAAAACATTTTTGAAAATAGTTTTTGAAAAATAGTAAGTTTCTAGCCATTTTGAATTAGGACAAGCTTGGAAGAGCTTTTAGAAACATTTTAAGGTTTGAGTTGGAGTCTTGTCGCGCCTAGATTTTTTGTACTCCAGGAATACACACACAAGCGAAATAAATATTGTACTTTCTCATTAGAACTCACCCTCCTAGAAGAATGAGTGCGACTAGGTTTGAATTGAAAATTGGTTTGAATAAAGGGCTTTTGGAAAACATTTGGGGTCGCCACCTAACTTGATTAAGGTGAGTTAGGTCACCTAAAAACTAAGCACAATCCGAAGACTACACTTAGGGTTTTTGAAAACGATTTTGAAAATATCTCCTCAAGAGAGGGTTTTTAGGAAAACAGGTTATTTAGCAACCTTTGAAAAATATTTAAGTCCTTTTTGACAATAAACTCCATTTTGATCTTTCGAAAATAGTGATCCTATGTTCAGAGGTTGGTTACGTGTAGGGAAGACGCACTAAGCCATCACCCTACCTCACCCTTACAGTACCTACATGTCTATTCACCCTAAATTCAACTATGAGATTTTTCAACTAACAAATGTCTAATCCTATCCACTTTAGAAAACAATTTTGAAAAGAATGATGCAATATATGCAATTGCAAAAGAAAGAGAGAGTTAGAAAATAGATTTGGAAATAGATTTAAAAAGAAATTGATTTGATTTAAAAGATAGATTTGAAATTGAAAAGTTTTAGAAATTGGAAATAGAGATTTTAAAAATAGATTTTTGGAATTGGAAACTTAAAATAGATTATGGAATTGGAGATTTGAAAAGAGTTATGGAAATAGAAGCTTAAAAAAGATTGTGAAATTTGAGATTTGAAAAAGGTTGTGACCACACCGATGACGGTTGCCTACATATCCTTTTTGAGGAATCACGTCAGTCGTAGTTCGGACAAGAGTCTGATTGAACATAGAAGGTTTGATTGGAAAAAGAAATTGAATTTGGCAATTTGGATTGGAAGATTGAGAGATTGAACTTTGATTGGAAGATTTGAAAAGATTTGATTTTAGAAAGCTTGGTTTTAGGAAACTTAGACTTAAGAAAGATTTAAGACTTAGGAAAGATTTGAATCAAGTGTTGAACTTGGAAGATTAGAGAAAGATTGGAATTTAAGAAAGATTTGAATTAGGAAAGTTTCAAAATAGGAAAGTGTCATTTTAGAAAATTTCCGTTTTAGGAAAGTTTTGGTTTAGGAAAAGTTTGGATTTAGGAAAGTTTTCGAATTAGAAAAGTTTTGAAAATAAGAAAGGTTTCATTTTAGGAAAAAAGAAATGTTTTTGAAATAGGAAAGTTTTGAAATAGGGAAGTTTTGAAAGTAAGAAAGTTTTAGATTTGGAAAGATTTGAAGTTTAGGAAAGTTTAGAATTTTAGAAGGATTCAAAGTTTGAGTTTTAGAAATTCTCGAGACTAGGAAAGATTTAAGTTTAGAAAAGATTTGAAAAACTTAGATTTGGAAAGTCGAAATTTGGAAAGGTATGGGATTAGGAAGATTTAGAAGCTTAAAGTTTAAGGAAAGATTTAAATGTTTAAGTTTTGAAAACGTATAGTTTAGGAAGGTATGAGATTATGAAGGATTTGAATTAGAAAAGTTTTGGAGTTGGAAGGATTTGGATTAGGAAAGATTTGGAGTTTGTTCTTAAGAAGAAGTATTTTGATTTTATTTCAAAAAATAGCAAATAGGATCTAGTTTCCTAAATGGGAAGATTGGATTTGGTTTCCTAAAGGGAAGATTGGATTTGGCATGGATTTGGAAGGTGAAGTTTTAGAAACCCTAGATTTGGAAGACTACAATTTTGATGTATAAAAGGGGTTTTGAAAACTTATGATTTAGGCGTAAAAAGGAGATTTTAGAAACCTAGGTTTTGAGGCAAGGTTGGAAATCATGTTTTGGGGCAAGAAAATTAAGGTTTTCTAATTATTGGCTCTAGGGCTTAACTTTGACTCTAAGAAAAGAGACTCTTGGAAGGTGAGTTTTTAAAAACAGAGATTTTTGAAAAGAGATCCTAAAAGGAGTTTTTAGAAAGGGATTTGGAAAGAGTTTTTATGAAGGGATTTTGGAAAGTAAGACTTTGAGAAAGTTTTTGAAAAGAGAGGTCTTGGAAGGAGATCCTAGGAAGGAGATTTTTGGAAAGAGTTTTTTGAGAAGGAAACCTAGGGAGTGTTTTTATGGAAGGAATTTTGAAATGAGCTTTTTTTGGAAAGGAGTTCGAAAAGGAGTTTTGAAAAATAGATTTTTGGAGGAAGCTTTTAGAAAACAATTTTGACAAGAAATTTTGAGAAGGAGATTGGAGAGACTTTTTAGAAAGTATATTGAAAAAGAGGTTTTTAGAAAAAGAGATTTTTGAAAAGAAAGATTTTAGAAATTATATAAAATATCTCACTTTCCTAAAGCAAACCTAGCCATGGAAATGCTAGAATCATCTTAGAATTGTGATTTTGAAAACCAATTTTGAAAAAGAAGGTTTTGATGCAAGTTTAAAAACAATGTTAATGCAAGTTTTGAAAACGAATTTTAGAAGAATGCAAGATCATGATATGCACAATGCAAGTTGGGGTCGTGAACATACAAGGTTAAGGCTTCACCACATAATCAAGGGGGCCAAACCCATGTGGTCTTCGGTTAGACTAAAAGAAAGCCCCCGACATGGTGACCCTCCAATAGCCTAATCCTTCACATGGACTGGTTCCCTTGTTTCAAGTATGCAAGAAAGGGGGGAGGGGGGGAAGAAGATGGGGGATTAAAATAGAAGAAAACCCAAGTGGATTAGGAGAGAGAAGAGAGGGAGAAGATGTGTAAACCTAAATAGAAAGCCTACCTTGTGTCTTGTTTATTTTGCTTTGCTTTGCGTCCTTGTTTTTCTTGCTTTGCTTCGGTCTTCGCTTCAGTCTTTGTCTTGATCTTCGAGAGCTTCAGTTTGCAGCACTTCAAGTTTTCAACGGAGGCTTTGGAGGCTAGTGTATGAGTGTATGAGAGTGTGTATGAGTGTATAGGAGGCTAGGGTTTGTGTATGGTGGCTAGGGTTTGAAAAACCTAAAGGAGACTAGGGTTTTGGGAGATTACGAACTCTGTATATCGAAGAGTTGGGTTTAAGACTGAGTTTGTGGACCTCTTTCACGCTGGAGGAGGCTCTGTATTTATAGAGAGAGGAATGACCTAGCGCATGTTACAGTGGCGCCAAGCCAAAAAACCTTCCTAGTGGCCTCAGCCACTTAGGAAAGTTTTAAGGTCGGCAAGCAACGTATCTTCAGAAGATTTGGGCGCCTATATTAGTGACTACCATGCAATTTTTAGCTTGGCTTCACTAGGAGTGACTCCGAAAAGTCCAAGAAGGATTTAAAGGACCGGGAATGGCCCGGAAGGTTGAAAATGGGTAGAAACCCTTAGAATAGGGTCCCGTGGGTAATAGACTTAAAAAATGATAACAGGATGTGTTGGAAGGGTTGACCAGGCCAGTAGGGGTAAAACGGTCAATCGAGCTGGAAAGTTGTCGGGACGGACTTAAAAAGTCCCGGAAGAAGACTCGAGATTTGGAAACATTATTTAGAATGTTCCCAAAGGCTACCAGTTTGATACCCAGAGCCAGTGTGGTTGGAAAAGGCGACCGGCCCACCAGGGGCAAAACAGTCATTTTGCACCGGGTTTGCCAGAATAACTCAGAATGATTCGGAAAGGTAATGAAAGGTCGGGAATACTATAAGAAGCATTCTCGGGAGGTTACCAGTTTGATACCCAGAGCTGGTGTGGTTCCCGGAGCGTTCGGATGCCTAGGGGCAAAATGGTCGTCTTGACCGAAAAGTGTCGAAATTGGCCCAAAACTAGCTAGAAGGCACCTAATCATGCCGGATTGCTTTTAAGGCAATCTTGGAAGGGTGGACTTACCGTTCTGAGGACTTAGGTACTTTCTCAAGAAACGTGCCAAAAATGGCCCTAGGGGCAGTTTGGTCATTTTTCACCGAAGTGGGCTAGCAGGCACCGGTGTTGACCTGGGTTTTAATTGTTTCCGCCACTCTGACGGTGGTCCCGTAATACAGGGGTTTGTTGGAAATCCCCTATATCGACCTGTTTGTGAGTATTTTCGCTACTCTAACGGTTACGATGTTTGCAAGTATTTCTGCTACTTTGACGGTTGCGATCATTCCCGAGACTGCTTGATCTCGGGAAGCTGCTAAAAGGACTTAGCGTTTGAGGAATCAACTTTCTCGAAAAGCATGCCGAAACGGACATTTCTGCATTGGCGGACTAGCAGGCGCCAAAGGTGGACTGTTCTACCATCTCGGGGACTTGGGGTCTCGTCCCGATTGATGGGTTTGAAGGGATTTACCGTTTCGAAGAAATTTTCTTCAAAAAATGTGTTGGAAAAGATAGACTTACCGTCTCGAGGAATCAACTTTCTCGAGAGAGGGATTGAAATTGGACTGGAAAAGGGGACTTACCGTCCTTGGGAAGACGTGCCTACAGGATTGGACCGAACAACACCCGCAAGGGCATTTTGGTCATTTTGCCTCTATTTGGGCCTGGTGGGCCCGTGAAGCGTTGAATTGACTAGATTAGGACTAGAATTCTAAGATATGTCCACATTGACTTGAACTCAAGTCTAGATGAACTGTAAACTGCCAAGCAGTCAAAAATGGGGTGCTTACAAGTTTGAAAAAGGGTCCCAGAGTTAAAATATTGAATCCACCTAACCTTGGTTGGGTGAACTAGGGTTAAGGTAACCTAGGGTTAGGTTGACCTAGGATTGGACCACCTAGGGTTAGACCGCTAGGGTTAGGTTGATCTACTAGGGTTTAGGTAACCTATGGACCACGAGGGTTTAGGAAAATGGCTATATGCATGCAATAGAAAGAAAATTTGAAAAAAACTATGATTTTATATGAGGAAAGATATGATTTTATGCTGAAAAATGGAATATATGATTTGAAATTGAAAAAGAAAATATTGAATTGAAAAAGGAAAGACTTGACTTTGTTTCCAAAAATGGAAGATTTGATTTGATTTCCAAAATGGAAGGATTTGATTAGTTTTCAAAAATAGAAGATTTGATTTGTTTACAAAAAGGAAAGATTTGATTTGTTTTTAAAAAATGGAGAGATTTGATTTGTTTGCAAAATGAAAAGATTTGATTTTGTTTTCAAAATGGAGGGATTTGATTTGATTTCTAAAGTGGAAGGGTTTGAGAAATCTATGATTTTAAGTGACGCTTTTTGAAAACAACTCAAGATTATTGTGCACTTTTTGAAAACATAATGCAACAATGATTTTGAAAACCATTTTGATATGACTTCAATGTAATGGATGTTAGAACGGAGTCTAGGGTACAAAGCTAGTGTTTCCTAAGACATGGAATTTGGGGGCTTCAAGATAGCAAACTCTTGGACCAATTTTGAAAAAAGACCTTATGAACGTAAAGTTTAAAGTGGTTTAAAAAACTAGCTTTGAAGGAGGTATTTTATTGCTTGAAATCCTAATATGGACTTTGAGAGTCTCATTGAATATACCACTTTCTTAAAGCAACCCTAACCATTAAATTAAAAGTCTATAATCACTTTAGGGTTGTGATTTTGAAAGCAAGTTAGGGCCTGAAACCCCAAAATGGACCATGGTGGCCATTTTGAATATATCACTTTCCTAGGGAAACTGTAATCATGAAAATGTTAGAATTACCCTAGGTTGTTTGCAAGCAAAAGAATTGTAAACAATGTATGATTATGATAATTACAATGTAAATGGTTGTGAAGATACAAGCTTTGAGGTTTCATCATATAATTAAGAGGGCTCGAGACCACACCATAACAAGGTACCAGTTACCTCCCCAAGGCTTTTCCTAGGCATAGACCCAAGGTCCTCTTGTTTCAAGCATGCAAGCATAGGGGGTAGAGGGGTAGAAGATGGGAAGTAAAATAGAGAATAGTCCAAGTGGACTAAGAGGGACAAGAGAAAGAAGGGGAGAGTATAAACTCTAAAGAGAAATCCTACCTTGTCTTCAATCTTCTTCAACCTTCAATGGAGGCTTTTTCTTGGATTTGAGAGGCCTTCAAGAGCTTTGAAAGGGCTGAGTTGGCCTTCAATAGAGCTTGGAGGCTAGGGTTAGAGGTGTGTAGGCTAGGGTTTGAGTGTAGGAGGCGAAGGAGGCTCATCACACCTTTGAGAGAATTAGGGTTTGTGGGATTTTTGGGGGCTACAAAGAGTTTGGTAGAGTCTTGCTGCGATTTTTCAGATCTGGAATACGCTGAGGGTGTTCTGTATTTATAGGCAACAATTAGAGGAGGTGGCGCCACTAGTAGTGGCACCTAGCCAATTTTTGGCCTGGCGTCACCCTAGTATGAAAGTGATCTTGTAGATTTGATTCAACCTTAGGTTGTAAGGAAAAGATTTAGGCGCCACTCCTAGTGGCTCCTAGCCATTTTTTGACCTGGCTCCACTATAAATGACTCCAATTTGATTCAGAAAGCTGCCGAGTTGTGGGACACAGTTAAAAAAGAGATAGGGGCACTTGGGAATGTACTGGGAGTTGCCGGTTTGATATCCAGAGCCGATATGGTTGAAAAGGATGATCGGCCCACCAAGTGTAAAACGGTCATTTTGATCGGGATTTACTGAACTGGCTTGAAGTCAACTGGAATGGCACTCGAGGGTTGAGAACACTATTAGGAGTGTCCTTGGGGATTACTGGTTTGATACGCAGAGCTGGTGTGGTTAAAAAGGATAACTGGCCTGCTAGGGGCAAAATGGTCATTTTATTCGGGATTCATCGAGATGATCCTAGAATAGACCGGGACGACACTTTGGAGAATGGGGATTCTTGTGGGAGTGCCCTAGGGGTTTTACCGGTTTGATACCTAGAGCCGGTGTGGTTGACGAAGGCGATCGAGCGCCTAAGAGTAAAATGGTCATTTTGATCGAGAGTCACCGGAATTGGTTCGGAGTTGGTTTAAATGGTATTTTGAGCATGCCAGGTTGTCCGGGGATAGTCTTGGAAGGGGTGGACTTAGTGCTCTGAGGATTTAGGTACTTTCTCCAAAAGCGTACTAAGTTAGGCCCACTAGGGGCGACACGGTAATTTTTTACCAAAACGGGCTAGTAGGCATTAGTGTTGACCGGTCTGGATTTGGAATGAACTTTCCATCTCGAGGACTTTGTATCCTCTTGGAGATGTGCTGATAGGGACTTATCATTTCGAGGAATTCTGTACCTTCTCGGTGAACGCGCCAAATTAAGTTCGACTGGATGATGCCTCAGCGTCATTTGGGTTATTTGGCTTCAAGTGGGCTCAACAGGCCCGAGAAGCGACCAGCTAACTTGATCGAAGTTTGGAAAGTTAGTCTAGGCTGGAATGTGCTATGATGCTTGAATGTGAGTCTGGTTGGCCTGGAGCTTATCGAGCAGGCAAAAATGAGGTATTTACAAATGCCCCTCTTTTTCTGTCTTTGTTTGCCGAAGACAAAAAATGATAGAGCAAGGGTTCCATATTGTTCGTGAGGCAATTGGAGGAACTAGAGTTGATGAATTTTGAAAGCTGGAGTTTAAAGTTTGAAGTCTTGAGGTTAAGAAGCATTTAAAACTAGATTTGGCAAAAAAAGGGGCGAAGTGGCTAGAAATTGGCCTTAGCGCAGGGCATAAAATTTCCAGGTGCCATTGCTAATGGCACTAGCTTGTTCTGGGGTTTTAAAACCCTAGTCGCTGCAACCTTTGGCATTTCTTGCACAGGTTTGGGCGGATTTTTAGATTTCTCTCTGAAATTTTTCGAGGGATTTTCCTTGGGCAGTGCTAGGGAAGACTCTAGGGACACTAAAAAGGCACTGAAAAAGTTCACCATTGCCGGATCGTCGCTAGAGAAGAAGATTTCACCTCCGAATTTCAAAAAGTGAGTTTTTTTTTATTTGTGTTGATTTCTTCGCATAGTTGTCCGATAAATGCGTATGAATAGTCAAAATCAATGTTTTGAACTATTTTGAACATGTTTATGGGATTGTTTTCGCATTTTGGTGATCCTTTGAGTGTGATCTGATGAATATCCATGTTTATGTAAAAGGGATTCCTATAGGAATTGGGAATTTGTGCCTGTAGCTTTGGGTATTGCATTTTCTTGCCAATTTTTCGCATAGTGTGCCTTAAAAAAATGGTTTGAACAAACATGAAAAGTTTCGTAATTTTTTGAAAACTTTAGAATTTTTAGATTTTTTTTTTGAAAATTAGAAAAATACATGAAAAGTATGAAAATTGAAGAATTGGTTCATTTGCCGTTACATTGTCACTGGAAAAATCATGAGATATTTTTTGAAAAAATTTTGAGACACTTTTTGAGATTTTTTTTTTGAATTGTTTGGAATTTCTAGAAAGTTGAGAAAGCCTTGAAATTTTTAAAAATTGGGAGACCGAATGGATTGTTTGTGTTTAATTGGAGTTTGTGAGTCATGAAGGATAGAATGTGTTTGGTTGGCGTGTGTGATGTCGTGGATGGTTTAGTGACTTATTGCTTTTGGGGCTAGGGTTTTAGACGGAACTCCATCGAAATTTTTAGAAAAACGTGGGACTCGTAATGCTGAGGCTTTGGGTTTGAAAAACTTTTTGTGGGACCCTTAGAGGGTTTAAGAGCTTTGGGGTGAACAGTTTTGTCGCTTTTGATTTTGAAAATGCTTAGTTTCGTTGAAATATTATAGTGGTTTTGAGAATCTAGGGATGGTTTTTGGAACTTTGTTTTGGTATTTTAAAAATGTTTTGGGATATAAAAGTGTGAGCTATAACCTTTGGGACAATGAGTATGAGCGCACAGTTTAGAACCAGGACTCCATTCGAGTGGCCCTAAAGCTTTTGAAATGGGGCCTGTGATGGAGAAAGCCCAGGAAACCGAGAGTTTGATTGAAACTTGAACTTTGTAAAGGAAAAAGTTTTGTAAAACCGAGATTGATTTAAAAGAAACGTTTTGAAGGAGAAAATTTAGAAAACCTTGAATTGAAACTTTTTGAAGGATAAAAGTTTAGAAAACCTTGAAATGAAACTATTCTTTTTCTTCTTTTCTCCTTTTTTTTTCTTTTTTTCCTTCTTCTTTTTTTTTTCCTTTTTGCTTTTTTTTTTTTTTTTTTTTGCATTCTCTTGTATATTTTTGTTTTGCTCTATACTCTTTCTTCTTTACTTTTTTCTTTTAGATCTACTTAGTGATACATTTTTTTCTTTTGTTTTGCTCTGTTTTGATTCCAAGATGGTAGATGCTGGAGATGATGGCTCCGAGAGGAGGCCGCAGCTTGGAAAAGGACCTCGTACGGGTCAGGATATCGGGGATGCTAGTTATAAGCATCCCATTTTTGCCTCTTGGCAATCTCTGTCCTAACCTGACGCACTTCCAAACATCACATATACATTCAAGTCCAAACTAACTTTTCAAACTCTAGTCCAATCAATCAACCGCTTCTCGAGTCCACTAGGCCCAACAGAAGCCAAACGACCAAAGTGCCCTAGAGGCATCATCCAGTCTAATTTAATCAGGCACGTCTTCGTTAAGATGATAAGTCCATTCAATTCTAATCCAATCTAGTCAAATTTCGTTCAGCACGCTCTTCAAGAAGATACCTAAGTCCTCAGAGTGATAAATCCATCCCCTCCAACATTGTCCTAAACAATCCGGCATGCTTAGAATACCATTCGAACCAATTCCAGACTCATTCCGATGTTTCCTGGTCAAATTGACCATTTAATCCCTAGGCGCCCGATTGCCCCCGTTAAATACACTGGTTGTGGGTATCAAACCGGTAAGTCCCTAGGGTACTGCCACGAGTATCCACGATCTCCAAATCTCATTCTAGTCAATTCCGAGCCTATTTTGAGGTCTCCTAAGTCTAATGATAATTTTTTCCCTGACGGACTGATCATCCCTTTTAACCACATCGTCCCTAGGTATCAAACTGATAATACCTTAGAGCATTCCCACAAGTATCCCCAACCTCCACATCCTTTTCCAATCAAATCTGGACCCATTCTGGTATTTTTCATTCAAAATGACTATTTTGCCCATGGTGGGCCTATCATCCCTTTCAACCACATCGGCCCTGGGTATCAAACCGATAATCCCTTAGGACACTTTTAATAGTGTTCCCGGCCTTTGAACCCTATCCCAGTTGATTCTGAACCAATTTTAGTGTTTTTCAGTTCAAATGACCATTTTGCTCCTCTGGGCCGATCATCCTTTTCAACCATTCCGGCTTTGGGTATCAAACCGAAAATCCCCAGGGCACTCCCAGGTGCCTTTATCTCTTTTTTAGTTGGGCCTGGTAGCCCGAAAGCTTTTCAGATCAAACCAAAGCCAATCACAGTGGAGTCAGGCCAAAAAAATGGCTTAAAGTCACTAAGAGTGGCACCCAGATCTTTGCCTTGCAACTTAAGCCGAATCAAATCTTCTAGATCATTACCATACCAAGGTGGAGCCTAGCCAAAAATTGGCCTGGCGCCACTAGTAGTGGAGTCTAGCCAAAAAATGGCTAGGCGCCACTTCTAGTGGTGCCACTTTCTCACATTTTGCCTATAAATATAGACCACCTCCCAGCGTATTCTAGGTCCAAAAAGTTGCAAAGAAACAACCCCAAAATCTTCCAAAAACCCAGGTTCTCTCTAAGGTTCTAGCCCCCTAGCTCCATACACTCAAACCCTAACCTACACTCCTCAAAAACCTAGCCTCCTACACTTATCGAAGGCTGCTTCCAGTCCTTGAAGCCATTGAAAACCTCTCAAAGTTCAAGCAAGTCCTCCATTAAAGCATCCAAGCCAACAAGAAAACAAGGTAGGGTTCTATTTACTTTTTGGCAATCCTCACTCCTTCTCTTCTACCTCTTAGTCCACTTGGACTATTCTTTTATTTTAATCCCCATTTACAAACCCCCTCTTCTTGCATGCTTGAAACAAGAGGACCTTAGCTCTATGCCTAGGGGAAGCTTTGGGGAGATCACCGCGTCAGAGATCTTCCTTTAGCCTAACCAGTCATGGTTTGGTCTTAAGGCCCCTTGCAATGTGGTGAAACTTTCAACCTTATATATTCACAACCCCTATACATGTCATGTTCATACATTGTTCTTATTTTCAAACTCACAACTCTAAGGTGATTCAAACCTCCTCATGGTTAGGGTTCCCTAGAAAAGTGACATATTCAAAATAACCACTAAGGTCCACATTAAGGTTTCAAGCCCTAACTTGTTTTCAAAATCATAGCCCTAAAGTGATTCTAACCTTTTCATGGGTAGGGTTGCTTTAGAAAAGTGACATATTCAAAGAGGCCTTTAAAGGTCACATTAGGGTTTTAAGCCCTAAAACCCCTCTTTCAAACTTTAGTTTTCAAAACCCTCAAATTCAATGTTTAGATGATTTTCTGAAAATTAGTCCAATAGTTGTTTTCTTGAAGCCCTAGAAGTATATGTTTTAGGAACCCTAGTTTTGTCCCTAACCTTCATTCTTACATCTTTGCATTCAAAATGGTTTTTAACATTATTGCTGCATTATGCTCTCAAAAATTGCATAACTCCCTTGAATTGTTTCCCAAAAGTCATATATGAAATAATAGGATTTTCACCTCAAATCTTTTCTTTTTCAATTCTAAATCAAATCTTTCCTTTTTCAATTCCAAATCAAATCCTTTCATTTTGGAAACCAAATTAAATCTTCCCATTTTGAAAACCAAATCTAATCTTCTATTTTTGGAAACAAATTCCAATCCCCTATTTTTGGAAACAAAATCAAAACTTTCCTTTTCCAAAACTCTTCCTAAAACAAAGCTTTCCTTTTCCTAAAACAAAACTTTCCAAAAATATATCTTTCCTTCTTCAACTAAAAATTGTATCATTCCATGTTGTATCAAAACAAATCTTTTTACATCAAAGCATCCTCCCTAAACCCTAGGTTATTTGCATCCCAAGTCACTTTCAACCTTAAGTTGTCTAACTTTAGGTCAAGCAAACCCTAGAAGTTCTAACCTAGGTCAACCTAACCCTAATTGGTTCAACCCTAGGTTAACCTAACCCTAGGTTACTTTAATCTTAGTTTACTCAACCAAGATTAGGAAGTTTCAAGATTGTAACTCTGGGACCCTTTTTCAAACTCAAACTTCAACTCGAAAATATTTTCAAAAGCTCTTTCAAACTTGTCTCAATCTAAAAATGGTTAGACACTAACCATCTTTCAAAAACTATTTCTAAAATGATTTTAAAAACTCACAACCATAAGACGATCCTAATACTCTTCATGGTTAGGGTTGCCTAAGGAAAGTAATACATCAAATGAAACATATAAGGTTCATATTAGGGTTCCAAATCCTAAAGGCTTTGGAAAGCCATTTTCTAAAAACTATTTCTAAATATCACACTCTTAAAGCAATCCTAAGCCTCCTTATGGTTCGAGTTGTTCAAGATAAAGTGAGATATGTAAACAAGGGTTTCATAACGCTGAAGGAAGTGTCTGCCCTTTTTTCTAAAAATATTTTTTAGAACTCATAACCTTGAAGGAGTTTAGCTCCCACATAGCTAATCTCTCAAAGGTAATGAAATATGAACATACCTTTCATAGGGTACATAAAAACTATTTCCAATAAACTTTTCAAGACAAGTTCACAGGAGCTTTTCCAAGTCCAAATCACACTTTCAAACCCCTAATCAAGTTTTCAAAATTTTCAAAACTCTCTTAAGTTATGTTCAAGAACATTTTAAACCCTATTTCAAAAACACTTCCAAGAAACCTTCAAGTTCTGTTTCAAAAACATTCCAACATCCAATTTCAAAATCAAAACTCTCTTGAGTTCAAGTTTCAAAACATTCCAAGACTCCCACAAGTCTCCTTTCAATCGAACCCTGGTCTGAACTACGACTGACCTAATTCTCGTCAAACGAGATACGTAGGCAACCTTCATAGGTGCGGTCATAACCTCTTTTCAAACTTAAATGCCCCTTTTCAAAATCCAACCCCAAGTCTCTTTCAAACTTCCTTCGCATTACATCATGCACTTATACCTCCAAAAAGGGATGACAAACCGCTTTTCAAAATCTTTTCAAAGTGGACAAAAGTGGACAATTAGGAACCTAAGAATTAAATGAGTGAAACCTAGGGTGATTGGACATGTAAGTACCGTAAGGGCAGGGTAGGATGATAGTCTTCGGACATCTTCTCGGCACGTAACGAACCTCCGAACCTAAAATTACTATTTTCAAAGACCAAAACAAAGTCATTTTTGAAAAGGGCTTAAACATTCTCCAAAGGTTACCAACCAACTTGTTTTCCCAAAAATCTTCTCTTGAGAAAATTTTTCAAAAACCATAAGTTTAGTCTTCGGACTTTACTTAGTTTTAGGTGACCTAACACACCTTTATCAAAGTTAGGTTGTGAATCCAAACCTTTTTTTTTTTAAAAAAAAAACCCTTAATCAAATCAGTTTCAAGTTCAAACCCCGCCACATTTGTCGTTTGAGGAGGGTGAGTTCTAAAAGACAGAGTATCGGGTTTCACACGAGTCAAGACCCAAACTCGGGGCCAAAAATCCAGGTGCAATACCAGTCACGATAGCTCCACTCACACGAGGGGCAGTCACTGATCACTTAGTAGAGTGACCTCTAGTAGTAGCTAAATGGAGAACATGCCTCTGATCGAGCCCGAGTTTAATAAGGACGTTTAGGGCCCCGAGGACTGACTCTGATTTGGGCGACTTACATATTCTTGACATTCCTCCACTGGGAAACCTGGCCTACCATCCTAGTGTTTATTCACGTCGACATTTGATGCTTCCCAGTGTCCTTACCGCCTTCCGTGGGGTGATCCATGCTACCTTAATAGTCATACAGAGGTCAGTCTAACCTTATTAGGAGTTTCTCACAAATATAGGCTTTGGATTGTTCTTAACACTACCGACAGGCCGTTGGATAGTAGGCTGGTCAGTGCTTTGGTAGAGAGATGGTTTGGGGGGATTGGGACTTTTTATTTTGTTGGCTTTAAGCTTAGCCCGACTCCGCTAGGCTGGGCGATTATTACTAGCCTTTCTTTTACAGGCCGTAGGATTACTTTATGGATGCTTACTATGGCGAAGGCTTATGTTCTCTTAGATTTTTTTTTTTTTTTTTTTGATAGCACATCATTTCCTGTAGTTTTTCTCTATCAGGGCTCAACGACATTTTTTGCTGAGCCCCCGCTTGTGCGTAAGGATATCGTGAGGCGCAGACTAGTATTGTATGTGATTTTTAGCTACTTTTGCAACAACAAGTCAAGGGTCTCTCTTAGCCTGATAGCATATTTAAATGCTTTGCATGGCCTAGAATGGCGATCTTTCACCTTTGCCTGCTTTCTCTGAGGGATGCGAGTGAGGACCTCTGCATGGTGGGGCAGTGTCATCAGCTTCTAGCCCTTTTCGGTTGGGTGGAGTTATGAGTATCTACCTGTATGTCGGCCACAAGTGGAGATGGGTGACGCTTACCCCTAGGCTTTAAGGTGGGCTTGTGCTTAGGTAGTGTAGCGGTCAGAGGTTACTGATTTCATCTCGCTTAGGATGAATTTGGAGCTTTTGCTGCCTAATGACATGATAAGGAGCCTTTTCGTTAACTCCACGTATTATGAGACTGTGAGATATCTCGTTCTGCTGTCCTTGTCAAAGGATTCCATTGCTGGTGCTGAGTGTTGGGAGATATATCTGGGAGAGAGCCACTGGTGCCAGTTTCATCAAGATTTGTGTGCCATCAGAGATCCCCCTCAATACATATATAGGATAATTAGGGAGGGAGTTGACATACCATTTCTGGTGTCTCAGCTGGCTATTACTTTTCTACTATCGCCAGATGTCGACTAAACTGCTGATTTTAGCATAAGATCGATTAGGGCCTTTACTTCCTTGGAGGTGGTAGTAGGAGGTGTAGCTGTAGGCCAAGAGGTTATTGACATGTGGTGTCGAGTTCAGGGGTTTGTTTCCCAGAAAGAGCATATAGCCATGCAGGACTGATACCAGGCAGATGTAGCCGACCTAACGGCTCGACTAGCATAGATGGAGGCTCATTGGGTATGTATTTGATATGCCATGTTGCTTCCTTTCTTTCCTCGTTATTAGTTGTTTATGGACTTTGACATCTCGTTCATATGCTTTGTTTTCTTGATTCCAGGTTGCTGTCTTTCTTTCTACTTGTAGGGACCGTACGATGCTGGGGCCTCTAGTAGCCAGCCACCTTATCATGAGCCATATTTTGGAGATTTTAACCCAGATGACGATGCAGGCTTGTAACAAGCTTTGATGGATTTATCTTTTTCCCTTTCAGCTTCTATATTTATCACCTGAACATTTTTGAAGTAAATGTTTTTAGATGCTCTCTTTTCATGTTTTTATTTTGGAGCCGTGGGTTAACTCATGGATATTTTATGTTTTGTAATCTTTAAACAGGATGAATGTTTATGCATGGATGGATAGGTATACGGATGTATGCACAGGGAATGTATGTATAGGTTATGGACATGTTTACAGGTGACTGTGATGGATGTATACATATGTGATTATGATGATTGTGACATGTGCCTAGGTTGTGTTTGTGATGTTTGTTTATGTAGGGGGCTTTGTTAAGTGTATGCAAAGCTCATACTGAAATTTTTAACAAATGCACGTGCAGATACCACGAATGTGTGCATGGGTTGAGCTAAAAAGCTCCCATAGATGCCCCTAGCCTGCACTCCTAAAATGGTATGCCTTTCTTTGGGACCTTGCCTCTTTTGGTTTTTGTCCCATCCCGGTTGGGGTATGATAGCGTTTTGCACCATTCCAAATGGTTTGATTTTCTTGACCTTGGTAGTTGTGCCCCTAATGCTACCTTCCATTAGGTTAGTGCTTGGGATTATCTGGTTGGTAACTGAACTCTCGACTCTCCTTGGCATGGCTCGAGCAGCAACTTGGATGGCCTTAGCATAGCGATAGATGGTTAGGGTTCTCAATTCGAGGGGACTTCTTTTAGGACCGTAACATAGGCTAGGTTCAAGGGTTGTATGAAACAAAAGGGCACTTTGGCTCAAATTTTTGTGTCGTCCTTCTATCACCATCTCAAAAGTCCTTGCTCATTGGGCTTGGAAAAGTGCTTTTCTTTCACTTCTTTTTTTATTTGTTTTTTTTTTGTTTTGAAAATCCTTCTTACTCCTAGAGATGTTATTAATACTACATCTTTTGGAGATCACCACTCACTCAATGCATGCTCCCTTGGAGATCGACATTTGCTGTGTGTGTCCTTTGGAGATCATCATGTACTCATGGCCTTGCCTTAACCCAGTGTGGGCGTTGATCATTATGTCAATTTTTTGAAGGGAATGTGACTGGCTTAAGTGGGCTTTGCATGGGTTATTTTTGACTGTATGGTAGAGGAACTGAAGGTCTCTCTTCATTTCAAGTGGAATTGCATATTCTATGTAGCTCTTTCAAAATTTTAGCATTATCTTAGAAAATGGCAAATGTTGGTTTGCAAATTCATTTCTTGCATACACTTTCCCCTGGGTGGGGGTGGCTCCTAGTTTGGGTTTCTGAAGGAAGATCACTTGCGGTGCTAGTGCACAGTACAAGGGAAACTTATGCTGTTTAGCTTATAAACCATTCAAGTGTTGCATTTAAGCAACCTCCTCACTCTTTGATTGGATATTCCCTCTCTCCCCTCATTGTTTTGTCAAGAAGCTTTGGCCACGTAGCGAATGGACAATTAGTGCTATCACACCCACTGCGTTGGGTCATTCACAACATGGAGAAGGATCTTCTAAAAGTATTTCACCATTCACATGAGTATGACATGATCTTACATGACACGCAAATGTTCTTGAAAAATATGTAAACTGGGAAATTAACAAATAGGAAATAAAAAGATATAAAGAAAATGGATGAATTTTGTGGGAACAACCCCTTCTTGTAGGCTTTTTCTTGAGAGCCCTCTATAAGGTTTTGAGACTATGCCCCCCTCCTTGGTGCTTCATTCGCCAGGTGCATCCTTAGACGATGTGGGGCAGATTGATAGATCACTCACAACATTCGGGGAATTGGCGAGGATGGTATGGTTGTTAATCTCATTAGTTGCTTTGCTTTCTCCGGGCTCTTCAACATTCGGGGAATAAGTTCAAAAACCATTGATTTGTTGAAAAATAAAACAATTCTTTTTTTTTAAAACTTAGAAATTTGAAAATTGTGTGTGGGTGTTGATGCTATGTGATTGTGATGTTGTAGAGTGCATAGTTTTTGTTTTGTGTGATGTCGTGTGTGTTGTAAGGACCATTTTTAAGCGGAACTCTGCCAAAATTTTTCAAAAGTAGGGAAAGAGTTGGAAAAGTTTTGGAATAAAATCTTTTTGAAGGAAAAAGACAGAAAACCCTCGAGATTTAGAAAATCCATTTTGACTTGAAGTTGGAAAATCAAAATGTGTAGGAAATTTATTTTGATGTGGAAGCGGGATTTTAAAATCAAAATATGTAAGAAATTCATTTTGACTTAGAAGTAGAGTTTTGAAGACAAACGAAAAAAAAATTTGGAATTTGACAGAAATTTTAGAACAGGAATTTTTTTATTTATCAAAACCTCGCAAACTTTTTAAGAAAGAATTTTTTGGAAAACCTGGAATATTGATTGGAATAGACACAAGATTAAAAAAGCTTCAAGATGGACTGAGGAACTCTGAGATTTGATTTTGAAGAATTTTAGATTCTGACTACTAGAATGGATTTTTGGGAAGAAAAACATTTTAGAATTTGACTTTCGAGAATTAATTTTAAACTGTAAGGGAATTTAGAAAGTCTTTTGAAAAATAATCTTTGGAGGAAAGAGTTTTTTGAAAAATTTGGAAAAAAAAGGTTAGGAAACCCTTTGAGAAGTTGAATTTAAGAAACGTTTTGAGAGTTAAGTGTTAAAATCTTTTGAATCGGCTAGAGCAAGATCTACTAACAACTGTGTCATCATTTTTTTTTTACTCGTGCTTTTATCCTTGGTTATTATTATCATTATTATTTTTTTCTTACTTTTATTTCTTATTTGTATATACCGTATATTAACACCTCTTATCTTGACTTACCTTTTCAGGATGGCAGAAGCGAGCGATGACGGTTCTGAGAGGAGACGCCGCTCTGGGAAGGCGGCCCGAACAGATTCTGTCGGCAGTTCCAGTCGATCAAGGGTAGTCAGCGATTTGTAGGATAGGCATCTTCTAGCCAGAGCGGCCGGGGGAGTAGACCACCAGTCGACCCCTTCCCTCCGATTGAGGTAGCTTTCGAGGAGGAGATAGGTGTTAATGACGAGATATCAGGCCTTGGTGTTCAGGTGACCGGCTACGGGAGGGCCTCATCTAGACATAGACAAATGGATGTTGATCTTGGTGACCTGGAGATACCTGATATTCCACCGCTGGGAGACCTTTCCTATCATCCTAGTGTCTACTCGCGACAGCATTTGCCCCCTCTGCGGGTACACACAGCTTTCAGAGGGGCTGTTCATCTTGTCTTCAATACTATGTAGCGGGCGGCTCCATCTTACTGTGCTTTCTTGGCTGAGATTAGGTTTAGGGCTAACCACCTGAACAGACATCTAGTGCTGGCGCTTATTGAGAGGTGGTTTGGAGAGACTGGGACTTTCCATTTTTGTTGGCTTCGAGTTAGGACCCACTCCATTGGACTGGATGATCATCACAAGGCTTTCCTTCATCGGTCGGCGGATCACCTTACAGTCAGTCAGTAGAGCCGATGCATGCATTTTACTGGACTTGCCCCCTCCCGAGCGTTCTGCCTTCCTAGTCTCTTGGCTCAGTGGGGATGACAGTACCTTTATTGTTGAGCCACCACCTGCCCAGCGAGACATCATGAGGCGGCAGCTTGTTTTGTACATTATCTTCAACTACTTCTACAATAACAACAAGTCGCTCATGCCTTTTTGATTGGTGAGCATAGTAGCTGATCTTGGGGCCCTGCCTAAGCTGGATTGGGGGTCATTTTCCTTTGGCTGCTTCTTTCAATCGATGCAGGTCTGGACTTCCTCTCATTGGGGTAGCATAACTGGTTTCTAGCCTTTTCTTGTTTGGTGGAGCTATGAGTACCTGCCTATTCGTCGCCCTGCGGTTATCGAGGATGACTTTTATCCTCGTGCTCTAAGGTGGGCTCGTGACCGGGTAGCCCAGCGATTGGAGATCACCAATTTTGTGACGCTATGGGCGAACCTGGAGTTGATCAGGGCGAGGGACATGACTTGGCGGCCCTTTATTAGGTCGGTTCATTATGAGACGGTGCGATACTTGGTCCCATTGTCCTTATCGAGGGCGTCTTTTCTCAGCGATGATTCTTGGGAGTCCCACCTGGGGGACTGGCACTGGCGCCAATTTCATGAGGAGTTCCGATTAGTAGGAGATCCACCGGAGTACATGTTTGGAGCTTTGGTGGAGGGAGTTCCTATTCCCTATCAGGAGCTCCAACTGGGTGCCGGGTTCTTACTTCCTCCAGATACAAACTATGTTATGCACTTTGGGGTTTATTTTGTCAATGCATTCATTCGGTTTGAGGTAGTAGTCGGCGGATATGCTGTTGGCCAGGAGGTGGTCGACTTGTGGCGCCGTGCTGGGGGATACGTGCCCCAGGCTTAGTTTACTACAGTGAGAGACCCGCGAGACCAGTTCCAGACGGAGCGGGATCAGTACTAGGCAGAGGTGGCTTCCTTGACAGCCTGATTGGCCTAGATGGGAGGTGGCGGGGTATGTTGTCCTTTCCCTCCTTTTCACTCTGCTATTGTTTAGTTTTTCCTTTACCTTGCTGATTCCGGTTTTGCTTTCTTTGTAGGATACTAGTGCTTCTAGTAGTTATCCACCTCCTTCGAAGCCAGGTTTAAGAGATTTTAATCCGGAGGATATTGATTTTGATCTTTGACAGGTTTCTTAAGATTGGATTTAGGAAAAATTCGAATTAGGAAAGTTTCAAAATAGGAAAGGTTTTGAAATTGGAAAGTTTTGACTAAGAAAGTTTCAAATTTAGGAAGTTTTGACTTAAGAAAATTTTGAATTTAGAAAGTTTTGAATTTAGAAAGTTTTGGATTTGGATAGATTTGAAATTTAGAAAGTTTAGAATTTTAGAAAGATTCGAAGTTTGAAATTAAGTAAGGTTTGAGTTTAAGAAAGATTTGAAAATTTTAGATTTGGAAAGGTGAAATATGGAAAGGTATGGAATTAGGAAATGTTAGAATTAGGAAAATTAAGAAACTTAAAGTTTAAGGAAAGATTTGAAAGTTTAAGTTTTGAAAACTTAAGGTTTAGGAAGGTATAAGATTAGGAAATATTTGGATTCGGAAAGATTGGAATTCCTATTTCCTAAAACAAAAGATTGGACTTTATTTCTAAAAGGAGGTGATTTGATTTTATTTCCAAAAATGGAGGATTGGATCTAGTTTCCTAAATGGGAGATTAGATTTGGTTTCCTAAAACGGAGGATATGATTTAACATGGAATTGGAAAGATGAAGTTTTGGAAATCCTAGATCTTGGTGTAGAAAAAGGGTTTGGAAATATATGATTTTGATGTAGAAAATAGGATTTGAAAACCTAAAGTTTGATGTAGAAAAGGAAGTTGGAAATTAGGGTTTCCTAATCATGGTTTTAGGGCTTGACTTGGACTCTAAGGTAAAAAGTTTTTAGAAAGTGAATTTTGTGAAAAAGAATATTTTTGGAAGAAGATCTTAGAAAGGAGTTTTTAGAAAGTAAACTTGAAAAGAGAGTTTTTGGAAAGAGTTTTTAGGAAGGAAACTTAAAGAGCCTTTTTAGAATGTGACTTTTGAAGATAGCTTTTTGGAAAAGAGTTTGAAAAGAAGTTTTGGAAAATAGATTTTTTGAAGGGGGGGTTTTTTAGAAAGCAATTCTAAAAAGAAATTTTAGAAAGGAGATTGGAGAGAGGTTTAGAAAAAGAGATTTTTAGAAAGTAAGTTTAAAAAGAGATTTGAAAAAGATTTGAATGTCGACTTTTGCAAGCCCCTAAAAATATCTCATTTTCCTAAAATGATTCTAATTATAAGAAGGTTAGAACCCCTCGAGGATTGTGGTTTTAAAAAAACAAGGATTTGAAAATATGGACCATATTGGTCACTTTGAATGTAACACTTTCCTAAAGCAATCCTAACCATGAAAAGGCTAGAATCACCTTAGGATTGTGATTTTTGAAAATGAGTTTTGAAGAAGAAAATTTCAATGCAAGTTTTGAAAACGGTTTTGATGCAAGTTTTAAAAACAAGTTTGAAAACGAATTTTGGAGAGATGTATAATCATGATATGCACAATGCAAGTTGAGGTCGTGAACATACCAGGTTAAAGGTTTCACTATATAATCAAAGGGATCGAACCCATATGGTCTCTGGTTAGACTAAAAGAAAACCCCTCGACACAATGACTTTCAATAGTCTAATCCTACACACGAACCGGGGAGTCCCTTGTTTCAAGTATGCAAGAACAAAGGGTAGAAGATGGGGGAATAAAATAGAAGAAAACCCAAGTCGGTTAGGAGAGAGAAGAGAGAGGGGGGAATTGCGTAAACGTAAATAGGAAGCCTACCTTGTGTCTTCTTTTATTTGCTTGCTTTACTTCGATCTTCGTTTTGATCTTCAAGAGCTTTCAAGTTGCAGCACTTCAAGTCTTCAATGAAGGCTATGGAGGTTAGTATATAAATGTATATGAGTGTATGTGAGTGCATGGAGGCTAGGCTTTGAAGAACCTAAAAGAAACTAGGGTTTGGAAGGACTTCGAGCTTTGTATATTGAAGAGTAGGGTTTTTGGACTAAGTTTGCAGACACTGTTCATATTAGAGGGGGCTCTGTATTTATAGATAGAAGATTGACTTGGCGCTTGTTGCAGTGGCGCTAGGCAAAATTTTGGCTTGGCGCCACTACTAGTAGCGTCAGCCACTTAGGAAAGTTTTAAGGTCGGCAAGTAACATATCTTCAGGAGATTTGGGTGCCTGTACTAGTGACTACCATGTAATTTTTAGCCTGGCTTCACAAGGAGTGACTCCAGAAGGTTCGAGAATGATTTAAAGGGCCGGGAATGGCCCGGAAGGCCGAAAAGGGATAGGAACCCTTAGAATAGTGTCCTGGGGGTAGTAGACTTGAAGAATGATGTCAGGATTTATTGGAAGGGTTGACAGGGCCCTTAGGGGCAAAACGGTCAATTGGGCCGGAAAGCTACCGGGATGGATTTGGAATGTCCTAGAAGAAGACTCAAGGCTTGGAAACATTACCCAAAATGTTCTATGATGTTACTGGTTTGATATCTAGAGCCGGTATGGTTAGAAGAGGTGACAGGCCCACCAAGGGCAAAACAGTCATTTTGCACTAGGTTTGCTGAAACTGATTCAGAATGACCTAGAGATGTATCGGAAGGCCAGGAATACTATCAGAAGCATCTCTGGGAGGTTACCGGTTTGATAGACAGAGCCGGTGTTGTTGGAAGAGGCAACCGGCCCACCAGGGGCAAAACAGTTACTTTGACCGGAGGGTCTCAAAATTGGCCCGAAACCAGCTGTAAGGCACTTAAACTTGCCTGATCGTCTTTGGGACAATCTTGGAAGGGTGGACTTACCATCTTGAGGACTTAGGTACTTTTTCAAGAAATGTGGCAGAAATGGCCCTAAGGGTAGTTTGGTCATTTTTTACCAGAGTGGGCTAGCAGGTACTAGTGTTGACCTGAGTTTTGAGTGTTTCCCTCACTCTGACGATGGTCCCGTGACATAGGGGTTTGTTGGCAATTCCCAATGTCGACCTGTTTACGAGTACTTCCATTATTCTAATGGTTCGCGATCATTCTAGAGACTGCCTAATCTCGGGAAGCTGCTAGGTGGACTTATCGCCTGAGGAATCAAATTTCTCACAAGGCATGCCGAAATAGACATTCTTCATTGGCGGGCTAGTAGGCGCCAAAGGTGGACCATTCTACCATCTTGGGGACTTGGGGTCTCATCCCAATCAACGGGTTTGAAGGGACTTACCATTCTGAAGAGTTCTCTCAAAAAATGTGCCAGACAGGATGGACTTACCACCTCAAGGAATTAACTTTCTCGAAAGACGTGCTGAATTTGATTTGAACTAGAATCAGACTAGAATTGGATTTGAACTGGAATTGAGATTGAAAAAAGGACTTACCGTCTTCAAGAAGACGTGCCCACTAGAATTGAACTAGATAATGCCCCAAGGGCATTTCGATCATTTTACCTCTATTTGGGCCCAATAGGCCAGCGAAGCAATCGATTAATGGGATTATATCTAGAAAACTGGTTTGACTCGTAATATGTCCATATTGACTTGAATACAAGTCTGGACGAACTGGAGACTATTGAGTGGGAAAAAATGGGGTGCTTACAGACATTTTTGACCAAAATAGGCTAGCAGGCACTGGTGTTGACCCGGGTTTTGAGTGTTTCCATCACTCTGACAGTGTGTGACTAGTTAGTTTCCAAAGGTATCTCGTCCTCCAGTAAATGTGTCACTGCTAAGAAACATGTTCGGTCTCATAACAAAAGGGATTTGCTGGCAATTCCCAATGTCGACCTATCTGCTAGTGTTTCCATCACTCTGATGGTTACAATGTTTGTGAGTATTTTCATCACTCTGACGGTGTGCATTCATTCTAGAAACTGCCTGATCTCGGGAAGCTGCTGAATAGTCTTATCGTCTCAGGGCCTTAGGTACTTTCCTGATTGACGTGCCGAATAGCGGACATTCTATGTTGGCAGGCTAGCAGGTGCCAGAAGTGAACCGCTCTACCATTTCGGGGACTTAGGTTCTGTCCCGGTTAATAGGTTTGAAGGGGACTTACCGTTCTGAGAAGTTTTCTAAGTAAACGTGTTAGATCGGATGGACTTACTATTTGAGGGATCAACTTTCCTGAAAGTCATGCTAGATTGAGTTTGACTAGTCTAGATTGGAATTGGAATTGGAATTGGAATTGAGGTTGAACCACGAACTTACCTTTTTTAGGAAGACGTGCCAACTGAAATTGGATTGAGCAATGCCTTTATTTTGCCTCTATTGGGCCTAATGGGCCCGCGAAGCGATTGATTAACTAGATTGAGTTTGGAAAACTGGTTTGGACTAAAATGTATTTGTGTCGGTTTGAATGTGAGTCCGGTCGGGCCGAAGATTGCTGAACGGGCAAAAATGTGGTGTTTACAATAGGGATCCTTTGACAAGCTAATTAGAGGAGTCAGGCACTTCATTTGGATTATAGAAATAGATTGGTTATGGCAGGAGCTGCTCCTTCCAGTCATTTCCATCATCAGTTTCCCATTAATTCTCAAAGTACTCTACGGCTATGATCCCCTCTGGATCGACCACCCCTTCCATGATTATGTTAATGGTGTGGTCTAGCAACAGGTTTCTTATGACATTGGAGACATGAGTGGGGTTTACCGGTTCTGTGTTAATGACCTTGTTGTCAATCAGATCTTGTATTTTATGCTTTAGGGAAAAACAACTTTCTGTGTCATGCCCTTACCATCTTGAATGGTACTCGCATATAAAGGTAGTATTAAAAGTAAGTGGCAAAGGGCTCGGCAATGGACGTGCAGCTATAGGACTTAGCAAGTTGCTTTCCATGAGGTCATGGTATGCTTATGTTTGGGTACAGGCCAAGGTGTTAAAGATGCAGCTGTGTCGGGTCTGCTAGTTATAATTGGGGCGTGCCCAACTGGGGCAAGAGCAGGTACTTGGATAATGGGAGCAACAGGCATACTAGTGGTAGTAATAGGCAATAGCAGCCAGTGTTGGTATTGCGGGTGGTATTGTTGAGTTTGAATGGGCAAGATGGTAGAAAGGTCGCCTTCTTTCTTGCTTGGCTTTGCTTGTAGAGCTTTCTTCAGTTTCGGGATAAGGGTCAGTGATCCTTCCTATTTTTAGGCCATTCTCCATAATCTCTTCTTGTATGATTAACTCTAAGAAGCTCTTCGCTATGCTTGCGTAAAGTTTTTTATAATATAATCCTTGAAAGGTTTGTACGAACATTTGTACATACTCTTTCTCTTCTAACGAGGGATTAACTTGTGCTATAGACTCCCTTCATCTCAGGGCATATGTCTTGAAGCTCTCATTTCTCCCTTTGTCATTAGCATGAGGGCCCAATGGTCGATGGTAAAATCAATATTGTGTCGGTATTGGGTTTTGAATGTTAGGAACAACTCCCTCTAGGTTGTAATCTTCCCAAGGTCCAAGCGTGTAAACCATTAGAGAGTAGACCCCGTCAGGCTATGCTGAAACAACTACATAAGGAGCTTTGGGTCATTCCTATGACTACTGAGTGTTCCAGCATGGAGATGCAAATGGGTTATAAGATCACCGGTGCCATTGTATTTTTGGAAGTTGAGCATTTTAAACTTGGCCGATCGTGGGTGGTCTGGGAAGAAATAGAGCTCACCATAGAAAGCCAGACCAAAGGTATCATACCTATGGAGGTTACGCAATGACTCCCCTAGCCCCTGTATTTTTAAGTTGATCGGATTTGGGGAAGTCTTCTTTTTGGTGGATGACAGCAGTATGGTTTCTTTCTCCTCTTCTTCCATGTTCACTACCCTGGGGTTTTCCTTATTCTTTCTAATGTTATCAGAGCTTATCACAACCCTAAGTGGGGCAGTTTGTATTTCTGCAAGGGGTGGTGTAGATAAAGAAGGAGCTGAGGCAAGCTCTTTGGAGGCCATGGACTGTATCAGCCTAAACATCTTGCCAATCTGAGCCCTCATCTCATTGACCTCCTCTCGGGACACCGTGTTACTAGGTGTGGCTTTGTCAGAGTGGTTGCCATTTGAGAGGCTCTCTATCGGGTGATGATGGGTGCTCTGAGCTTTGCTTGAGCCTTTTTAGGAGCAATGATGTCCTTCCTAGTACTCTACAATTTCCTATAAAAAGGAAAAGTCACAAGTTAGTTTGTTGTTTCTTGTAAGAGTTTTATGATATGCATGCCCTAGCGATGCCCCTACTCTTTGAGGGGAGGACTAAGCATGATGCTTGGGCTCACGTTTGGAGATAGGCATTGCCCCTGTATGCAATCCCATACCTATGCCTGCAGTCATTCATTCATACATACATCTATTCATTCACAAGAAGAATAAATGATAGCTTTATTGACTCTTGTACATGGAATTTCAAAAGTACATTGAAAGGGGAGGGAGAGCTTTTTCCTTAGAACTTTTGCCGATCTACTTTTACATTTGAAATCCTAAACTTCTCTTGAGTCTTCAGATTCACCTCTTTGATGGAGGTCGGTGAAGGACCTTACTTCCAAATTGCTGCTTGTCTTCTTGGCAGCCCAATCTTTGTAAGTGGAGAAGGATTGAGGCCCTTCTTTATAAGATGATTTTTATGCATGCCATGAGTCCTTAAGGTCAGTTAGTACCTTTAGGAATTTAGGTAGGCTTTGAATGATCGAGACTGGCTTTGGGCCACTCTCTAAGGGTTAATCATATGCGTGGAATGTAGCAACTTAAGTTACTTTGGAACTCTTGTCTTAAGATAAGCATGGATGCATAAGCAGTATAACAGTGGTGAATGCATGAGCACAGGATATTTGCATAGTAAGTAAAAGTGCGCCAGTAGTATAACAGCAAGAATTAAGGTGTTAAATTGGATAGAAAGTAAGGAAAAGTAAAATGGTCACCCTTTCCTCCTTGATTTTGAAATTGACGCGTGTGTCTTAAATTTGGTAAAGGTTCAGTTATGCATGGGGTACTACATGAGCATAAGATTAGGGGTTCCTAATGCTTCCTAAAAGCTTAGTTCCCAAACCTTCAAACCTTTGGCGTCCACCCTCGAAAGGGTGAACTCCATCTTTAGTTGGTGGTTCAAACGGGGGAACTATCAAGAGGTTGTTAAACAAGAAATCAACCAGCATCCGCTGACAACCAATATACTGTTCCCCCTCCTAACTAGAAGGGTAGTAACCAGGTAAATAAGCAAGGATAAAAATACAAGTGAGTGCACCAAGTGTGTGTGGATTTTTTTAAAGTGGAGGAAAGGGCCCAACAACTCCCATTTTTCCTGTCCATTCATGCACACATGGTAGTTCATAAGACATAAAAGTAAATGTGAACCAGGGTCCACCTACAAAACAAATGCAAAGAGTTAGTACCTCTATGAAAAACCCAATGCAATATATGATTGATGGATAAAGCAATACAAATGTATGCATGTGAGAGTATGCTATAGATGCAAGTGATGACATCTTTTTGAAAACATTTTGGAAAAGTGGAAAAAACTAGACAAAGGAGCCAAAGATTCTGCGTTAGTGAAGGGTGAAGAGATATGACAATGGTCTGACCTTCTAAGTGGTCCCCAGTTTTTGCCCCGAATTTGTGTCTTGACTTGAGCGAAACCCAATACTCTCTCTATTAGAACTCACCCTCATAAGAGGATGAGTGCGACAAGATTTGAACTTGAAATTAATTTGATTAAGGGTCTTTTTTGAAAAAGGTTTAAAGCATAGTTGCCGAAATAAGAAACGGAAGCGGAAAACGTTAAGGGAAACGGAAGTGGGAAACGCAACCAAAAAATATAGGAAGAAACAGAAAGCAGGAAACGATTGGAAAACTTAATAGGAAACTTTTTTGAAACTCAAATGAGACTTTTAAGAAACTTAGTGGAGACCTTTGGGAAACTTAGTAGAAATCTTGAAAAAATTTAGTAGAGACCTTTGCAAAACTTAGTGGAAACCTATGCAAATAATTTTATAGATACTTAGTTAGAACTTAAGGAAAAAATGTAAAAAAATTAACATTTTAAGTTTTTGAAGCATTTCCCAAGAGTTTCTGCTAAGTTTCTCAAGAGTTTTCGTTAAGTATCCCAAAAATTTCCTAAGAATTTTCCAAACATTCCCCAAGAGTTTCCGAAACGTTTCCCCCGCGTTTCCAAAAAGTTTTTCCAAATTTTTAAAACAAGTTTCATACCCATCTTGGAAACGCATTTCCAGAGAAATGCGTTTCAACCTCCCAAACAAGTTTCTATGCAACTATGTTTTAGAGTTGCCACCTAACATGGTTAAAGGTATGTTAGGTCACCTAAAACTAAGTGTAATCCAAAGATCAAACTTAGGTTTTTTGAATGGTTTGAAAATGTCCTCTCACGCAGTGTTTTAAAAAATAAGGTTGTTTGGCAACCTTTGAAAAGGTTTTAAGCCTTTTTGAAAATGTGACTCCAGTTTTGGTCTCCGAAACAAAGATCAAAGATCCGGGAGTTGGTTACGTGTAGAGAAGATATCCTAAGATTATCACCATACCCCGCCCTTACAGTACGTACATGTCTATTCATCCTATATTCACTCATTTGAATCTCTAGTTCCTAATTGTAGGATTTTGAAGAAGGGTTTGTTATCACTTTTGGGATGAATGATGCATGATGCAATTTGAAAAAGAATTTAAAAGAAACTTGGGGTTGGATTTTGAAAAGCTCTTGTGAACTTGTCTTGAAAAGATTTTTGGAAACAGTTTTTATGTACCTTATGAAAGTTATGTTGATGTTTCGTTGCCTTTGAGAGGTCAACTATATGGGAACTAAGCTCCTTTAAGACTGAATTTTGAAAAACATTTTTAGGAAATGGGCTAGAAACTTCCCTTATTTGAATATCTCACTTGATCTTCAACAACCCTAACCATAGGAATGCTTAGGATTGCTTCAAGAGTGTGATGTTTGAAAATAGTTTTTGGAAAGAGGTTTTAAAGAATGTTGAGGGTGTGGAACCCTAATACAAACCATGTAGGTTTCATTTGATGTGTCACTTTCCTTAGGAAACCCTAACCATAAAAGAGTTAGGATCAGCATAGGGTTGTGAGTTTTTAAAATTATTTTAGAAATAGTTTTCAAAGAAAAGTAAGTGCCTAGCCATTTTGAATTGGGACAAGCTTGGAAGAGCTTTTGAAAATATATTTGTGTTTGAGTCGGGATCTGAAAAAGGGTCCTAGAGTTAAAATCTTGACGCTACCTAACCTTTGTTGGGCGAACTAGGGTTAAGGTAACCTAGGGTTAGGTTGACCTAGGATTGGACCATTAGGGTTAGGTTGACCTACTAGGGTTTATGTAACCCATAGCTGGACCACTAGGGTTTAGGAAAATGGCTACTTACATGCAATAGAAAGAAAATTTGGAAAAACTATGATTTTTTATGAGAAAAGATATGATTTTATGTTGAAAAAGAGAAGTTATGATTTGAAATTGAAAAAGGAAAGATTTGAATTGAAAAAGGAAAGACTTGGCTTTGTTTTCAAAAATGGAAGATTTAAATTGATTTCCAAAATGGAAGGATTCCAAACATAAAAGATTCGATTTGTTTCCAAAAATAAAAGATTTGATTTGTTTCCAAAAATAAAAGATTTGATTTGTTTTCAAAAAGGAAAGATTTTATTTGTTTCCAAAAATGAAAGCATTTTATTTTGTTTCCAAAAGTGGAAAGATTTGATTTGTTTCCAAATTAGAAAGATTTGATTTTATTTCCAAAATGGAGGGATTTGAGTTTGTTTCCAAAGTGTAAGGGTTTGATAAATCTATGATTTTATGTGATGCTTTTTGAAAATAGCTCAAGAGGATTATGCACTTTTTGAAAACATAATGCAACAACTATTTTGAAAACCATTTTGATATGACTTGAACGCAATGAATGCTATAATGGAGTTTTAGGGGACAAAGTTAGGGTTTCCTAAGACATAGACTTCAGGGGCTTTAAAACAGCAACTCTTGGACCAATTTTGAAAAAAAACCTTTTGAACATAAAATTTAAAGAGGTTTAAAAAACTAGGTTTTGAAGAAGGTATTTTAGGGCTTGACACCCTAATATAGACTTTAAAAGTCTCAGTTAATATACCATTTTTCTAAAGCAACTCTAACCATGAAAAGGCTAGAATCACTTTAGAGTTGTCATTTTGAAAGCAAGTTAAGGCTTGAAACCGCAACGTGGACCATGATGGCCATTTTGAATATATCACTTTCCTAAGGAAACCTTAACCATGAAAATGTTAGAATTAACCTAGGATTGTAAGTTTAAAAGCAAAATAATTGTAAACAATGCATGATTATGATAATTACAATGCAAAGGGTCATGAACATACAAGATTTTAGGTTTCACCACATAATCAAGAGGGCTCGAGACCACAACATAACAAGGTAAACTATGCGAAGGTTCCTAACTGGTGACCTCCCTAAGGCTTTCCTAAGACATGCACCCAAGATCCTCTTGTTTTAAGCATATAAGAATAGGGGGTAAAAGATGGGAAGTAAAATAGAGAATAGTTCAAGTGGACTAGGAGGGAAAAAAGAGAGAAGGGGAGAGTATAAACTCTAAAGAGAAACCCTACCTTGCCTTCAATCTTCTTCAACCTTCAATGGAGGCTTTTTCTTAGACTTTAGAGGCCTTTAAGAGCTTTGAAGGGGCTATAGTTGGCCTTCAGTGGAGCTTGGAGGCTAGGGTTAGAGTTGTATAGGATAGGGTTTGAGTGTAGGAGGCAAGGGAGGCTCACACCTTTGAGAGGGTTTGTGGGATTTTCGGGGGCTACAAAGAGTTTGGTAGAGCTTTGCTGTGATTTTTCAAACCTGAAATGTGCTTGGTGGTGATCTATATTTATAGGCAAAAGTTAGAGCAGGTGGCGCCACCCTAGTATGGAAGTAATCTTGCAAATTTGATTCAACCTTAGGCTGCAAGGCAAAGATCTAAGCACCACTCCTAGTGGCTCCCAACCATTTTTTGGCCTAATTCCACTACAAGTGGCTCTAGTTTGAATTGGAAAGTTGCTGGGCTACGAGGCCCGCCTAAAAAAGAGCTAGAAGCACTTAGGAGTGTCTTGGGAATTTGATACCAAGAGGCAGTGTGGTTGAAAGGATGACTGGCATACTATAGGCAAAATGGTTATTTTGATCGGGAGTGTCCTAAGTGAGGTGTGTCATTAGGTGTATATGTGTGGTGTGTGCTTCACTAGCATTATGTAAGTGTGTGTGTGTGACATATGGGATTATAGACACAAGGTTGTATCTATTGTGACTTCAAGTCAAAGGAAGAGAAAGGAAAGTGATAGAAAAGAGAAAAAAAAAAAAAAAAGAGAAAAAAAGAGAAGAAGAAGAACTTGAAAGGGAAAGTTGTGCATCCATTGCTTAAGGTGAGGAATCTCAAGACCATTCTTATTTCATTGCATTTGATTGGTGTTTGCATATATAAATATCATTTCATGCCATGGGTGTGAGAATTGAAGTGAGAAATGGGAGAGTGTTTAGTGTTTCTAAGCGGAAGCCTTGAATCCTTCATTTTGTACATGTTTTGGAGCTCAAAATCTTCTTAGAGACTTTAGAGTATCATTCTGGACTTGGAGGACTTAGAAATGGGTTGGAGATTGCATGGGAATCTTAAAACCAAGTTTTGGTGTCATTTAGGTCGATCTAGGTGAGTGCGAGCTGCCAGAGCAGGCCTAGGGGTGCTTGGTGGTACACTTTACTGGCCAGAGGGTGCCAGAATGCACTTGATGGTGCACCCCTCTGGAGCAAGGGTGCCAATGCGGGCTCTAGGGGCGTACTATTGCACTTTCAGGTCACAATTACAGAGCATTTTGGTAAAACGGTCATATCTCATGTTAGAAAACTCGAAATATTGCATCGTTTGAAGCATTGGAAAGTAGACTCATAGATCTTTCTATTGATATAAAGCTTGAACTCTGGTTCCATGTAAATTCAGAGATATTATAGTTTAAAGTTGACCAAAGATTGTTGTTAGCAACACTATTTTTCAGAATTTTAGTCCATCTTTCATTAGACATAATTTCTTTATCCGAAATACATTTTTAACCCATGAACTATCAAATTAAAGGTCTTTAAGCCCATTTTCATATGAAACTAATTTAGAACGTAAACTTATTGCTCTGAGGTTGATGTGATTCAAAGAGTGAATCAGCATTGAAGAATTAATGTCCCAACTTTCAAGTTTTGTACTTATGTTATGCATTGGCACACTTGTATAGTATTCTAGTATGATATTAGGTGTATCATTTCAAATATTGATGTTTACTGAATTATGATGTAGTATATGCTTCACAAGTTTGATATGGTGGTGTGTGTGTTAGGTTCGGAGGTGACTAACGGCACTCCAATTCCACCAAATGAGTGATTCCTCTTGGTACAGTAAGTGGTATAAGGCGGGGATATAAGATACTCTTATTTGTATTTAATTGAATGTCTTGTTGTGAAAGTTGGTGTTAATTGTAGGAAGTTTAAGATAATCCTTCTCTTATTGAATGAATGTCTTGTTGTGAATGTTGGTATTGATTGTAGGGTTTTGAGATATAATATGAATGTCTTAGTATCTATGTCGATGTTGGTGTTGACTTATGAGGTGGCAATGCATACTGTCGCGCCTAGATTTTTCGCACTCGAGAAATACTCACACAAGTGGGAAAAATACTATACTCTCTCGTTAGAACTCACCCTCCTAGAAGAATGAGTGCGACTAGCTTTGAATTGAAAAACTGGTTTGAAGGGCTTTTGAAAAAGATTCGGAGTCGCCACCTAACTTGATTAAGGTGAGTTAGGTCACCTAAAAACTAAGAATAATCCGAAGACTACACTTAGGGTTTTTGGAAAACGATTTAAAAATATCTCCTCAAGAGAGGGTTTTTAGGAAAACAGGTTGTTTGGCAACCTTTGGAAAACATTTAACCCTTTTTAGAAAAATAACTCCTTTTGGTCTTTGAAATCAGTGATCCTACGTTCGGAGATTGGTTACGTGTAAGGAAGACGCACTAAGCTATCACCCTACCCCGCCCTTTCAGTACCTACATGTCAATCTACCTTAGATTCACCTATGAGAGTCTTCAACTAACTATTGGTCAATCCTACCCACTTTGAGAAACAATGTTTGAAAAGGAACTATCATGATGCATGATATGTAAGTGCAAGTTAAGAGAATTGGAAAATAGAAATTGATTTGAAAAAAAATTGATTTGATTTGAAAATAGATTTGAAGAGATGGAATTGAAATTGAAAAGTTTGAAAATTGAAAGTAGAAATTTGAAAATAGAAATTTTGAAATTGGAATTTTGAAAATAGATTGGAATTTGAGATTGGAAAAATGTGGAGACCACACCCATGAGGGAGGTATTGAAAGTTTGAAAAGTGTTGTGACTGCACCTATGAAGGTTGCCTACGTATCCCTTTGGGGGAATCAGGTCAGTTGTAGTTCGGACCGGAGTCCAATTGAAAATAGAAGAGTTGATTTGAAAAAAAAAAAAAGAGATTGAATTGAAAATTGGATTGGATTTGAGATAAGAAGAGGAGATTGGAAATTGAATTTGGAAAAGATTAGACTTTGATTTGAAAAGATAGATTTAGACTTGTTTTGAAAAAGAGAAGGTTTGAGAAAACCTAAACTTAGGAAAGATGAGACTTAGGAAAGACTCAAGAGTTTAAGAAAGATTAGATTTAGGAAAGGTTCGAATTAGGAAAGGTCCGATTTAGGAAAGTTCCGAATTAGGAAAGTTTCATTTTTAGAAAGTTTCAAATTAAGAAAGTTTTGAATTTAGGAAAGTTTCAGGTTTAGGAAAGTTTTGAATTTAAGAAAGTTTGGAAATTGGTAAGTTTTGAAAATTGGAAAGTTTTGAATTTAGAAAGTTTTGAAATAGGGAAGTTTTGAAAGTAGGAAAGTTTCGTTTTAGGAAAAGTTTTAAAAAAAAAAAGGAAAGTTTTCAATTTAGGAAATGTTTGAATTAAGAAAGTTTCAACTTAAGAAAGTCTTAAATTAAGAAAGTTTTGAGGTTAGAAAAGTTTTAGATTTGAAAAGATTTTGAAGTTTTGGAAAGTTTA
Source organism: Euryodendron excelsum (assembly GCA_033060915.1). NCBI lineage: Eukaryota > Viridiplantae > Streptophyta > Magnoliopsida > Ericales > Pentaphylacaceae > Euryodendron > Euryodendron excelsum. The sequence goes on along the minus strand of CM065380.1, from coordinate 34,665,757 downwards.
GAATTTGGAAAGATTTAGGTTTAGAAAGATTTAACTTGAGAAAGTTTCAAATTTAAAAAGTTTTAGGGTTTTAGAAAATCTTGAGATTAGAAAAGGTTTAAGGTTAGGAAAAGTTTGAAAGCTTAAATTTAAAAAGTTAAGATTTGAAAAGAAGGTAGAATTAGGAAAGGGTTAAATTAGGAAAGAGTTGGATTTTGAAATTTAAGTAAAGGTTTAAAGTTTAGGTTTAGGAAACTTATGGTTTAGGAAGGAATTGAATTAGGAAAGGTTTGGATTAGGAAGGGATTGGATTTAGTTTCTAAAAGAAAAATGTTGGATTTTGTTTCCAAAAACGAAGGACGGGATCTAGTTTCCTAAACGGGGAGATTTGATTCAGTTTCCTAAAGGAAAGGTAGGATTTGTCAAGGATTTGGAAAAGGAGATTCTAGAAACCCTAAATTTGAAAAATTATAGTTTTGACGTAGAAAAGAGGTTTTGGAAACATGTATAGTTTGGATGTAGAAAACGAGAGATTTTGGAAACCTAGGTTTGGGGCAAAGTTGGAAAACCATGTTTTTGGGAAGAAAATTAGGGTTTCCTAATTGTGAGCTCTAAGGCTTGACTTGGGCTCTAAGAATAGAGTTTTTGGAAAGTGCGTTTTTGGAAATGAAGGTTTTCTAGGAGAGAATCCTAGGGAGGAATTTTTGGAAAGTGAACTTGAAGAGGGAGTTTTTGGAAAAAGATTTTAAAGAGAAGGAGTTTTGGAAAGTGTGTTTTTAGAAATGTAGATTTTAGAAGGAAAATCCTAGAAGGGAACTTCTAGAAGGAAGATTTCGGAAAGAGAGTTTTTTAGAAAGGTTTTTGGAGAGAATTTTTAGGAAGGTGAATCTAGGGAGTGTTTTTAGAAAGTGAATTTTGAGGAAAAGATTTTGGAGAGGAATTGAAAAAGAGAGTTTTGAAAAATAGATTTTGGAAGGGAGTTTTTGAAAACAATTTTGGAGAGGAGAGTTTTAGGAAAGGATTTTTGAAAAGAGAAGTTTTAGAAGGTGTAAAAACATCTCACTTTCCTAAAGCAATTCTAACCATAGGAAGGCTAGAACTACTTTAGGAAAGTGGTTTTGAAAACAATAAGGTTTGAAAATATAGACCAAAAGGTCACTTTTAATGTAACACTTTCCTAAAGCAACCCTAGCCATGGAAAGGCTAGAATCACCCTAGAATTGTGGTTTTGAAAACAAGTTTTTGAAAAAGAGATTTTGATGCAATTTTGAAAACAAGTTTGAAAACGATTTTGAAAACAACTTTGAAAACGGATTTTGGGAAGATGCAAGATTATGATATGCACAATGCAATTTGGGGTCGTGAACATACAAGGCTAAGGCTTCACCACATAATCAAGGGGGCCGGACCCACGTGGTCTTTGGTTAGACTAGAAGAAAGCCCCCGACACGGTGACTCTCCAATAGCCCAATCCTATATGTGGACCGAGAATCCCCTTATTTCAAGCATGCAAAGAAAGGGGGGGAAAGAGATAGGAGATTAAAATAGAGAAAACCCAAGTGGGTTAGGAGAGAGAAGAGAGAGGGGGGAAGTGCGGAAATTTAAATAGGGAGCCTACCGTATGACTTGTTTATTTTGCGCGCTGTGCAGTCTTCGGTCTTCGGTCTTCGTCTTGATCTTCGTCTTTAATCTTCAAGCGTTGTCTTCAAGCTTTAGATGGCAGCTCTTCAAATCTTCAAAGAATAGTTGAAGGCTAGTGTATGAGTGTATGGGGGAGTGTATAAGTGTATAGGGGGCTAGGGTTTATGTAGAGTGGCTAGGGTTTGGAAAACCTAGGGAGGCTAGGGTTTAGGAGGTGCTCGAGCTTCGTATATCAAAATATAGGATTTTTAGATTAAGTTTGCAGACCTTTTTCACGTTGAATGAGGCTCTGTATTTATAGAAGTTGGACAAACCTGGCGCCTGTTGCAGTGGCACCAGGGCAAAATTGCTCTTGGCGCCACTAGGAATGGCGCCAGGCTAATTCTTGGCTTGGCACTACTCCTAGTGGCGCCAGCCACTTAAGAAACTTTATAAGTCGGCAAGCAACGTATCTTTGACTAGATTTGGGCGCCTGTACTAGTGACTACCATGCAACTTTTAGCCTAGCTTCACTAGGAGTGACTTTGGAAAGTCCGGGAATGATTTGGAGGAGCCGGGAATGACCCGGAAGGCCGGAAAGGAGCAGGAACACTTAAAATAGTGTCCTGGAGGTATTTGACTTAAAAAGTGAGGACAAAATGTGTCGGAAAGGTTGACCGGGCCTTTAGGGGCAAAACGATCAATCGGACTAGGAAGCTGCCGGGCCGAACTCGGATTGTTCCGGAAGAAGACTTGGGATCTGGAAACATTATTTAGAATGTTCCCAGAGGTTGCCGGTTTGATTTCCAAAGCTGGCGTGGTCGGAAAAGGAGACCGGCCCACCAGGCGCAAAACGGTCATTTTGTACCGGGTTTGCCGGAACTGACTCGAAATGATCCAGAAAGGTAAAGGAAGGCTGAGAATACTATAAAAAGTATTCTGTGGAGGCTACCGGTTTGATACCCAGAGCCAGTGTGGTCGAAGAAGGAGACCGGCCCTCCAGGGGCAAAACGGTCATTTTGTACCGAGTTGGCCGGAACTGACTCAGAATGATCCGGAAAGATAAAGGAAGGTTGAGAATACTATAAAAGTATTCTCAGGAAATTACCGGTTTGATACCCAGAGCCGGTGTGGTTCCCGGGGCATTCGGACGCCTAGGGGCAAAATGGTCATCTTGACCAGAAAGTCTCGGAAAAGGTCCAAAGGACAGTTTGGTCACTTTTTACCAAACTGGGCTAACAGACAATGGTGTTGACCTGGGTTTTGAGTGTTTCCGCCACTCTAACAGCGGTCGTCGTGACACAGGGATTTGTTGCAATTCCCTATATCGACCCATTTGTGAGTATTTCCGCTACTCTAACGATTTTGTGAGTAGTTTCGCTACTCGGACTGTCTCGAGGAATAAACTGTCTCGAGAGAGGGGTTGGAAAGGGGTCTTACCGTCTCCAAAGAGACGTGCCTGGATTGGAACCGTCTCGAGGAATAAACTGTCTCAAGAGAGGGATTGGAAAGGGGTCTTACCGTCTCCGAAGAGACGTGCCTGGATTGAAACCGTCTCGAGGAATAAACTGTCTCGAGAGAGGGATTGGAAAGGGGTCTTACCGTCTCCAAAGAGACGTGCCTGGATTGGAACCGTTTCGAGGAATAAACTATCTCGAGAGTGGGATTGGAAAGGAAACTTATCGTCTCCGAAGAGACGTGCCTGGATTGGAACCGTCCCGAGGAATAAACTGTCTCGAGAGTGGGATTGGAAAGGAAAGGAAAAGACAATGCCCCTAAGGGTATTCTGGTCATTTTGCCTCTATTTGGGCCTGACAGGCCCGCGAAGCGATGGACAGACGGGATTTGGACCTAGAGAATTGGTTTCGATTAGAATATGCCTACAATGACTTGAAAACATGTCTGGACGGAGTGTAGACTGCCGAGCGGTCAAAAATGGGGTGCTTACACATACAACATACATTGTGTGCATATTTTGTATTGCATGATGGAGATTAGGTCACGGTGGTCATTCTTGATAACTTGTTTCATCAATCTTAGCAAGATTATCAAAGGTAAGCCAATGTGGTGAGCCGACGTGGTGAGCCGAAATGGTGACATCTAACATGGAATTACAAATGGCATTACATTACATGAGGCATATATCTTTAATAATGGTGATTTACCTATTAGTGGTGGTTTATCTTGTAGTGGTTAATTTAGTGGATTATGTGTTGGTGATTGGCTCAGTTGTTATCTAGTATTCGTTCTTTACGAGTTTAATTATTTTAATGAGCACATTGATATATAGCTCACACCACACAAATTGTCTTGCAGGTTTAATGGAGAGGAAGACTAGTCTACTAATGTTATTGTCACTGCTTTGATGTCAAGTTGGAGAGCTTCAAAAAGGTCCATTGTCAAGTCGTTGGTCTTGTATATATTGTGTATTGGATGAGAGTTTGTGGAGTTTGTTTACATTTGTTTTTATAATTATTATGAGTTTAGTTAGTACTCTTTCTTATGTTGTATGGTAGATTATGAGACAGTTTATATATATATATATAATGATATTATTTATCTCTTATGTGATTCTTATCGTTGGGATAATTGTGAGGTATCATTCGCAGTTTGGTAATCTGTACGATCATACTCGCCCTAAGACGGTATTAATCATGCATGATTAGGAGCGGGTGTGATAATGACATTCTATTCCAAGTACTTAGATGACGTCAAATCCAAAATAAATCAACCGATAAGGAATTTTGATGGTAGTTTAGGGAAAGAAAAATGGTTTACCCTATTAGACATGCATAAGGTATAGACTCATCGATATATCCTATTTAACACCGATGTAATTGTCCCTTATCGAGTGTAAGATGCATAACTTTATTCCATATTACCTCTATTCTATGCATATAATTCCATTCACTCATTGCTTACTAAATTATGTACAGAGCACCATGATTTTATAAGATGATCCAATTGTCGTATTAGAGATTGTTATCTTGATTGCATTCACCATTCAATGTTTCCTGCATGGTTTCAACTCCATGTAAGTAATGTATGTTACACAAGCACACATTACATGATTACGTTCTAATTCTTATATTCACATTTGAAACTTTTTTCATATAGGTCCAAAAGTTATTACATGTTGGGTCCGAGTTGTCTTATAATATTAAAGATATAGTATTAGGTCCTAGTGAGAAGGCAACTAGATAGAGTGGATATATCATTAATGAAGTCAAATATCATACAAAGAGGCGGGAGTTGAGAGTAAAGACACAGAATAGTGGAGTTACATTAAAAGCAAAGGCTAGTAGCTATGCAAGTGCTAAAGATATGAATCCTCAAGGAGATGTTGTGTACTATAGGAAGGTGACAGATATCCTAGAATTGTACTATGCACATGAATGTAGATATGTGTTATTTAACTGTGATTGTATTGATAATAATAGTGGGTTGAAAGATGATGAATTTGGCATGATGCTTGTCAATTTCACTCATTTGCTATATAAGACGGAACATGTGACCAATGAACTATTTATACTAGCATCTAAAGCCCAGTAAGTTTTTTATGTACAAGATCATGCCGAAGAAGACTGAAATATTGTAATTAAAATAAAACGTAGGGACTTGTACGAAATGTGTGAGCAACATTTGGATGAGATGAATGAGAATGAAAAGATAACAGACATTCAAGTTGATGGAGTTAGTGAGCAACATCTAGATGAGACTACCTACAATGCTGATGATGATAGTGCTTGCGTTTGGGAGGATGTACATGGCATAACAATTGATAATGTTGAAATACAGTTTGAGGATTATGTTTTTTTTTTCATATTTGTAGTACTTATTATTCATATGAATAAAATTCTCATTTTTGTTGTTATGTTTTCATTGACATATGTTATATATTGTTATCATTTTTGTATATGTTGCATGCATATGTTTTATTATTTTTTTTAGCATTATGTCACGATCTGAGGGCACCGAGCAACCACTTAAGTTGGGGAGGATGTCTGAGCGCCCAGCTTCATGGTATCATATTAGGAGTCTTTCTAAGGAATCTTGCATGGCCGAGTCTGAGTCTAGCCTGGGATCAGCCTCGTCTAATGGTGATAATTCAGTTATTGGAAAACTTTACATCTGATTAATATTTTTTTCTTATCATTATTATACTATTACTACCTAAATTACATGATTATCTTACAAGGAGCATGAGACACACGAGAAGGAGAGGTTCTTTATACATGCATGGACCATGGAATAAAAATGGGGGCAAGATGGTTATTGTGATGAATGACTTAGGACAACTAATCACGAAAGACACCTCTAAACTATCTTCCCGTTTAGGGTGTTAACACGAGATGGCAATTTAGCACCCTTATGGTACATTGATTGGCAACTTGTCCCTGACCATTACAATGAGAGGATATGGAGGGGAGTTAAGGTAAAAAGTATCTTTTAATAATTTATTATACTTATATATTTTATTTTAATTTTCATGATTGGTCTAATACTGCTTTTGTTTAATTTTCCTGTGTAAGCAAGAACAGCAGCAATTGGGGACATAAAAGAATACTTCCTACAAATGGTCGGAAGGAAGTGGCAAGATTGGAAGGGTGAAGCAAAGAAGAAGAGTTACAAACCATATAATAATGATGCTGAGAGATTAAGTAACAGGCCCGATAGAGTGAATGAGCACCCATGGCGAACTCTAGTATACTATTGGGGCATTAGAAAAGCACAAGTATATTTATTCATTCATTATTATATAGCATGATAAAAAAATTTAACTCAATTGTACTACTTGAATAGGACCAAAGTGAGAAGAATACACAACTTTTTGCCAAACAAACAATGCTACACACCACTAGTTGGACACCATATTCCCTGGTTAAGGAAAAGGTTACAGTTTTGGTCTTTTTAAACCCTCTAGCATTACAATTTACTTAATTCAATATTTGTGTTGCTTATGATAATTAATTTTGATGGTAGATAATGGAAGAGACTAATGTAGAGCCATCTCGCACTGATTTCTTCATCAAAACTCATATGAAGAAAAATGGGTCACCAACAAATGATGCTACTACTACTATTATGGTATCTAGAGTCACATCTGCTGCTAAATTATTGAATTTTATTATTGTTTTGTGATATTATGGAAATGTGAATTATTTACGAATGAAAATATCTATCACTGGGATGTTAATAGGCGAAATTTAGAGAGCTGAAAGTAAAGGAAGGGGAGTCTTCCTCATTTTCTATTGCTGGTGATAATGCAATTTTCAGACAGGTCATGGGTCCTAAGCGACACGGACGTGCTCATGGTTATGGCTTCAAAGTAATTTTGAGCCAGGTATTTGGTAGTCACAACCAACCACAGATGCCACCCCGTCCCTCACGTGAGTTCTTACAGGAGTTTTCAGCAATGCAATAAAAAAATGGTAGTGATGGAGAAGGCCATGCCATTTTTGGGGGTCAACTTGGATGACATAATGGGTTGTTCAGATGTCCCAAATCCTACTTTTCAGGTAATTTTTTGTTTTTAATTTCATTAGATTACGACCTAGTTCATAGACTTATTTAATTTCTTTGTAGCAGCATCTAGTGTGCATCATCAAGGGACCCTAGGCTCACAGCCACATCAAGAGCAAGAAATAATTTTAGAGCTAAAGCAAGATCTAAAGCGAGAGCCACAGCCAGAGGTAATCATTTTGCAGTTTGTAGTTTGCCTTAGTAGCCCTCAAGTGTTTACTCAATTAAGAGAGCTAAATTATCATTTATAGTTTTCCAGCAATAATGGTATAATAATAAATTAATGGAAGAAATAGGTTGGATAAAGATTAGTTAGTGGTATGATTAATTCTTCTTCCTCAAAGGAAATCTATGAATTTACTGATGGGTTGTTCTACCACCATTGATGCATTATTGTTGCAACTAGTCTATATGAATGCAAATGTCATAAAAATTCCTTTCAGTTAGGTGAATCAATGCAGTGTCGAATTGGTTAGCTAAAGATGCCTTTACAAGGCAATGTGAACTAATCAATAATCAATGATGCTCAATTTAGTCTGGTCTTAAGAGTAATTTCTTTTTTTCCTTTTTCTTTGTTTGGCCTGCACATGTGATAGCTTTACCTATTTTCTAATTTTCTTTAATCTTATCTAATATGTTTGCTTATTTGGAATTATGATATTAATTTTGTCAATTATATGGTAAAAATATATGTTATGTAATTATTTTGTAATGTTAGTTTTTCTTATCTAATGTAGGTTCGAATGCCCCCAAGGAAGAGGAGTAAAAGCATGCAGTACTTTCGTAGGAAATAGTTGCAGCGAAGATTATGGATGTATGTTGAAGATTATGAATTATTAAGGATTTTGTTTTATTTTATGAATGGCTATGGATTTTATAAACTTTTGTGGATAGTTAGGATTTTAGTATGTTATCGATTTTATTATGTACAATAGTATGGATGATTATAGATTTTAGCTTATGATGAATTATGGATTTTTAGATGAGCTTTTATTTATTCATTCATGTGGATGAGTGTCATTGAGAACAGGTGAAATATTAATTTTAAAATGTATTTAATCATTAACAATTATTTATTTTTTAACGTAATAATTACTGGTGTTTGTTAGCAAACGCCACTAATAAAGAATTAGGTTTCAACTTTTCCTGGCATTTTGTTAAACCCCACTTTTACACCTTTACCGGCGTCTAAAAAACGCCACTGTTAGATATTTTCTTAAAGTTAATAAATGTCAGCAATATACTAACAAATGCCAAAAATGTTGTTGGCGTCACAGAATTCTTCTTGACAGTGAATTTTTTCTTAGGGTTTATTAAACGCCACTACAAATGCCAATTAGTATTATTGGCGGTTGCAAAAGCCATTTACCTTTACTAGGGGCAACTATAATTGGGATTTTAGATAAACGCCAACAAAACTGTAACTGGGAAATTTTATTAGGGTTTGTGAAATGCCAAAATTTCTGTAGATTGTTGTAATGAGTGGTTTAAACTCTAATTGTAAACCATGACTTCGAATCAAGGGGCGTTGGGGCAGGGTAGGTGAGCCTACGGTCGCAGCCCTCTGGAGGGGCACACCAATAGGGTGCCAGAGGGTGCCTAGTGGCTTGAGTCATTGGCAGGGCACGCTAGGAGGGTGCACTGGCGTCGTCCTCTGAGAGAGAGAAAGAGAGGGCGCACCAAGGCACGCCTCAAGGGTGCACTTGCGCAGGTCCCATCTTTTGGCTTTCTTGTTTTGTCTTTAAGGAACAATACCTTTGTATTGGGGAGGGTTTAACACCTATGTTTAAAAGTTGGCACTTCATTTTAAGTGTTAACACTTCTCTTTAAGTTTCCAATACGTCATATGATGTATCATCTTGAATGTTGATGAGATTAGAAGCCATGTTCACGCATCAATTATAAACAATTGCATATGCTCCAAAAGTTTAATGTAGTGATGTGTGCTAGGTTCGGAGACAGCCAAATACACTCTAACTTCACCTAAGGAGTGATTCAACCTTGCTTACACTGCAAGACGAGGTGGGGGTTGTGTGCATATCTTACATTGCACGAAGGAGGTTAAGTCGATGTGGGACTAACCTCAAGAATGTCGATGTGGGACATTCTTAGATAACTTGTTTTATCAATCTCAGCATTGTTATCAAAATGGTGAGCATATGGGTGACACCAAATATTGCATGGCAGAAGGCATTGCATCATCTGAGCCATTTCCCAGTAATGATGGTGACATGTGTTTGATTGATTATCATTGAAAAGTGGATTATATATTGGTGATTGATTTGGTGTTTATCTATCATTCATTCAGTTGTGAAACCCTACTTTATTTAGCATCATGTTTAGCTTAAATACATAATATTGCATGATTTCCTTAATCAAGAGCTTGATTTTGGGTACACAAAAATGAGTCCCAAACATCAAAGTGCCATCTTCCTAAATGGATAAGTCAGTTTTAACTCTTTCCCTTACTTGCTTATTAAATTTCTCCAGTTGTGGATTTTGAGATTGCAATTCTTGGATTTAATTAAGTAATAAAGGTCTAACCCGAAATTGTGCTAACAAAGCATTACCTTTCATCATTACAAACTCTACTCCCAAAAAATTTAACTCTGCAAACATTTCTGCTCGTTGACACTGAATACATGCCAATATTCCCGAAGACTTCTTGTCACGCCCCGTAACCCGACCTATGCGGATTTAGGGTATATGACCAGCTAGTAACTTAGCTATCCAAGGTCGCATCTCATAATCCAGTTGGCACCTGTGCATAAATATTTAAAATGACACATGATCACGGAAATGAAATTTATAAACTTAAAATAATAGGTGCGTCATATATGCTAAAGCTATGCCTAATCCAAAAATATAAACAAACCATATGGGCCTATTTAGGGTCGCCACAAATATACCATTTATAAGGTTACAACATATCATAGGGTTCGGCCCTGAATAATACATTACATAACATAGGGCCCATGGGTCGTAGCTCAAACATCCATATAAGGGCCTCCTCCTAAGGCCTCCCTGTTTGGCTACTCGAAAACCTTTTGAAAACGTAAGCTATACGCTTGGTGAATAACAACGATACATGAGCAAAAAATATCATGGACTAGCACTTATACCTAATATATAAACAAAAGAGAAAACATTTTAAGGCATGAGCTTCATATTGAAACATTACCTCATTTCAAATCATAATGTTATGAAAGAGTGATGCATTATAACATTGTTCATTATTAAAGCATAGCATAACTTTTCATATAGCATTAGAATATATCATATCTCATTATTCCAAAATCTTATGTGTGCTACTACTAGACATCAGAGCAAAGCTCAGCATTAGCAACCTTGAAGGTCGCACAACATAGGGCTTAAAGCCAAGGGACGTCTCCCAAACATGGCAATAGATTATTTCACGTCCCCTATCGGAGGACCATCATTGCTAGTTTAAAGCCTTACCATGAAAGACCTCAAGTTGGCACTAATACTTTCAAAATTATACATCTATTTCATTAAAACATTTTAATCCATGGGTTTCAATTCATATCATAAGCAAAGCTTCATATGCATTTCAAAGCATGATATTTATACTTGAACATAATCATTGATGCATTGAAAGTAATGGAGAACAATGTATAAAATGTATTTGAACTCTAAAACATTTGGAAAGTAATAGGTTTTACTCATGGCATTTCGTTACTCACCTTTACTCTTGAGGATTGTGTTTAATAATGGTGTTCTTACATGTAGAATACTTGAAAAGGATCAAGCATATTGACTCCATACATAGCCCAAAAGAAAAGATAAACAAAACCATAGAAGCGCACACTAACGCGCCTCGGCCAGTGGACCACGCCATCAGGCGCGCTAGGACGCGCACTAACGTGCTGGGGTCCAAGACTAGTGTGATTGAAAATTTCCAATCTCACCCAACTCAAAATCAAACTCAAACAAAACTCTCTAACACCTTCAATGCTTCTAGGGTTCAAAGATTGACCCAAGAATATCACAATAACTAAAAATAAACCACTATCAACAAGAAAATCAAAGGGATTTAGGGTTCGAATCTCAAACCCTAACAAACACAAAAATGGAGGTTTTCATCCCTAACTCCAAACTCTCAACACAAGCTTACAACCCTTAAAACCTAAACAAATGGGACTCAAAAGAGTCTCCAAACACAATATAACACATGCTTACACACATACAAGAGTTAGGGTTCATACCTCTCTTTCACACTCTCTTTCAAGCTTTAACAGTGGCTTCTCTAGCTTGGTTAAGCTCTCCAAGCTTCTTTTTCCTCTTGATCTCCTCTTTTCTTGTTCTTATTCTCTTCTTCTCCTTCTCTTCTTCTCCTTTTTTCCTTTGGCAAAAGTGAGTTTGTGTGTATAAAAATATCTATTACAAGACTCCCATGGGAAATAATCCCATGATTCTCACACCCAACACTCACATTTTCACATAAGTCATAAATGGTTAACTTGACTTCAAGAAACATAATCAAATAATACAAAATTCTAAAAAATTATATTAAATTAAAAAATGAAGGTTCAAGACATCACACTTTTGACTCAATGCATTAGCTACTATGTTAGTTCTGCCTGGATGATAATGGATGACACATTCATAATCTTTAATTAACTCTATCTATCGTCCCTTCCTTAAATTTAAATCCTTTTGAGTAAATAAGTATTTCAAACTCTGATGATCTGTAAATATCTTATAAGATTCACCATATAAATAGTGTCTCCACAATTTCAAAGCAAACACCACTGCTGCCAATTCCAAATTATGGGTAGGATAATTCCTCTCATGAGTCTTCAATTGTCTAGAAGCATAAGCAGCAACCCTACCTCTTTGCATCAATACACAACCAAGACCTTAATGTGACGCGTCACTATATATCATAAAATCTCTCTTCCCTGAAGGAATAGTCAACACCGGAGCTGTAGTTAACTTAATTTTCAATTTTTGAAAACTGCGCTAACAATCATCAGTCCATTTAAACTTTATATCTTTCCAAGTCAATTTAGTCAATGGAACGGCAATAGATGAAAACCCCTAAATAAATCTTCTTGTAGTACCCTAAACCCATTAATTCTCCTATTTATGTGTTTCTTTAAATTTTATATCATTCTAATGTGCATTTGGGTCAAGTTGACCAATTAAAAGTCATATTGTAACTTAAGCCTATAGGGTGAGACATATGTGATTATTTTTTATGTGTATCATCTTATATACCAAACACACACACACCCAAACACACACACGTGCCCAATGGGTAGAAAGGGAGAGGGAGGAGAAGAAGAGGAAGAAGAAGGAGAAGGGGAGCTTGGAGAGCTTCAACCCAACCTAAGAGAGGCCATTTGAAGGCTTAGACAAGCTTGAGGGAGGTAAGGTTCCTTTCTCTCTCTAGAATTGTATATGTATGTGTATCTATCTTGGTAAATTGTGTTGGGTTTTTGCATATATGTATCTAGGGGTGTTATTGTTGAATTTGGGGGACCCCTTGGGTTCCAATTACTTGATTTAGAGAGCTTGAAGCTCATTTGTTGAAGATTGGGAGTGGTAGGTTAAAAATCCCTAAATATGTGAAATGTTACGGTTTTGAATTCTTTCTTTAGATCCCTTTGTTTTGATGGTTCTTTCTCCCCCATTTTGAGTTATTATCATCCTTGGGAAGTATTGGTTGTGTTTGGAGGAGTTTTGGTTGAATTTTGAAGCTTTGGGTTGAACTTCGGGTGCTGCCTAGAACTGGGCGTTCAAACTCCCGATATGGAGTTCGAACGGTGGGGAATAAGCCTGGGCGTTCGAACTCCCTCGGGGAGAGTTTGAATGGTCAGAGAAGAGATTTTTCATTTTTCTTCTTGGAGTTCGAACTGCCATTTGGGCATTCGAACTCCTAATTTATTTTACCTAGGCGTTCGAACTCCCAGGTTGGGCATTCGAACGGTTTGTTAGGTTGGGCACTATTTATTAAAATGGATATAACTTTTTTTAAAAAGCTCGGATTGATGCACCGTTTGAAGCATTAGAAAGTAGACTCATAGACCTTTGTACCCATATAAAGTTTGCTCTCTAATTCCTTGTAGATTGAGAGATATAAAAGTTTAAAGATGACCCAAAACTATACCGAAAACCTTATTTTTCTAAAGTGTTACCCTGTATTTTGTGAGACCTAACTTCTTCACCCAAAATGTGTTTTAAGCCATGACCTATCAAATTCAAGGCCTTGAAGCCTATTTTCATATAGAATAGTCTTGTATGAAAATCCTTTGTTCGGGGAGGTTGGGACGCGATGAAATGATCGATGTTCTGGGTTTTATACTTCACCCTCAACCTTATGTTCTCGTTTTATGTTGGGCCCTTCCCCTAGAGTTAGTCCCGCTCTTCTATGGTGAGAGTGAAGTGTTGGTGAGTCAAGGTCCAGGGATTTATGTGCTTAGTCTCGGTTTATGAATTATTGCCTTGCCTTAGCATCGTGTATTGATGTTTCATGTTTCTATGTGAATTATGTGTAGGAGCACCTTGCTTAACACCCGTTCAGTTGGATAGAGGTGAGTAACGATATGCCATGAGTAAGACCTATTACCCTCCAAATGTTTTCAAGTTCGATTACATTTCATGCATTTCTTTTCATTTATTTCAATGTATCAATGATTACGTTCAGGTATGAATGTCATGCTTTGAATGATGTACGAACCTTACCTATAACATGAACTACAACCTATGGACTAGAACGTTCACATAAAATAGATGTAAGATTCCTAATGTACAACTCTAACTCAAGGTCTTTTCGTGGCAAGACCTTAATCTAGCCCGATAGTCCTAGGATGGGGGACGTGAAATAAACCATCGTCATGTAAGATCTTTCGTGGCAAGACCCTAAACTAGCAATGATGGTCCTACAGTAGGAGACACGAAATAATCTATTGCCATGTTGAGAGACGTCCATCGGCTTAAAAGTCTAGATGTGACCTTTATGATTACTATAACTGAGCCTAGCTCTTATAATTGACCTAAAACACTCTACATGCTGATGACTAGGCGAAGCTCTTAATGACTAAGCCTAGCTCTCATGGGTGGCCTAGAGAGCCTATGCATAACCTTTATGGTTACTATATTGGCCTAAAGAGCCCTATGTATGCCGTACGGTTGAGACCAAGCGCCCAAAAAGGGGTAGGCAGGTGCGAGCCAAAGCGGACAATCTAATGTTGACCTAAAGAGCTCGATGTATGCCATGCGGCTGAGACCAAGCGCCCAAAAGGGGGTAGGCAAGTCCAACCCAAAGTGGACAATCTAATGTTGGCCTAAAGAGCCCAATGTGTGCCGTGCGGCTGAGAGTAAATGCCCGAAAGGGGTAGGCAGGTACGAGCCAAAGCGGATAATCTAATATTAGCCTAAAGAGCCTGATATGTGCCGTACGGCTAAGACCAAGCACCCAAAAGGGGGTAGGTAGGTGCGAGCCAAAGTGGACAATCTAATGTTGGCCTAAAGAGCTCTATGCATGTCGTGCAGCTGAGACCAAGCACCCGAGAGGGGGTAGGCAAGTGAGTGCCAAAACGGACAGTATTGTGTTGTGTACTCTAATAGCTCAAGCGCTCCCGAGAGAGTAGACATGACGAAGTGTTACCGTCGCAATGCGTTTAAAACTGTAAGGTAGGCACATGCATGACATGAAGCACCGAAGCGGATAATATTGTACATGGTTAGGATGTTAGCCTAAAGAGCCTATATATATGAAACTTAAGATTACTAATGTGGAGCCTAGCTTTGATATGAGGACATAAAACACTTATGCTCCAGAATGAGAAATATGATTTGTTCAAATGCATCATGACGAGTCATATATGTTTCCACAAGTATTACTGTCACGGTGTATCTTTCCTCTTCATGATATTATGATATGCCTCACAATATCGTGCCATGGCATGCTTACAATCACTACGTTATGCCTTATGAAATCATACTATGTTTTATGTCTCGCTCCTATAATACTATATACGAAATGTTATTACATGTCGTCATGAAAGCTCACGATATAATGTTTCAATACGATGCTTACGCTCCTTGTGCCACCTATGTTTCCAAATCTATGCTTTATACGTTTCCAAGAACGATGACAATTGATGTGTCTAATGGTATCGAACAAGCTAAGATATACTTTTATACCGTGTTATAGTCTACAAGGTCATGCTACGACACGTCTCTCACTTTCTCGACATTATGTTTTAGAAATAATGAGATATGTTAATACGGTAGCATGAGCCATGCATTTCCAAGATTACACTTATACGTTTCTAGGTACATGATATATATATATATATATATGCATGAATGTTTAACTATTGTCATATACATTAAATAGAAGTATTAATCGGGTTGTAGCACACTTGTGTTTTGAACCAAGAACTATGATATGTTCACATGTTTACGACAAGTTATGAAATGCTATATCAAAAATAATGTTATGTTGCATCTCTCCTTATGATACTATGTTTTGAAATGTTTCAAATGATGTTTACATTACCTATAAGTTCCAAGCCTACGCTTTAGACGTTCAAAAGCTCATTTCCTCATGCATAAATAATTATCTATCCTTGTATGTCGGATATAATTACTAGCCCATGATATTTTCTCGCTCATGCATCATTGTTATTCACTAAGCATTAGCTTACGTTTTCTAAAAATGTTTTTAAGTAACCCAACAGGGAGGCCCATTATGAGGATATTTGGATTGCGGCCCACAAGCCTTATGATATGTAACGTGTATAAGGGCTAGACTCTAATGTTGTAATATTATAATGTTATAATTGGGGTGCCCTTCGATAGGCCTATTTTATGGTATATTCATGTTTTGGAGATTAGGCACAGTTCTGCTATGTATAACAAACATTTTACTTTACGTTTATAAAAGTTTAATTCTACAATTATATATGTTTTAAATGATAAATGCATAGGTGTTCAACCGGTTTATGTAATGCGGTCTTGGGTAGCCAAGCTACTGGCCAGTCATGCACCCTAAATTTGTATAGGCCGGGTTTCGGGGCGTGACACTTCTATAATATCCAACTAACCCCAATAAGGTTCTAACTACTGGCCAATTCTGATTTGGTAGTATCAATCACGTGAACCAAATACCCTTCACACCCTTTGTTTAACAATTTCTTGACTTCCAAAGCTGATATCAAACAAGTAGGGACCACATCTCGCTCTCCTTGATTGATTCAAATCAAAATCATGAATTGCCAAAGGAATTAAGTCCATAGTCAACATCTTTTTCCTAATTTTCAGCACACATTCCTTATACATCACGTCTACCAATACTAAATCTCCTATAGGTGTTGATACAAGTAAATTGTCATGCCCCCTCCCAATTAGGCCTCATAAACATCTTCTTAGGGTGAGTATGTTCACACAGGTAACCAACCTGCAAACAATACTTCATAACTAACCCAAAGATAAGAATTATATATGGAATAAACAACATTATTATATATAAACTATCCCATAACCGTTTCATTATATATATGAAAACCTATTTCACAATCACTATACATAAAGTATAGAAGACTACTAAAACAACTCACAATAATTACAAAATCACATGTAAACAAACTTCAAAACATCCATTCTCAAAGTGCACAACATATACATAAAAAATTACAACTCAACTAATAGAGCTCTTCCAAACTCTCCAACTTGACACCAATAGCAATCGACCAGACATCACCATCTTTCCTGCAAAACAATCTATGTGGATGTGAGCTATATATCGACGTGCTCACAAAGATAATCAAACTCATAAAGAATGAATCTTAAATAAACACTGAATCAATCAACAATAGATAAAAAGAGATAATCCCCATCATCATCAATGATATAATCACACGCATATCACCATCATCAATGAGAAATGACTCATGTAATGCATTGCCTCCTCTGATGTAATGTCGAATGTTACCACATAGGCTCACCACATTAGCTCATCACCACTTAGTCTTACTTGTTGATAATCTTACTAAGTTTGATAAAGTAAGTTATCAAGAATGTCCACCGTGATCTAACCTTAACTGTGTAATGCAAGTTATGCACACAATGTATATTGTATGCAATGTCATCCCATAATCCGACAATCAATACCAACAATAATAAGACATTCAATTCAATATGAATAAGAATATCTTAAATCTCCCCACAATCAATACAAATATTAACAACAAGATATTTAATTCCATACAAAAATAAAAATATCTTATATTCCCACCTCAACTTACTGTACCAAGAGGAATCACTCTTTTAATGGAATTAGAGTGTCTTTAATTGCTTCTGAACCTGACAAAAAAACCACCACATCAAACTTGTGAGATTACAATGTTATATACAATAAATCATGTATATGTAAATCTTATAGCTCACCAACACTAAGAAACGATGCTACAATAACATGGTAAGACTCAACAAGAATGCACCATGTCATAAATGTATAATTAATGCATGTTTATGGCTTGTAACTGATAAACATAAGAGATAATACATCAATGATACATTAGAAACTCAATTAGAAGCATTAGACCCTTCTTGATGTAACACAATAAGATAAAATGCTAATAGAGGTCAAACCAGCCCGAACCAACCAAGAGGAGTGTACCCTAGTGCACCCTAGTCAGAGGAATGCACCACTAGGTGCCTTCCTAGTGCCCTACTGGCACCCCTCTCCAGCCAACCAGGCCACTAGGCGCTGTCCACCCTACCATGGCGCCCCTCCTTCTTCCTAGGTTTGAAAATAATGTTTCAAAACATATTTTTAGGCTCTCCTTTGTACCCCAACACATTTCTAAGTCCTCTAAAGTCTAGAATGAAGATCTAAAGTCTCAAATAAGATTTCAAAGCATCAACACATGCAAAACATGAAGAATTCAAGGCCTCCACTAGGAATCCATATGCAATCTCTCATTCATCATTCTAATCCTCACTTCCGTGCCATGGAATGATGTTTCTACATGCAACTACCATTCAAATACAATGAAACAAGCATAGTATTGAGATTCCTAACCTCAAGCAATGGAAACGCAACCTTCTTTTTTAATTCCTTCTTCCTCTTATTTTCCTTATTTTTCTCTCTTTTCTCTTACTTTCTCTTTTACCAAACACAAGTTACTACACAAGCTCCTCCCTCCTCTCTCTTCTCTTAACTTGAAGCCAACTACAGATATAACTTATATCTAAATCTCCACATGTCACACACACATAAATGCTACAAATAAAGAGCACACCTAATGAAGCACACACTTCACATGGTTTTCACAAGCACACACTTCATGCATACACCTTGGTGGCTTTCACACACAAGGACACCTAGCACTTCATTGCTTCACCTCACACCACTAATCATCTTCATTAGCATAATTAAACATGTTTAAGTTAATTAATTACCATTAAAATTAAGCTAAGCATGATAATTAATTAAGCTAATTAATCATGCTTAAAATTAATCAATCCTCATATGACATGCTCTTATTAAAACATGTTAATTGCACTACAAAATATAATCAGAATCCTCTAATTAGCCTTTAGGTTGAGAATAGTTAGATAGTAATTAAATTATGTGTTATTTGTGTCTAATGTATGTTTGTGTGTCTTTTGTAGGTTTGCATGGTAGGAGGGAAAAACGGTGCAAAGTAGGTTTACCGTCAGGACAGATATAATTACCATCCTGACGACCAGAGGAGCTTGGAGGACCAACAACAAGCTACCATCAAGATGATGAATTCTACCGTCCTAACGACCAGTGGAGGCCACAGATTCAAAAGAGCCTAGCAACAGGACAAAGTTTCCTACCATCCTGACGACCAGAGAATGAGAAAAGTTCAAATTGGCTTATCGTCAGGACAAAGAAACCTACTGCCCTGACGACTAGACAACACATCAAAATCATTGTTGGCTTACCGTCAGGACGAAGGATTCTACCGTCCTAACAACCAAAGGGGGCACTGGATTCTTGTTTTGCCTTATCGTTCGGATGAAGAATTTGGACCGTCCTAATGGTCGGGCACAAATTAGGGTTTCTAGCTTATTTTTCTTATGCCTCCTTGTAGCTATAAATAGGAAACTAGTTATTTTCATCAGCGTTACATTTTTTAGAGAGTTTTGAGAGCTGTTAGAGAGAGAAAACTTGTTCTTTTAATTGTTCTTCATGATTCTTGATTATTTTGGAGATTCAAATCCAAGTTTTATATTTCATCTTCAAGTTTTCTTCAATTTCAAGCTGTGTCTTTAATTTTAAGTTCCTTTCAATTTGAAGCAATGTCTTCCATTGTTATGAGTAACTAATCATCTTCTTGGTGAAGATCAAACTGTATCTTCAATTTTAAGTTCCTTTCAATTTCAAGCAATGTCTTCCATTATTATGAGCAGCTAATCATCTTCTTGGCAAAGAACAAAAAGGTTGCAAGGGTTCATGAATAAACACACAAGGTAATGAGTTAAACTTCATTGTTTTCATCTTTTAAATCTTAGATTTGTTCTTCTTTCACCTTTTTCTTACAGAATCAAACATTCAGGATTATATTCAAGAAAATCCATGCAAAACGTGAGTTTTGTATAGGTTTTTCTTGAATCCCTAGTATGAACGTTTTAAAATAGGGTTTAAACATCAGATGAAGTGGGAGAAATCCCCAACTATTTTCACTGCTAAATCTTCTGGTTCAAAGGTGTAGATTGATACCAATGAACTGAGTTAACACCATATTTGTGGATTTATTAAAAACCCGAGCAACTGAATTGTTTGAGCTAAGACGCGTTTTAAAAAGTTTAAATCTCAGTTTTCTTGATTAGTTTAGAAATCAAACAACTTTCAAAATCAGATTTTCCTTTACTTTTTGGAGTGGCTTTTATTCCTTGAGTTCTTGTTTGGCCAAGAGAGTTCTTTTCCCTAAACACCAACTGAGTTCTCTATGGATTGACCTCGAACTTTCCAAGTTTATCACTACATCGTAGTCGTGCACTTGCGATGCTTATATCGCACTTCTTAGAAGTGATCAAATTTTTGGCACCGTTGCCGGGGAGCAACAGCTTTTATGTAAAGGAAGCGGACCTTGGGGCAAAAGTGAAAGATAAAGAATAGTATAAACTACTTCATCATCTCTCTACAACGACAAGGGGATCTCACGCTTCACATAGTAACCTCGTTCCACCACTTTAGTGTAATCATATTAGATTTTTGTTAGAATTATTTATTTTAATTTTCTGGGTTTTGCTTTAGTTTCTTAATTTTTTAGATTTTTGATGTTGTATGCACGTTTGGGTCTGGGATACAACAAGTAGACTTATTTCTTTTGACCCCAATCTATTAGATACCATGGTCGACCCACAATTTTCCCCTGTTGGGGATGATAATGTGAAAGTTCTGAGGGGTGGTAATGGTAATGGTAATGGGAATGTTTAGGTTGTTAGAGGCGCTCCAGCGCCTCCTACTCAGTCTTTCCATGATTATAGGAACCCAGTCAAGTAGACTCCACCCTCATGCATTATCTTATCTACCCATCAACAAGCCACAAATTTTAAACCAAGCATGTTCTAACTTATACAACATTTTCATGGTTTAAAGTCTAAAAATCCTTACTGACACATTCAGGACTTTGAGGAGGAATGCCTCATGTATCACGATAATAGTTATCCTGTCGAGGTGTTCCGCCTCAAACTTTTCCCATTTTCATTGAAGAATAATGCCAAGATGTGGTAAATTCCTTAAGGCCTTAGTCTATCACGACTTGGAACCAGGCTAAATTTTTAAGGAAATTCTTTTTGGAATACTGCACTAAAGTGATTCATCGCAACATTTCATAGTTCGATCTTCAAGAGGGCAAAACTTTCTTTCATTGTTAGGAGCATTACAAAGCATTGTAAGCACCCCATTTTTGACCGCTTGGCAGTCTACACTCCGTCCAGACTTGTACTCAAGTCAATATGGACGTATTCCAATCAAAACCAACTCTCCAAGTCCAAATCCCGTCTATCGATCGCTTCGCGGGCCCACCAAGCCCAAATAGAGGCAAATGACCAAAATGCCCTTAGGGGTATTGTCCTTTCCTTTCCAATTCCAATCCCTCTCTCGAGACAGTTGATTCCTCGAGATGGTAAATCTATTCCAAATCAAGCATGTCTTTTCGAAGATGGTAAGTCCCCTTTCCAAACTCTAATCAAGCACATCTTTCCGAAGATGGTAAGTCCCCTTTCCAAATTCCAAATCAGGCTCGTCTTTCCGAAGACAGTAAGTCCCCTTTCCAAATTCCAAATCAGGCACGTCTTTTCGAAGACGGTAAGTCTCTTTTCCAAATTTCAAATCAAGCACGTCTTTCCGAAGACGGTAAGTCCCCTTTCAAAATTCCAAATCAGGCACGTCTTTCCGAAGATAGTAAGTCCCCTTTCCAAATTCCAAATCAGGCACGTCTTTCCAAAGACGGTAAGTCCCCTTTCCAAATTTTAAATCAGGCACGTCTTTCCGAAGACGGTAAGTTACCTTTCTAATTCCAAATCAAGCACGTCTTTCCGAAGACAATAAGACCCCTTTCCAATTCCTATCCCTCTTTCAAGACAGTTTATTCTTTGAGACAGTAAATCTACTCCAATCAAGCACGTCTTTCCGAAGACGATAAGATCGCTTTCCAATTCCACTCCCACTCTCGAGACAGTTGATTCCTCGAGATGGTCCGCACGTTTTTTGAAGAAAATCTCTTCGAAGAGGTAAGTCCCTTTAAACCTGTCGATCAGGACGAGACCCCAAGTCCCCTAGATGGTAGAACGGTCCACCTTTAGCGCCTACTAGCCCGCCAATGTAGAAATGTCTGTTTAGGCACGCCTTCTGAGAAAATTGACTTCTCAGGCGCTAAGTCCCCTTTAGCAGCTTCCCGGGATCAAGTAGTCTTGGGAATGATCACGAACCGTCAAAGTAGCGAAAATACTCGCAAGCATCATAACTGCCAGAGTAGCAGAAATACTCGCAAACAGGTCGATATAGGGAATTGCCAACAAACCCCTATATCACACGACCGCCGTCAGAGTGACGAAAACACTCAAAACCCAGGTCAACACCAGTGCTTGCTAGCCCACTTTAGTGAAAAATGACCAAACTACCCTTTGGGCCTTTTCCGAGACTTTCCGATCAAGATGACCATTTTGCCCCTAGGCATCCGAACGCCTTGGGAACCACACCGGCTCTGGGTATCAAACCGGTAGCCTTCTGAGATTGTTTCTTATATTATTCTTAACCTTCCTTTACCCTTCTGGATCATTCTGAGTCAGTTCCGGCAAACCCGTTGCAAAATAACCGTTTTGCCCCTAGTGGACCGGTCGCATTTTTCTAGCCACACCGGCTCTGGGTATCAAACCAGTAACCTCCTGAGATTTCTTCTTATAGTATTATCAATCTTCCTTTACCTTTCCAAATCATTCTGATTCAGTTCCAGCAAACCCGGTGCAAAATGACCGTTTTGCCCCTAGAGGGCCGGTCACCTTTTCCGACCACACCGACTTTGGGTATCAAACCGACAACCTTTGGGAACATTCTGAATAATGTTTCCAAATCTCGAGTCTTCTTCCGGGACAGTCCGAGTCCGTCCCGGTAGCTTCCCGATCCAATTGACCGTTTTGCCCCCAAAGGCCCGGTCAACCCTTCCGACACATCCTATCCTCATTTTTCAAGTCAAATACCTCCAGGACACTGTTTTGAGTGTTCCTGCTCTTTTCCGGCCTTCCGGGTCATTCCCGGACTCCCAAACTCCTTTCTGGACTTTCCAGAGTCACTCCTAGTAAAGCTGGGCTAAAAATTGCATGGTAGTCACTAGTACAGGCGCTCAAATCTAGTCAAAGATACGTTGCTTGCTGACTTACAAACTTTCCTAACTTGCTGGTGCCACTAGTAGTGGCGCCAAGCCAAAAAATGGCCTGGCGCCACTGCAACAGGTGCCAGGCCTATCCCACCTCTATAAATATAGAGCCTCTTCCAGCATGAAAGAGGTCTGCAAATTCAGTCTAAAAATCCTATATTTCGATATACAGAGCTCGTGCACTTCAAAAACCCTAGCCACCATACACTAAACCCTACCCTTCTATACACTCATACACACCCCCATACACTTATACACTAGCCTCCAACCCTCCTTTGAAGACTTGAAGAGCTGCAATCTGAAGTTTGAAGATTGAAGATAACTCTTGGAGATTGAAGACGAAGATCAAGACGAAGACCGAAGAAAAGCGAGGTGCGCAAAACAAGCAAAATAAACAAGACACAAGGTAGGCTTTCGTTTTACGTTTCTGCACTTCCCCCCTCTCTCTTCTCTCTCCTAACCCACTTGGGTTTTCTCTATTTTAATCCCCCATCTCTTTTCCCCCCTTTCTTTCCATGCTTGAAACAAGAGGATTCTCGGTCCATGTGTAGGATTGGACTATTGGAGAGTCACCGTGTTGGGGGCTTTCTTCTAGTCTAACCAGCGACCACGTGGGTTCGGCTCCCTTGATTATGTGGTGAAGCCTTAATCTTGTATGTTCACGACCCAAATTTGCATTGTGCATATCATGATCTTGCATCTTCCAAAAGTCATTTTCAAAGTTGTTTTCAAAATCATTTTCAAACTTGTTTCAAAATTGCATCAAAATCCTCTTTTTCAAAACTTGTTTTCAAAATCACAATCCTAGGGTGATTCTAGCCTTTCCATGACTAGGATTGCTTTAGAAAAGTGTTACATTCAAAGTGACTTTTATAGTCCATATCTTCAAATCTTGTTGTTTTCAAAACCACTTTCTTAAAAGTGGTTCTAACCTTCTTATGGTTAGAATCACTTTAGGAAAGTGAGACGTTTTTATACTTTCCAAAAAAACTCTCTTTTCAAAAGTCTCTCTTCCTAAAAATCTCTTTTTTCAACATACTTTTTTTAAACTCTCATTTCCAAAGTTGTTTTTAAAAATTCCCTCCAAAAATATATTTTTCAAAAACTCTCTTTTCAACTCTTTCTCAAAACGCGCTCTTCAAAATCCACTTTTCTAAAAACACTCCCTAGGTTTCCTTCTTAGAAAGCACTTCCTAAATTCACTTTCCTAAAAACTCTCTCCAACAATCTCCTTCCAACAATCTTTCTAAAAAACTCTCTTTCCAAAATCTTCCTTCTAAAAATTCCTCTTTAGAATCTTCCTCCAAAATCTTC
Source organism: Euryodendron excelsum (assembly GCA_033060915.1). Taxonomy (NCBI): domain Eukaryota; kingdom Viridiplantae; phylum Streptophyta; class Magnoliopsida; order Ericales; family Pentaphylacaceae; genus Euryodendron; species Euryodendron excelsum. The sequence goes on along the minus strand of CM065380.1, from coordinate 34,641,434 downwards.
GTTTCTAAAAACACACTTTCCAAAAACTCTTTCCTTAGAGCCCAAGTCAAGCCCTAGAGCCCACAATTAGGAAACCCTAATTTTCTTTCCAAAAACATGATTTTCAATCTTGCCCCAAGCCAAGGTCTCCAAAAACTCTCATTTTCTATGTCAAAATTAGGTTTCCAAAAACCTCTTTTCTATGTCAAAACTATAGCATTCCAAATCTAGGGTTTCTAAAACTTTCCTTTCCAAATCCTTGTCAAATCTAATCTTCCCTTTAGGGAACCAAATCAAATCTTCCCTTTAGGAAATCAAATCCAATCTTCCTGTTTAGGAAACTAGATCTAATCCTCCGTTTTTGGAAACAAAATCAAATACTTCTTCTTTGAAACAAAATCCAATCCCTTCCTAATCTAACTCTTTCCTAATTCAACTCCTTCCGAATCTTTTACTTTCCTAAATCCTAAGTTTCCAAAACTTGAACATAAAAATCTTTTATAAATTTTAAAAAAACTCAAAATCTAAATCTCTCCTAATTTCCTAAACCATAAGTTTCCTAAAACTTTCAAACCTTTCCTTAAACATTAAACTTCCAAATTTTTCCTAATTCAACCCTTTCTTAATTCTACCCCTTTCCAAATCTTAACTTTCCAAATCTAACTTTTCAAACCTTTCCTAAACTCAAACCTTTCCTAATCTCAAGATCTTCTAAAACCCTAAAACTTTCTAAAATCCTAAACTTTCTAAATTTCAAATCTTTTCAAATTCGAAGTTTTCTAAATTCAAAACTTTCTTAAGTTAAATCTTTCCAAATTCTAAACGTTCCTAAACTTCAAATCTTTCCAAATCTAAAACTTTCTAAACTCAAAACTTTCTTATTTTCAAAACTTCCTTGTTTTCTAAACTTTTCAAAATTCAAAACTTTCCTAATTCAAAACTTTCCTAAGTTGAAACTTTCTTCAAAACTTTCCTAATTTCGAAACTTTCCTAATTTGAACATTTCCTAATTCAAATATTTCCTAAATCCAATCTTTCCTGATCTTCAAAATCTTCCAAGTCCAACATTTAAGTCAAGCCTTTCTAAATCTCAAATTCTTTCTAAAATTCTCTATTTCCTAAGTCTAGGTTTCCTAAAACCAAGTTTTCCAAAGTCAAGTCTTTTCAAATCTTCCAATTAAAGTTCAATCTCTCAATCTTCCAATCCAATTTCCAATTCAATCTCTTTCTTCCAATCAACTCTTCTATTTCCAATCGGACTCTTGTCCGAATTACGACTGACTTGATTCCTCCAAAAGGATACGTAGGCAACCTTCATGCATACGGTCATAATTTCTTTCAAATTTCAAATTCCTCCACATTTTTCAAATTCTTAATTCCACAATCTTTTCAAATATCCAACCTATTTTCAAACTTCCAATTTCAAATCTCTATTTCTAATTTTTCAAACTTTCCAATTTCAAATCTATCCTTTCAAATCTTTCTTCTAAAATCAAATCAAATTCTTCTTTTCAAATCTATTTCCAAATCAAGTCTTTTTCTTGCACTTGCATATCATGCATCAAAACTTTTTAAACATTGTTTTCTAAAGTGGATAGGATTGAACATATATTAGTTAAAGACTCTCATAGGTGAATCTAGGGTAGATTGACATGTAGGTACCGAAAGGGCGGGGTAGGGTGATGGCTTAGTGCAGCTTCCCTACACGTAACCAACCTCCGAACCTAGATCACTGTTTTCGAAAGACCAAAAGGAATTTATTTTCAAAAAGGGCTAAATGTTTTCCAAAGGTTGCCAAACAACCTGTTTTTCTTAAAAACCCTCTCTTGAGATGGTATTTTCAAAAACCTTTTCCAAAAACCCTAAGTGTAGTCTTCAAATTATTCTTAGTTTTTAGGTGACCTAACTCACCTTAATCAAGTTAGGTGGCGACTTCAAACTTTTTCCAAAAGCCCTTTATTCAAATCTAGTTTCAATTCAAACTTAGTCGCACTCATTCTTCTAAGAGGGTAAGTTCTAACGAGAGAGTATAGTGTTTTTCCCACTTGTGTGTGCATTCCTCGAGTGCGAAAAATCTGGGTGCGACAAGCATTATTGAATTCTTGCCCCCATCATGCTTTTGAATCTTACCATGTCATTAATACTTTCTATTCATTTTTGGCGCAACAACTTGAGCTGTTGTTAGAGACCATGTGTGTAAGAGATTTTTATGATAAGCCTCCCAAGGATTCTTTTTGCTATTTCGATTATTTAGCCGATACTATGAGGGATTGGGCCACTACAGGGACCAAGCACATTAAATGCTAACCCACTAAGAGAGTGGGTGGTAAGTTCACCATGAATCTGGTGGATGATGTTGGTACTAAACTAAGTGCATTTGCTAACACTTTCACCAAACAAATAGAGGCATTAACACTTGAGCAAGTGCAAAATGTCTCTGTGAATCCACTAGCTCACCAACCCGGTAGTGTGTGTGATAACACTTCCCACATCACAAGTGACCAATTTAGACCACCTCACTCAAATCAAGGGGGGCAAGGGAACCACTATTCTGGGACTTACAATTCGGGGTGGCGCAACCACATGAACCTTAGTTAGGAGAGCAGTGGCAATACTGCCCAGCAACCATATCAAACGCCACGCCCACCATATTAAGCTGCTCCACAACCGTCCACAACACCGATGCAAGCATCCACTTCTTATCAAGCACCTCATAAGAGGTCCTTAGATGACACCTTGCATCAGTTTACGAAAATTCAGGGAGGAGTGAATGCAAGGGTTGATAAGACCTTGGAACAGCAAGGTCGCACATTAGATGACATAAAAAGTCAGTTAACTTTACTAACCCAGACCTTGATTGCCCCTGAGAAGGGATGTTTCCCCGACTCAACCCCAGCCTAATCCTATTAGGCAAGCACACATGAGCAAGGGCATTCTTGACCCTACCACCTCCCACAAGCAGGTTTATGCTATCACTACTTTACGCAGTGAAAAAATCATCGAAAACGCCAACACCATTTCTAAGGCTACTGACTCAATGAGTAATGGGGTGATAACTGAAAAGAAAGTCTAGCATACCCGAGAGAGAAAGAAAAAGAGACAGTTATGGAGACTGAAGAGCACGGGGTGAGTGACAAAGAGGTTCTTATACATGCTCCTTTCCCTTATAAATTAACCAAGCCTAAATATGAATTACTCATTGCTGAAATTTATGAGTTGTTTAAATAAGTTAAGATAAACATCCCTCTCCTTAATGCTATAAAATGGATTCTCTCCTATGCCAAGTTTTTAAAAGACTTGTGTACTATCAAAAGGAGCATGCATATTAAAAGAGATGTTTTGTTGGCTGAGCAAGCCAGTGCTATCATGCAGTCCAAGGTCACAGCCCCCTAACATAAGAACCTCAGTCTTCCAACCATTTCCTGTATGATTGGAAACCACAAAATAGACCACATCTTACTTGATTTGGGAGCTAGTTTCAACTTGCTTCTTATTCTTTCTATCAACAACTAGGTTTCGGAGAGTTACGTCCCACTGAATTACTCTCAAACTTGCTGATGGATCTATTCGGGTGCTTAAGGGTTTGTTAGAGGATGTACTTATCCAGGTTGATTAGTTTTATTTTCTTGTCGATTTTATTGTGATTGATACTCAACTCATAGTGCACTCCAATGCTAAATCCCCAATTCCAATCATTTTGGGAAGACCCTTCCTAGCCACATCTAATGCTCAAATCAATTGTGGGAATGGGGTCGTGAGGTTGTCTTTTGGCAATTTAACAGCTAAATTGAGCATTTTAAATGTTTGTAAGCAGTTGGATGTGGGTGATAGTGCAAGGGGAGTAAACCTTATCGACGCATTGGTTCCTAACCATCTTAGGAGCAAGTATATTAAAGATCCTTTCGAGCGTGAACAAGTGAAAAATGAGCCTCTTAACAGGGTAGAATGTGACTGTGTTGAGTCTAGAAGAATTATGAGTGTGGGGGTAGAGGGAGGACACTGTTTACAAGAGGTTCAATGGACTTTTGATATCGAGCTATCTTGTGATTGAGACCGAGCTGTCCATTATACTATATTTTAGCTCGGGTAGTTCGTTTTAGATTTTTGTTAATTTATAGGTTTTCTTTTTTTCGTTTTTAGAGTTTCCCCGAAGTTGGGGGGGTGGGGGTGATTTTATCTCATCTATTTCTTCTTCCCTCTCTCCAAGCTTTTTTCGAAAACAGAGATCTAAGGTTCGAGGGTTGGTTATGTGTAGGGAAGATATCCTAAGATCATCACTCTACCCCGCCCTTTCGGTACCTACATGTCTAATCACCCTTAGTTCACTCACTAGAATAACCAGTTACCATGGTCCACTTTATATCCACTTTAGAACTTTGAAAAAGGGATTTAGTTATCACTTTTTGGATGAATGATGCATGATGCAAGTTTTTGGAAGAAATTTGAAAATAATGGAGGTTTTGAAAGAGTTTAGAATAGAAACTTTGAATTGATTGGAATTTTTGAGAAAGGGATTGGGGTTGAAATAAAAGTTATGACCGTACCATTTTAGGTTGCCTACGTATCTCATTTGGCGAGAATCAGGTCATTCGTAGTTCAGGCAAGAGCCCGATGGGAAAGAGGCACATTAGGGCCTTTGGAAGGTTTGAAGACACTTTGGGTCTTTGAAAGAGTTTGAGACACTTTGAGGTCTTTGGAGGAGTTTAAGACACTTTGAGGTCTTTGGAGGTTGAAGACCCTTTGTGGTCTTCGAGGTTTTGACTTGAAATTGAATGGTGGAGTGTTTCTTGAAAATGTTTTTGGATCAACTTAAGGGAGTTTTGGAAAAATGCTTTGGCATGACTCAAGAGAACTTTAAAATGTTTTTGAAGGCTTGTTTTGAAAACCTTGGAGGCATGACTTTGGAATGTTTTGATGAATTAGTTTTTTTTTAAAGTGGTTTTTGAAAATGGCTAAGTGTTTGAAATCCTAATATGGACAACCTTAGAGGTTGATCTTGATTTATCACTTGTCCTTGGAATCCCTAACCATGAGAGGGCTAGGGACACCTTAGGTTTGTGACCTTTTGAAAACGTTTTTAGAAATGTCTTGGGGATGGAATGTAAGAACATTAGAAGAGTTTATAGAGTTGGGTTTTTGAAATCATGAGAGTGGGAAGTTTTGGAAAAATAGGTTATGAGGATAATTTGAAAGTTTGAATGGTCATTTAAAAAAAAGGGTTCAAGAGTTGGAACCTTGAAGTGTACTAATCTAGGTAGGGTTAGCCTAGGGTTAAAGGTGACCTAAGGTTGACTAACTTGGGTTAGGTTAACCAATGGTTAGGATGACTTAGGGTTAGGTTAACCTAAGGTGAATGAACTAGGGTCAAGTTAACCTAGGGTTTGGTAACTAGGGTCAAGTTAACCTATGGTTTGGTAACTAGGGTCAAGTTAGCCTAGGGTTTGGTAACTAGGGTCAAGTTAACCTAGGGTTAGGTAACTAGGGTCAAGTTCGCCTAGGGTTAGGTAATTAGGATCAAGTTAACCTAGGGTTAGGTAACTAGGGTCAAGTTAACCTAAGGTTGGATTGGAAGATGGTTTTGAAGTGTGGTTTGGTGTATTTTTGGAAAGAGTCTTGGAAAACACAACATGTTATGCAATGAATTTTTAGTTGGCAATCTTTTTAAAGATCATTTCCATGAAAATTTTTTACTCTAGTCAAAAGTAGGGTTTGTATGGTTGGTGATTGGAGACCATTCCAAAGAATGTTTCCTCATGGCCATTATAACCACTATCTTGACAAGAATACAAAGGGTCAAAGATTAACATAATGATGGTAATTTTTAAAACATCATTTTTTATGTAAAGATGGGGAGAATGCATTTTTGAAATCATCTTTGGGGAAGGATTTTGAAAACCATTTTTCAAGGGAACTATTCCATCAAGAGAGGGTTCATATGGCTAATAAAAAGGGAGACCATTCAAGAGAAGGTTCCATGGGGCCATTCCAACCCCTAAACTTGAGAGAATGGAAACCATAAAAATCAAAGGATTTGAACATCATTTTTTAGGCAATCATAAGGAGAAAAGGGGACCATTCTAACAATTTAGGGGTCATAAGGCCAATATAAAGGGAGACCACCCAAGAGAGGGTTCCATGGGGCCATTTTAACCACTAAATTTGAGAGAATGGAAACTTTGAAAATTAGAGAGTTTGAAAGCAATTTTCATGCAAGTTGAAATACAATGGTGCAAAAGTAAGAATTAGGGGGTTGTAAGGGATTTTCTAAGGCATGACTCCTAAGGTCTCACCCTAAACTTCAAGGGGCCAACTCTTGGAACAATTTTTGAAGGACATGTAGAACTTGGAAATATCATGAAATTAAGAGCAATGCAAGCATTGCGGAATATGGCAATAAACATAAAATGAAGCCAAGCATACAAGACATGATCAAAATAATAATATGCAAGGGGTCATGATTCACATACAAGGGCTTTAGGCTTTACAATACAAACAAGGGGCTCTTAGGCCATACCATCTTAAAGTAGGCTAGTGAGAGGTCCCCCTACACAGTGGCTCTCACTTGCTTTCCTCTAGGCATGATCTAGGAGCCCTCTTGGCTCAAGCATGCAAGAAAGGGGGGTTGAAGATGGGGATTAAAATAGAGAATAGCCTAAGTAGGCTAGGAGGGAGAAGAGAAGAGTGGGGGAGAGCACAAATGTAAAAGGGATACTACCTTTTGTCTTCAACACTCTTGTGGTCTTCAATGGATGTCTTGGTTGGAGCTTGAGTGACTTTAAGAAGGCTTGAGAGGCTTAAGTGGAGTGTATAAGTGTGTATTAGGCTTTGTATATGGAGTGTATAGGCTTAGGAGAGGTAGAATCTAGCCTAAGTGTTGGAGGGAAGGAATATATGTAGAGATTCGAGTTTCTGGAGTGATTTCAGCAGAGTTTCGTATCAATTTCAGACCTAGAATATGCAAGGGGGGAGGCCTCTATTTATAGGCAATCTGAAATAGACCATGCGCATGTGCTACATGCACATGACCAAATTTTGGCCGTGCGCATATAGGACATGCGTAGGTACTGTTCCATTGCCACAATAACACGTGGCACCCTATGTACTGGTTAAATCTCGACCATTGATTGAAAGTCGGTCGATCTGAACAAAATTTGAGCGCATGTAGCATACACACCATCATCGGGAAGAATCGCTCAAACTTTGCCTCGATAATTGGGCCAACCGGGAAGGTTCCAAAGGAATCAATCGCACTCGGAGTGTTCTCCTAGTGCAACCGATGAACTTTCATGTTTCGAAGAGTTTGAATTATGTTCAGAAGCGTGGGATATCATCATGGGAAGCGTGCAAAAAAGGGCACTTTTGTGGAGCGTCTGTGATACGCTCCGTATGTGTTTAAAAGTGGCTGTTTTCGTTTGATGTGATCGAGGCCTTCGAGAAGCGATCTATTCGATCGGACCATTCCGATGGAGAGTACTCTAGAAATACTTTCTAGAATTCTCAAATTTACACATTTTTCAAGTCGTTTGACGATGCGTTTTGATTAGGGAATCGAAGAAAAAGTCAACCTTGGCGGAGCGTCTGCGAGACGCTACAAGGGTTGTTGAAAGTTATGGTTTGCACACCGTACGATGGAGGGCTTCGGGGAGTGATCTATTCGATCAAACCATATCGATGGAAAGATCTATGGACGAGTGTTCGAGAATTCCCTGATGTACACATTTCTCAAGTCAGTTGACGTTGCGTTATAACCAGGGAATCAGGGGAAAAGATAATTTAGGCGGAGCGTCTGCAAGACGCTCCAGGGAACTTTTCTCGAGTCATGTGAGTTTAGCATCGTAGGGTATTCCTTGGGTTAAACAAAGGCGGGTGGTGAAACCTTCGCTCGAAATTCCAAGGTCGGTGCTGTTTCGGGGCATTTTTGGGCTTCTAGGGGTAAAATGGTCATTTTGACAAGACTTGGTTGAAAATGGTCGAGAATAGTTTGGTATATTGTGTTAGGCGTGTAGGGCTATTCAGGGATGCTTTTGAGAGAGTTTGTTGCCATTCAGCAGGGTTTGTGCCATGCTAAGTCGCTCGGGGGCAAAACGGTCATTTTGACCGGAGTGGGCCGGAATAGAACTGGATTTGGACCGAATGGCATGCGAGGGACGCCGGATGGTTTGACAACATTTCGAAGGATGGACTTATCGTTTTGAGGGAATTTGAACTTTCCCAAAACGTGCCTGGAGGCCCAAAAGGGTAGGTTTGGTCATTTTTCACCGAGTTGGGCTAGCAGGCGCCGGTGTTGACCTAGGTGTTGGTTGCCGAGACCGCCTAGTCTCGAAAAACTACCTGTGCAGTGTTGGTCTCTAAGAATTCCTGGTCTTAGAGAGCTACCTGTAGGGTGGTGTTGGTTCCTGAGAACGCCTGGTCCCAAAAAGCTACCTGGAAGGGTGGTGTTGGTCTGCGAGAACGCCTGGTCCCGGTGAACTACCGAATGACGGACATTCTACATTGGCGGGCTAGCAGGCGCTAGAAGTGAACCGTCTGGAATCTTCGATGAGGTGTTGGTCCCCGAGATCGCCCGATCCCGAAAAGCTACCTGAATAGCGTTGGTTTCCGGGACTGCCTGGTCTTGAAAACTGCCTGGAATAATGGTGCTTAAGGCTTCAGTGGATCCTTGTGGGCTCGAGAAGCGACCAACTGGTTGGATTTAAGATTGAAAGGCTCATCTTGAGCCTGCATGTGCTGTGATGTTAGAAACCAAATCCGGTCGAGCTAGAGATTGCCGAGCGGGTAAAAATGGGGTGCTTACACAACCTTCACTAGTACTTGGGATCCGAAGTAAACACCACTAGTGAATCTGCATTGTTATGAGTTCAACTTGCCAATCATTTCAACTGATTCTATATTGAGTATTCTTTCTTTAGGCTATGCCAATTCATACACTACTTATTGTTACGTCTTTCTTATTGGGTTGTTTCTTGTTGATCGTGCTACATTTACTCTATGTAAAGGGCAACCCTTAAGGGATTACCTGTGATATCATGTCTTTCTGAGTGTATGACTAGTGAGAATTGAAATCAAAGCTAAAGGATGAAGTTGTTTGAATTGGTTATAATTGAGCTATGTTGATTTGATTATCTATACACACACTTGAATCTCTTTCGTGTTTTTGCAAGATTTTCTCTATTCATGCATGTGAGGTTAAAGAATGACTTGAGTAGCTTAAGATGGAGTGTTATATAAAACTACTTGTCCTTGTTATTATTGATCACAAATCACATGATGATCTTTATGGGTACTATCACTGGAAACCCTCACAAGACACAACTCGTCCATTAGGGGTAACCTAATGGTTTAAAAGCTTGGTGTATATGCAAAATGCACTCGAGACTCCCACGAAAGTGGAGCACTATAGTTTTCCTTTCTATTTTAATAGCTTTGCTCGGGACTAGCAAAGACTAAGTTGGGGGGTGTGATTGCACTATAAAAGTATAATCATAATCCTCTAATTAGCCTTTGTTACTCTAAAAATAGTTAGATAGTAGTTAAATTACATGTTGTTTGTGTCTAATGTATGTTTGTGTGTCTTTTATAGGTTTGCATGGTCAAACGAGGGAAAAAGGTACAAAGCAGGTTTACCGTCAGGATGGATGTAATTACCATCCTGACGACCAAGGAGCTTAGAGGACCAACAACAAACTACCATCAGGACGATGAATTTTACCATCCTGACGACCAATGAAGGCCAAAGATTCAAAAGATCCTAGCTTCAGGATGAAGTTTCTTACCATCCTGATGATCAGAGAAGGAGGAAAGTTTAAATTGGCTTATTGTCAGGACAAAGGAACCTACTATCCTGACGACCAGAGAGCATATCAGAATCATTGTTGGCCTATCATCTAGACGAAGGATTCTACAGTTCTGACGACTAGAGAGGGCACCGAATTCTTATTTTACAGTACCATCAGGATAAAGAATCTAGACCATCTTGATGGTCGAGCGAGAATTAGAGTTTCTAGCTTATTTTTCTTGTGTCTCCTTATAACTATAAATAGGAAACTTGTTATGTTCATCAAGGTTACATTTTTTAGAGAGTTTTGAGAGTTGCTAGAGAGAGAAAACTTGTTCTTTTAATTGTTCTTTGTGATTCTTGATTATTTTGGTGATTCAATTCCAAGTTTTATAATTAATCTTCAAATTTTCTTCAATTTCATGTTCCTTTCAATTTCAAGCAATGTCTTCCATTGTTGTGAGTAGCTAATCATCTTCTTAGTGAAGAGCAACAAGGTTGCTAGGGTTCTTCAATAAACACACAAGGTAATGAATTGAACTTCATTGTTTTCATCTTTTAAATCTTAGATTTGTTCTTCTTTTACTATTTTCTTTTGGAATCAAACATTCGGGATTATATTCAAGAAAATCGATGCTAAACCTAAGTTTTGTATGGGTTTTTCTTGAATCCCTAGTATGAACGTTTTGAAAATAGGGTTTAAACATCGAATGAAGTGGGGGGAATCCCCAACTATTTTCACCGCTAAATCTTTCAGTTCAAAGGTATAGATTAATACCAATGAACTAAGTTAACACCATACTTGTGCGTTTATTAAATACTTGAGCAACTGAAAATCCTTACCAACACATTCAAGACTTTGAGAAGGTGTGCCTCATGTATCATGATAATAGTTGTCCTGCCGAGGTGTTCTGCCTCAAACTTTTCCCATTTTCATTGAAGGATATTACCAAGATGTGGCTAAATTCTTTGAGGCTTCAGTTAATCACGACTTAGAATCAGTTATAGGCTGAATTTTTTAGGAAATTTTTTTGGAACACCGTACTGAAGCGATTCGTCGTAGCATTTCTCAATTCACTCTTTAATAAGGTGAAACTTTCTTTCATTGTTGGGAGCATTACAAAGCATTGTTGAATTCTTGTCCCCATCATGGTTTTCAGTCTTACCATGTCATTAATACTTTTTATTCATCTTTGATGCTGCAACTTAAGGGGTTGGTAGAGACCATGTGTGTAGGAGATTTTTATGATAAGCCTCCCAAGGATTCTTTTAGCTATTTCAATTATTTAGCCGATACTATGAGGGATTGGGCCACTACAGGGACCAAGCACATTAAGTGCCAACCCACTAAGAGAGTGGGTGGTAAGTTCACCTTGAATCCAATGGATGATGTTGGCGCTAAATTAAGTGCATTTGCCAACACTCTCACCAAACAGATTGAGGCATTAACACTTGAGCAAGTGCAAAATGTCTCTGTGAATCTACTAGGTCACCAACCCTATAATGTGTGTGATAACACTTCCCACATCACAAGTGAATGTCTTACCATCCTAGCTTTTCGAGATATGTTGCATGGTGGAGCTAATGTAGTTGACTAGTTTAGACCACCTCACTCAAACCAAGAGGGGCAAGGGAACCCCTATTCTGGGACTTAAAATCCAGGGTGGTGCAATCACACGAACCTCAATTGGGGGAGTAGTGGCAATATTGCCCTACAACCATATCAAGCGCCACCCCCACCATATCAAGCTCCTCCACAGCCATTCACAGCACCGATGCAAGCATCCACTTCTTATCAAGCACCTCATAAGAGGTCTTTAGATGATACCTTGCATCAGTTTATGTAGACTCAGGGAGGAGTGAATGCAAGGGTTAATAAGACCTTGGAACAACTAGGTCGAACATTAGGACAGCAAGGTCGCACATTAGATAACATAAAGAGTCAATTAACTCTACTGAACCAGACCTTGACTACCTCTGAGAAAAGACATTTCCCGGCTCAACCCCAACCTAATCCTACGAGGTAAGAACACATGAGCAAGGGCATTCTTGACCTTACCACCTCCCATGAGCAGGTTCACGCTATCACTACTTTACGAAGTGAAAAAATCATCAAAAAACCCAACACCATTTCTAAGGCTAGTGACTCAATGGGTAATGGGGTGGATAACCAAAAAGAAAGTCTAGCACACCCGAGAGAGAGAAAAAAAGAAAGTTGTAGAGACTGAAAGCATGGGGTGAGTGACAAAGAGGTTCTAAAACATGCTCCTTTCCCTCGTAGATTAACCAGGCCTAAACATGAATTACTCAATGCCGAAATCTATGAGTTGTTTAAACAGGTTAAGATAAACATTCCTCTCCTTGATGCTATAAAACATATTCCCTCCTATGCCAAGTTTTTAAAAGAATTGTGTACTATCAAAAGGAGGATGCATATTAAAAGAGATGTTTTGTTGGCTGAGCAAGCTAATGCTATCATACAGTCCAAGGTCATAGCCCCCAAGCATAGGGACCCAGGTCGTCCAACCATTTCCTGTATGATTGGAAACCACAAAATAAACCATGCCTTACTTAATTTAGGAGCTAGTGTCAACTTGCTTCCCTATTTTGTCTATCAACAACTAGGTTTAGGAGAGTTACGTCCCACTCGAATTACTCTCAAACTTGCTGATGGGTCTATTCGAGAGCTTAGGGGTCTGGTGGAGCATGTACTTTTCTAGGTTGATGAGTTTTATTTTCCTGTGAATTTTATTATGATTGATACTTAACCCATAGTGTACTCCAATGCTAAATCCCCAATTCCAGTCATTTTGGGAAAACCCTTCTGTCGCGGCCTAGTTTTCGCATTCGAGTGTGGGAAATACACACGGTACTCTCTTGTTAAAACTCATCGTCCTAGAAGGACGAGTTTGACTAGGTTTTAATTAGAAATTAATTTGAATAAGGGCTTTAGGGAAAAGATTTTGGAGTCGCCACCTAACATTATTAAGGTAAGTTAGGTCACCTAAAACTAAGTACAATTTGAAGATTAAACTTAAGATTTTTTAAAGTGATTTGAAAATGTCCTTCAGATAGGTGTTTTGGAAAACTGGGTTGTTTGGTAACCTTTGCAAAGATTTAAGCCCCTTTAGAAAAAATGACTCCATTTTGGTATTTGAAACAGAAATCTATGGTATGTGGATTGGTTACGTATAGGGAAGATGCACTAGACTATTACCCTATCCCGTCCTTGCAGTACCTATATGTCCTACCACCCTAGGTTCACTCATTTAGAATTTTCAGTTACTAAATGTCTAATTATATCCACTTTAAGAATTTTAGAAAGAGGTTTGATCATCACTTTAGGGATTATGTGATGCATGATATGCAAGTGCATAAAAAGAATTTAAATTTGGAAAAACATTTTGAAAAAAAAATTAAAATTTTAAAAAATGTTGTGACCGCACCCATGAGGGTTGCCTACGTATCCCTTTGTTAGGAATCAAGTCAGTCGTAGTTTGTACTCAGTGTCCGATTGAAAATAAACACTTTAGGGTCTTGTTTAATTGGAAAAACACCTTGTAGCCTTTGAAAAGTTTGACTTGAAAAGGGTTTTGTTTGAACTTTGATGTGAAGATTTCAAATTGAACTTTGATTTAAAATCGAACATGGGTTGACTTTGCAATAAAACTTGAATTTGAAATTGAACTTTGAAATGGAACTTGGAAACGTTTTGAAAAGTTTGAACTTTGAAATCATCTTGATCTGAATTAGGGTTTGAAAACCTTATTGATTTAGACTTAAAATTTAGAAAAGAGTTGAAGTTACCTAACCTAGGGTTACGGCTAAACTAGGACTTAGGCATCCTAGGGTTTAGATAGCCTAGTGTTTAAACATGGAATTGAAATAAAAAAAAGGTTTGATTAAAACTTAAAAAGTTTGAATTTAAAAAGCTTGATTTTAGAAAAGTTTTGAATTATGAAAGTTCCAAATTAGAAAAATTCTATTTTAGGAAAGTTTTCAATTTAAGAAACACTTGATTTTAGAAAGATTTGATTTAACAAAAATTGAATTTAGAAAATTGAGTTTCAAAAGGTTTGACCTAGGCTTGAGGTAACTTGGGATTTCAGCAATCCTAGGACCTAGGATTTATGCAATGCATTTGAATGGGAAATATTGAATTTCAATTGAAAAAGGAAAGTTTTATTTTTTGAAAAGTTTGCAAAGGGAAGATTTTGAAATTAAGAAAAATTTACATTAGGAAAAATTGAAATTAGGAAAGATTTGATTTCTATTTCCTAAAACAAAATATTAGATTTTATTTTCAGAAACAGGATATTTGATTTGGTTTTCTATTTGGACAAAATTTGATTTGACATGAAATTGGAAAGCTTTAGTTTTGAAAATCTATCATTTTATGTGATTTTGAAATTTGGAAATCTATGATTTCATATAGAAAATGATGTTGGAAAACTATGAATTGATGTAAATACAAGCTATAATTTTATATGAGAAACCTAGAGTTTCCTAAACATTGACTTTAGGGTTTTGATTTGGATTTCAAGACTCAAAATTTTTGGAAAGTAAATCTTTGAGAAGAATTTTTAGGAAGTGAATTTGCAAAACTATTTTAAAAAGGATTGAATATAGACTTTTGAGAGTCTCTTAAATATCTCACTTTCCTAAAACGATTCTAATCATGAGAAGACTAGAACCATTCTAGGGTTGTGATTTTAAAAACAACTAGAGTTTGAAACCCTAATATGGACCTTGATGGTCTCATTGAATATAACGCTTTCCTAAACCAACCCTAACCATGGAATGGTTAGAATCATCTTAGGGTTGTGGTTTTAAAAAAACAAATAGGGTTTGAAATCCCAATATGGACCTTGATGGTTTCATTGAATATAACACTTTCCTAAAACAACCCTAACCATGGAATGGTTAGAATCATCTTAGGGTTGTGGTTTTGAAAATAACTTTTTCTAGATGCAAGTTTTAAAGAAAACTTTTTAACGCGATATTGAATGTAATGCATGAACATAATAACCGTAATACAATAGGGACATGAACATACAAGGTTAGGTTTCACCACAATACAAGAGGGCCGGACCCACACCATCTTAGGTTGAACTCAAAGAAAATTCCTAACACGGTGACTTCCTCCAAGGCCTTCCTAGGCATGAACCAGGAGGCCCCCTGTTTCAAGTACACAAGAAGAGGGGCTAAAAGATGGGGATTAAAATAGATAATAGTCCAAGTGGACTAGGAGGGAGAAGAGTAAGAGGGGGATTACATAAAAGTAAATAAAACCCTACCTTGTCTTCTTATTCTGTTGAATGCTTTAATGGAGGACTTGCTTGAACTTTGAGACCTTTGAATTTGCAGCACTTAACCTTTAATGGTGATAGGAAGCAAGTGTATAGGTGTTTAAAGTGTATGGAGGCTAGAGGCTTGAAGGAATTAAGGTTCTGAGAAAAACTCGAGGGTTGTTTTCAGAGAGGCAGAGTTTCTAGGGCTATTTTTCAGACCCAGAATACAGTGGGGGTGGCCTATATTTATAGGCATACAAAATTGACCCTGGCACCTGTTGAAGTGGCACCAGGCTTAATTTTGGCTTGACAACTGTACTAGTGGTGCCACCCCCTTTAGAAAGTTGTTAAGTCGGCAAGAAATAGATCTTTGACCCTTGGGACACCAGACAAAATATTTGGGCACCTATCCTAATGACTACCATAAAATTTTTGATCTAGCTTCACTATAAGTGACTCCAAAAAGTTTAAGAATGATTCAGAAGGTTTCGAGTAGCAAGACTTGGTCGAGAATGGATAGGAACCCCTAAAAGAGTGCCCTAAAGGTAACCAGCTTGATAACTACAGCCGAAGTAATTGAAAAGGGTAACCGGCTCACTAGGGGCAAACAATCATTTAATCTGGGGAACATGGGGATTGATCCAAGGTTGACCATGAGAAGACTCGAAGGTTGGAAACACTATTAAGAGTACTCCAAAGGATTGTCGGTTTGATACTTAAAGCTAGTGTGATTGGAAAAGGCGACTGACTCGCTAAGTGCAAAATGGTCATTTCGCACTGAGTTTAGATGAATGGTCCGAAAAGGTACTGAAAGGTTCAGAATATTGTTAGAAGCATCCCGAGAAGGTAACTGATTTGATACCCAAAGCCAGTTTGGTTCCTAGAAGCGATTGGATGCCTAGGGGCAAAATGGTCATTTCGACCAGATACTCTCGAAATTGATCCGAAAATGACTAAAAAAACACTAGAATGTGCTAAATTATATTTTAGAACAATCCTAGAAGAGTGGACTTATCGGTCTAAGGTTTTAGGTATTTTCTCGAGATGCATGCTGGTAGGGCCCGCCAAGGCATTTTGGTCATTTTTCACCGGAATAGGCTAGCAGGCATTGGTGTTGACCTGAGTTTTGAGTACTTCCATCACTCTGATGGTGTATGACAAGTTGGTTTCCAAAGGTATCCCGTCCTCTGGTAAATGTGCCACGGCCAAGAGGCGTGTTCAGTCTCGTGACATAGGGGATTTGTTGGCATTCCCAATGTCAACCTCTTTACCAGTGTTTCTGTCACTCTAACAGTTGCGATGTTTGTGACTGTTTTTATTGCTCTGACGATGTGCATTTATTCTGAAGACTGCCTGATCTCGGAAAGCTACTGGATGGACTTATCGTCTCGGGGCCTTAGGTACTTTCTCGATCGACGTGTGGAATAACGAACATTCTACGTTGGCAGGCTAAGAAGTATCAAAAGTGAACTGCTCTACCATCCCAGGGTCTCGATCAATTGGCGTGAAGGGACTTATCATTCCAAGGGTTTTTGTGCTTTCTCGATAAACGTGTCATGCTGGATGGACTTATCGTATAAGAGATTAACTTTCTCGAAAGACGTGATGGATTGAGTTTGACTAGTCTAGACTAGAATTGGAACTGGAATTGAGGTTGAAATACGGACCTATCATCTTTAAGAAGAAATGCCAACTGGAATTGAACTGAGCAATACCCTAAGGGCATTTTGGTCATTTTGCCTCTATTGAGCCCGCAAAGCAGTTGATTAACTAGATTGAGTTTGGAAAGCTGTTTCAGGCTTGAATGTGTCTGTTACGGTTTGAACGTGAGTTCGTTTAAGCCAGAGATTGCCAAACGAGCAAAAATTGGGTGCTTACACCTTCCTAGCCACGTCTAATGCTCAAATCGATTTTGGGAATGGGGTTGTGAAGTTGTCTTTTGGCAATTTGACTGCTGAATTAAGCATTTTCAATGTTTGTAAGTAGTTGGATGCAAGTGAGAGTGCCAGGGAAGTAAACCTTATCGATGCATTGGTTCTTGACCATCTTAGGACCAAGTATGTTGAAGATCCTTTCGAGAGCGAACAAATGAAAAATGAGCCTCCTAACCGGGTAGAATAAGATTGTGTTGAGTCTAGAAGAATTATGAGTGTGGGGTAGAGGGAGGACACTGTTTGCGAGAGATTCAGTGGACTCTTGATATCGAACCATCTTGTGATTGAGACCGAGCCGTCTATGGTATTATATATTAGTTAGGATAGTTCATTTTAGATTTCTGTTAATTTATAGGTTTTCTTTTTTTTTTTTCTTCTTCACTCTCTCTGAGCTTTTTTGGTTGTTCGCATTGAGGACATTGCATGATTTTAGTTGGGGGGAAAACTAGTTCTGGTTGGTTTTTATTTTTTTGGTTTTGTTTTGAATTTTTCATTATAAAATATTTAATTTTCAAATTTTTGTTGTAAAAAAAAACATTTGCTTGTTTGTGAATTTAGAGTTTAGATCGTAATTCTTCATTGCATATATCCATTTTGATCTAAAACTCGTTATTCACGTTGTTCTATTGGAAGAATTGGTGTTAATGCAAGCTCCTTTTGTTGATCTTATGAATTTGAATTAATTGTGATATACAACAATAGATGACATGTGTAGTTCTTCTAACAGGTCAGTTTTCTTTGATTCCCTGAGTATACTATTTTCTTTTCACATTCAGGTATTCATTGTTGATATTGCGATTTTGTGGATGTAATGAGATGTTCAGCTTTGGAACCATAATAGTTACAGTGTGAGATGTGATCTTTGATAACGAGATGAGCAGTGGCAAATTACATAATATTTTGAGCTTACTGTTGAATTATTGTGATTGCACTATAAAAATATAATCATAATCCTCTAATTAGCCTTTGTTAGGCTTAGACTAGTTAGATAGTAGTTAAATTACGTGTTATTTCTGTCTAATGTATATTTGTGTGTTTTTATAGGTTTACATCGTAGAAGGGGAAAAAAAAAGGTGCAAAACAGGTTTACCGTCAAGATAAATGTAATTACTGTCCTGACGACTAGAGGAGCTTGAAGTGTTGATTCTATGCCTTAATTTTGATGATAACTAAGCCTTATGTTATCTTACTAATGATTTTAATTGGTGTGCAGAACAATAAGATATAAGTCTTAGACTTAAAGCTGAGTAAATATCAAAGTGGGATGCACAACAAGCTAAGGATGAGCAATGGACCAAAATAAAAGAATAGCACCTATTCAAATCAATCCAATAATTTGAATTCGAAGAGATTGAAGGTGCTCAAGAAAAAAATCATCAAGTCTTGGGAAGATACCTTGGAAACTCAAAAAGGAGGTCTTAAAGGTATTAAAGGTTGTTCAAATTTAATCAACAAGAAGAAGAATTCAATCATGGATGAGCAATGAAGAGGAATGGCATTTATTCAAATATCAATCCAATGAATTGATTTTGAAGAGATTGAAGGTGTTCGAAGAGAAAATCATCAAGTTTTGGGAGGATACATTAAAATCTCAAAGAGAAGAGTTTGAAGGCATTATGATCATTTAAGAAGAAGAATTCAATCTAAAGTTGAATTGGAGTCCTTTTAATTAACATCATTTATTTGAAAATCATTGAAAAAGTTTCTTAATACCCCATAGAGAATATCCCTTGAGAAGCTCGAAGTGTTTGAAGTAAAATTGGCCAAGTAAAGCAAAGAAGGCCATGCTTGAGTTCAATGAGTCGACACATAAAAATAGAGGGCAAGATTTGATAAATGCATTTGCAAGTGTTGACACATGATTTTGATGTGTTGACACATGGAGGCCAGTGACCAACTACAGCATGATGTGTCGACACATGATTTTGAGGTGTTGACATATGGAAGCCAGTGACCAATGCCAGTATGATGTGTCAACACATGAAAGATAGGTGTCGACACTGGGTCTAACGGCTATATTTTTAAATGTTATAACGGTCTAATCTCACATTAAATAAAGCCCCAACCACCTCCAATGGCTGAAATTGATTATGGGATTTATATAGAAGACTCCAAACACATTTATAGACAAGAGATACAATGTTTCTCTGATCATTGAGCTAAAAATTCTTTGAACTTCTAAAAAATCTCTTTGTCTTCAATAGTTGGTATTTAGTGAGCTATTCAATTCTCATCTACTCTTCATAGAGAGTGTGTACTTCAATTGTATATCTCTTATTCACTTATGAGTTAGAGTTTGAGTATTCTCTAGTTTAAGAAAAACACTTATGTATGTTTGAGAAATCTTGGACAAAATTCTTAAGACATTGAAGCTTGAGTGTAAGCTTCAAAGAGAGTGAGCTAGGCACTTCAACTAGCCTCCATCTTGTAATTGGATATTGCAATGTGAAAGAAGACTTCAAGAGGATCTTAGGGTGAGGACGTAGACCACAAGTTGTGGTTAAACCTCGGTAATTTTTGGTATTTCTTTTTGTGCTTTACTTTCATTTCTTACTTAATTATATTGCATTGCATAAACCTTCAGTTACTGTTACATTGCTTAGATTATTTTTTTAATTTGTCTTAATTGGAATTAGTTTTGAAAAACCCAATTCTCCCCCCCCCCCTCTTAGGTTGCCTTTTGGGCCACACATGGAGGACCAATAACAGACTACCATCAAGACGATGAATTTTACCGTCTTAGCGACCAGTGGAGGCCAAAGATTCAAAAGAGCCTAGCATTAGGACAAAGTTTCCTACTGTCCTAATGACCAAAGAAGGAGGAAAGTTCAAATTGGCTTATTGTCACGTCCCATAACCCGACTTATACGGATTTAGGGTACATGACCGGCCAGTAGCAAGGCTACCCACGGCTGCATTACATAAACTGGTTGATCACCTATGCATAATTATTTAAAATGATGCATAATTGCGAAAAATAAAACTTTTAATAACTTGAAATTATAATCTATGTCATACATCCAAATCATAACATACATATGAGCCTAATCAAGGCTCACTATAATTATAACATTTATACCATTACAAACCATTGGGGTCTAGCCCTCATACATATTACAAAACATGGGCCCATGGGCCGTAGCTTAAAATACACATGTGGTCTCACTTTAGAGCCTCCCGAATTGGCTACTTGAAAATCATTTGAGAAAACGTAAGCTAATGTTTAGTGAATAACAATAATGCATGAGCATAAAATACCATAGACTACATTTATATTTAATGTACATGACAATAAAGGTACATTTATGCATAAGTGGCACGAACTTAGAAACATATAAGTATAATCTTAAAGACACCTGGAGCATAGGCTTTTATATTAAAACATTTCATCATTTCTAAAATATAATGTTGAAGAAGAGCGGTAGTCACGTCGTAGCATGAACTAGTAAAGTGTGATATAGCTTGTCATTAGCATAATATATCATAACTTGTGAGTGTACATCTCAGCTCGTAGTATAACCTTAGAAACACCTATATCATTACTCTCGGAATCGTATAAAGCGTAGATATGAGAGCATAGGTAGCATAAGCATCATATTGAGACATTATATCATTTGAACATAGTATCATAGGCGTGAGATATAAATTATAACATGGTCGTGTATGGCATAATGTGGCTTGGCATAAGTATACCATGGCATGGTACAGTGAGGCATATCATAATATCGTAGAAATGAGAGATATATTGTGACATTAATACTTGTGAAAACATACGCAACTTGTCGTGAAGTATTTGAATAAATCATATTTTTGGTTCTAGTACATAAGAGTGTCATGTCTTTACATCAGAGCTAGGCTCCGCATTAATAACCATAAAGGTCACCACATCAGTAACTGTAAATGTCATCATAGAGCTCTTTAGGCCAACATCAAAGCTAGGCTCCACATCAGTAACCATAAAGGTCACCACATCAGTAATCGTAAGGTCACCATAGGGCTCTTTAGGCCAACATCAGAGCTAGGCTACGCATCAGTAACCATAAAGGTCACCATAGGGCTCTTTAACCCAACATATCCCTCACTTCAACCCACTTAAGAGGTCTTTCTGGTATTGGGTATCATAGTAACCACAAGGGTCATGCATAAGGCTCTTTAGGCCAACATAGTAGCCGCGAAAGTCACGCATAGGCTCTTTAGGCCAACCATGAGAGCTAGGCTCAGTCATTAAGAGTTACGCTCAGTTATTAGTAACATAGAGTGCTTTAAGCCAATCATAAGAGCGTGGCTCAATCGTGAGACAAGGCTTAGTCATTAAGAGCTACGTTCAGTCATTAGCACGTAGAGTGATTTAGGCCAATCATAAGAGTTAGGCTTAGTTATAGTAACCGTAAAGGTCACACATAAGCTTTTTAAGTCAATCATAAGAGCTATGCTCAGTTACAGAAACCATAAAGGTCACATCTAGACTTTTAAGCCAAGGGACGTCTCTCAACACGGCGATAGATTATTTCGTGTCCCCTACCGTAGGACCATCGTTGCTAGTTTAGGGTCTTGCCATGAAAGACCTTACAGGTCGATGGTTTATTTCACGTCCCCCATCCCAGGACTATCGGGCTAGATTAAAGTCTCGCCACGAAAAGACTTTGAGTTAGAATCGTACGTTAGGAATCTTACATCTACTTTACGTGAACGTTCTAGTCCGTAGGTTATGATTCATATCATAGGTAAGGTTTGTATGTAATTTAAAGCATAATATTTATACTTGAACGTAATCATTAATGCATTGAACATATGGAAAACATTCATGATATAGAAATGAGCTTAAAACATTTGAAAAATAATGGAGTTTTACTCATGGCATATTGTTACTCACCTCTATCCAACTGAACGGGCGTTAAGCAAGGTGCTCCTACACATAATTCACATAGGAACATAGAACATTAATACACAATGCTAAGGCAAGGCAATAACACATAAACCGAGACTAAGCGCATAAACCCCTCGACCCCGACTCAACAACACCTCATTCTCATAATGGGAGAGCGAGGCTAAACTCTAGGATAAAGCCCTGATGTAAAATAAGAACATGAAGTTGGGATTTGAATATGAAAGCCAGAATGTCGACTCCTTCATCGAGTCCCAACCACCCCTCAAAGATGAGTTCACACCCAAGACTAGTTCCATTTGAAAATAGGCTTAAAAGCCTTTATTTTGATAAGTCATGGGCCAAAAACACATTTCGGATGAAGAAGTTATGCCTCACGGAAGGTGGACTAAAATTTTGGAAAATAATGTTGTTGGCATGGATTTTGGGTCAACTTTAAACCTCCATAACTCTCATTCTATAAGGAATTAGAGAAAAAACTTTATATGGCTAAAAAAGTCTATGAGTCTACTTTCTAATGCTTCAAACGGTGCATCAATCCAAGTTTTGTAGATAAAGTTATACCCGTTTTATTAAACAGTACTGAAACTGGCAGACGGTTCGAACGCCCAACTGGGCCGTTCGAACGCCAGGCCAAAATAACCTAGTCGTTCGAATGCCCAAAATGGCCGTTCGAACCCCAGGCAAAAATTGAAAAACACCCTCTTGAGCCGTTCGAACATCCGGAAGGGCCGTTCGAACGCCAGGCCAAATGGAAAACTCTACTCTCGGGGCGTTCGAACGGCCCTGTCGGGCGTTCGAATGCCCCTTTCTGCACAGCAACGATTCTCAACCCAAAATTCTCCCAAAACCCCTCCAAACACAACCAAACCTTCCCAATACTCTTAGGGCTCAAAGATTAGCCCACAAGGTTGATAATAATTCAAAATGGGGGAAAAAGAATAATTAAAACCAAGGGATCTAAAGAAAGAATCCAAAACTTTAACATTCCACATATTTGGGGATTTTCATCCCACCACTCCTAATCTTCCACAAATGAGCTTCAAGCTCTCTAAATCAAGTAATTGGGACCCAAGGGGTCCTCCAATTTCAATAACAACACCCTAAGATACATATATGCAAAAAGCCAACACAACCACAAGGATAGATACACATATATATACAACTAATATAGAGAGAGAATGAGACCTTACCTTCCTCAAGCTTGTCCAAGCCCTCTAATGGCCTCTTTTGGTTTGGGTTAAAGCTCTCTAAGCTCCCCTTCTCCTCCTCCTTCTTCTTCTTCTTCTCCTCCCTCTCCCTCTCTACCCGATGGGTGTGTGTGTGTGTGTGTTTGGGTGTGTGTATATGTTGTATATGTAAGATGATACATATGGAAAATAATCCCATGTGTCTCACCTCAAAGGTTCAAGTTACGACATAGTCTTTCATTGGTCATCCATTACCTCAAAGATGCAATAACTAGCATTAAATAACACAAGACTATAAATTCACATTAATTTAAATAAACAAAGGTTCGGGATATTACAAGAATTTAAGTTACAATTTAACTCCCAATTGGTCACTTTGACCCAAAATGGAATAACATGTAACATTAAACCACACAAATGTCTTAATTTACATAAATGAATAAAGTTAATGGGTTCAAGGTATTACACTTATCATCAGGACAAAGGAACCTACCGTCTTGACGACCAGAGCGCATACCAGAATCATTGTTGGCTTACTGTTAGGATGAAGGATTCTACCATCCTGACGACTAGAGGGGGCACCAAATTCTTGTTTTGCCTTACCGTCAGGATGAAGAATCTAGACTGTCCAAACGATCGGGCGCGAATTAGGGTTTTCATCTTATTTTTCTTGTGCCTCCTTGTAACTATAAATAGGAAACTTGTTATTTTCATTAAGGTTACGTTTTTTAAAGAGTTTTGAAAGCTGCTAGAGAGAGAAAACTTTTTCTTTTAATTTTTCTTTGTGATTCTTGATTATTTTGGTAATTCAATTCCAAGTTTTATAATTAGTCTTCAAGTTTTCTTCAATTTCAAGCAATGTCTTCCATTGTTGTGAGTAGTTAATCATCTTCTTAGCGAAAAGCAAGAAGGTTGAGGGTTCTTGAATAAACACACAAGATAATGAATTGAACTTCATTTTTTCATCTTTTAAATCTTGGATTTGTTCTTCTTTTACCCTTTTCTTTCGAAATCAAACATTCAGGAAAATCCATGCTAAACGTGAGTTTTGTATGGGATTTTCTTGAATCCCTGGTATAAACATTTTGAAAATAGGGTTTAAACATCGGATGAAGTGGGAGGAATCCCCAACTATTTTCATTGCTAAATCTTTCGATTCAAAGGTATAGATTGATACTAATGAATTAAGTTAACACCATACTTGTGGGTTTATTAAATACCCAAGCAACTGAATTGTTCTAAGCTGAGATGCGTTTTAAAAAGTTTAAATATCAATTTGCTTGATTAGTTTAGAAATGAAATAACTTTCACAATCAAATTTTTCTTTTCTTTTTGGAGTGGCTTTTGTTCTTGGAGTTCTTATTTGGCTAAGAGAGTTCTTTTCCCTAAACACCAACTAAGTTTCCTGTAGATCGACCTCGGACTTTTCGAGTTTATCACTACATCGCAGTCGTGCACTTGTGGTGTTTAAGCTAAGCATAAGAATTAATTATGCTAATTAATTAGAGATTAAACTAATTAATCATGCTTAATATAAATTAACCCTCATGTGGCATACTGTGCATTTAAGCTAAGCATGATGCTAAGCAAAGCAGGGTCATAGTATGGCTGTGTGACAGTGGCTTGAGAGTAAGGAGGTGAGTTTAGTGATGTAGACAAAGGGGTTTTGGGGAGGGGGCATGGCGAGAAAGTGGGGGGAATGATGAGAGAGAGAGAGAAGAAACAAGGGAAGAATAGAGAGTAGATACAATCGTGTGTATAACTCAAAGAGAATATGGTATAGTTTATGCCTAAACCCAAGTGGTTTTTAAACTTAGTTGCTAAATTAATGTGGTTTTGAACTTATTTACCAAGCTCAAGTTGCTTATGAAGTTGTGACTTAAAAAACACAACTTCCTATCCTAAAGTTGTCTTCAAAACATGACTTTAAGCGTGAAACACAACTTCAGGACTGAAGTCGTGTTTTTAAGACATAACTTTAGGAGCAACTTGGGTTTGGTAAATAAGTTCAAAATCATTGAAATTTTTTAATTAAGTTTAAAAACAATCTTGATTTTGTCCTAAACTCCAATATGGTAAAATACATATAGAAAGACCAAAACGCCCTCTAAAATTAATGTTAATATTCTGATACCTGAACAAAAAGCAATTGTAAAAACCCATGCTTCACAAGCCCTTGTCTCACTTCCATCTTTGCCATCGTCTTCAATCACCGTTGTTGATTCTCTGCCAAGTGTCACGGTCCGACACTTTCAAGTGGATTAGGCCGTGTGGCATTTGTCGTGGGCGGCACCAGACAAGTCAGCCAAAGAGGTACCTCGCAAATGAAAGCCAACACACACACCCGAAGTGTACAAGTAAGCAATTTGGAAGCAACAAGCTAAGAACGTTTAAAGCAACAACGAAGGCAATGGGCACACAATTTGCAAGCAATAAGATCACTTTTATTGCATATACAAAGCAATTCCAGACTACAATTAGGTGGGGAGTTTAGTTTGCCAACAACTAACAACTAGGGACTTGGACTCACCTTACTATCCTCCCCTGTATATGTTTTTTAAACCATTTCTAAACTGATACAAGCAAACATTACACCCCCTTAAGGAGTCATAATGGGTCTACAAAAATATTTATAAGGAATTTGACAAAATCCTTTTACATACATCTATATATGACCCTAAACTAATTTTCTAGCTCTTCAAAAAAATTACAACACCTCTCTTCGATAGGGCTAGGACATGACTAACTTGGATGCCGCACACCTTGGCATGGGAAAACTACGCGTGCATCCGACTCCAAACTTACATTTTTACACTCTATACAATATGTACAGACATGGCAGAGTTGACACGAGGCTGGAAAATGAGGGCATGGGCCCGGCCTTGAAGGGCAGCTCGTGACACTCTCCCCCACTTATGCGGTCGATGTCCTCGTAGACTTTGAAGCAAAGTACTCCTCGAGCTTATCCATGAACGGTTGCAAGTCTTCCGCCTTCTCCCAGCTGATCTCTTCGTCTCCAAGATCCTTCCACTTCACTAAGTACTCCAGGTGTGGGCGCCTTCCCTTGACCACTCTGTCGGCGAGAATGTCTTCAACTTGCTTCGGCGCTAGTGGCTTAGTGTTGATGGCTGCTCTTGTGGAGATGTTGCGAGTTGAATCTTTCTGATCTGCATGGTAGGGCTTGAGACAACTCACATGGAACACTGGGTGCACTTTCATCCAGGTTGGAGGCTCGACCCTGTAAGATGCCTTCCCAATCTTGGCAACAACCAGAACAGGTCCCTTATACTTTCGCACTAGGCACCGGTCACGGTTGCGAAGAAATATGAGTTGTTTAGGAGTCAACTTTACTAGCACCAGGTCTCCAACTTGGAATCCGAGCGGCCTTCTTCCTTGATCTGCCCACTTCTTCATTCTCTTGGAAGCCTTTTCTAAGTAAGCTCTTACTACTTCATTCCCCCGCTTCCATTCTTTGGTGAAGTTGTAGGCTCTCGGAGACTTTCCAGTGTAAGGCTCATCCACTGTGTGGGGCATCAGTGGCTGCTGACCTGTAACAATCTCAAAAGGGCTCTAGTTAGTGGAAGAACTCTTCTGAGAATTGAAACAAAATTGAGCAACATTAAGTAATTGCACCCAATTTCTCTGGTTGGCATTGACAAAATGGCGCAAATACTCTTCAAGTAGCCCGTTGAAACGTTCCGTCTGGCCATCAGTTTGTGGATGATAGCTAGACGACATGGCGAGCTGTGAATCGAGAAGCTTAAAGAGTTCTGACTAGAAGGTCCCTGTGAATCTGGAATCCCGGTCACCGACAATGCTTTGGGGCACGCCCTAATACTTGACAATGTGTTTGAAAAATAGATAAGTTGTTTCCTCTGTCGAGCAATACTTTGGTGCTGGGATGAATGTGGCATATTTGGAGAATCGGTCTACTATAACCAGAATAGAGCTAAGATCTCCAACCTTCGGCAAATTGCTGATGAAATCAAGTGGGACACTTTCCCAAGGCCTCCTTGGAGTGGGAAGTGGCTCTAATAACCCAGTTGTCTTGGCTCGCTCCGTTTTGTCTTGCTAGTGGGTGAGACAAGTCTTCGTATAATCCATCACATCATCTTTCATATGGGGCCAATAGTAGCCCTATTTCAATAGTGCCAACGTTCGCTGCCACCCTAGGTGGCTAGCCCACAAGGTGTCATGACACTCCCGCAGGAGCGCCCTTCGTAGGGCATCAGCTTTGGGTACATAAACCCGATTTCCTTTGGCCATAAGTAAGTCATCCTCAACCCAAAACTAGTGTGTCTTCCTTTCTTTGGCTAGCTGCGCAATGGTTTAAGCCATAGGATCTTTCAACAAGTTCTCCTTGATCCGTTCTCGCATGCTTGTGGCGACCTTGCTAGCTGTGAGGTTCGCCACCAACTTGATAGCAACAAGCTTAACCCTGCGACTCAGTGTGTCTGCCACTCGATTGGTACAGCCCGCCTTGTACTCTAGGTTGAAGTCAAACTCAACAAGATGCTCCTGCCAACGAGCCTGTTTTGGGGTCAATTTGGGCTGAGTTAAGTCAGTCTTCACTATGAACTTGGACCCCAGCAAGTAGTGCCTCCACACCCGAAGGCAATGTACTACTGCAAGCAACTCCTTCTCTTGGGCAGTGTATCTTTTCTCAGCGTCGCTCAGCTTGCGACTTTCATAAGCAACTAGATGGCCCTCTTGAAGTAGCACTCCACCAATGGCGAAATTTGAAGCATCGGTTTGCACTTCAAAGGGCTTCGAGACATCCGGTAAGGCCAGGACTGGATCATTCATCACGGCCGCTTTCAGGTTAGCAAAGGCTCCTTAGCATTCCCTTGACCAATCCCAGGCTTTATCTTTCTTCAGTAAGTCTGTTAAGGGGGCAGCCCTTCTCGAATATGC
Source organism: Euryodendron excelsum (assembly GCA_033060915.1). Lineage (NCBI taxonomy): Eukaryota > Viridiplantae > Streptophyta > Magnoliopsida > Ericales > Pentaphylacaceae > Euryodendron > Euryodendron excelsum. The sequence goes on along the minus strand of CM065380.1, from coordinate 34,613,466 downwards.
TTCAACGAACCGTCGATAGTAATTGGCTAGCCCTAAGAAAGAGCGTAGCTCCGACACATTAGTTGGGGCCTTCCATTCCTAAATTGTCTTCACTTTGTTCATGTCCATCCGAATATGTCCCTGCTCGATGATATGCCCAAGAAACTTTATGCGCTCCTGTGCAAAGGAGCACTTCTCTTCCTTGATATAAAGGTGATTCTCCCGTAGCTTCCTGAACACCATCCTCAAGTGCTCCACATGCTTCTCGAGGCTAGAGCTGTACACCACTATGTCATCTAGATAGACCACCACAAACTTGTCCAGGTAGTCATGAAACACCCAGTTCATCAACGTGCAAAAGGTGGCAGGGGTGTTAGTTAAGCCAAAAGGCATCACCAAGAACTCAAATGCCCCGTACCGCGTCACACAAGTGGTCTTCGGTTCATCCCCATCCGCTATGCACACTTGATAATAGCCCAACCGCAAATCAAGCTTGGTGAAGAACTTGGCATTGCACAATTGATCAAAGAGATCTGCGATCAGTGCGATGGGATACTTGTTCTTCACTGTCACCTTACTGAGAGCTCGATAGTCTACACACAGCCGCAGACTCCCATCGTGCTTCTTTTGGAACAGGACAGGGGCTCCAAATAGTACTTTAGAAGGGCGAATGAAGCTCGCTTCAATCAACTCGTTCAATTGTTTCCTTAGCTCTGCAAGCTCAAGAGGGGCCATTCTATATGGCTCACGAGCAGGAGGCTTTACCCCTGGCAACAACTCAATCTCATGATCCACCGGGCGCCGTGGAGGTAAAGTTTTGGGCAGTTCTTTGGGCATCACATCCAAAAATTCACGTAGAACCCTTTTGATAGTTGTTGGCACAGGTCCTTGTTCCATTTCCTCATTCACCGACAAAGCTGCCACAAATGTTGGTTCACCGTGCTTCACCCCCTTCTTAAAATTGCATCGCCGAGAGAAACTTGTCTTTAGAGGATTGATACACAGTGGGAACAAGGCAGGGGTCCTCCCCCATTAAGCACAATGAGCTAGCAAAGGGCATTGTAATGGCCTTGGTGTCCCGCAGAAACTCTATGCCCAAAATCACTTGAAAATCATCCATAGGAACAACGGTGAAGTTGGCATGCCCTTCCCAATTCTGTAACTTTACTGGCACCGATTTAGCTACTCCCTGGATGGGTTGAGCTGCCGAGTTCACAGCTTTCATCTTGCTTGAGTCCTTATCTAGCTTTAGGCCCAAGCGTGCTGCCTCCGTGTCTGACACGAAGTTGTGAGTGGCACCGGTGTCAATCATGGCCCTGGTCAACTTGCCATTGATGCGCACATCCACGAACATTAGGCCTTTGGGCGAGGCCTTCTTTGTTTCAGCTTGCTTCTTCAAGACATTGAGCAAATGCATGGCACCCATCCGTGGGGCTCCTTCAGCTTCCTCTTCTTCATCTGGTTCCTGCGCATCACTAGACAAAAAAGCTTGTAAAGCATTTAAAGCTTGTCTATGGGGGCATTCCGACACCCTATGGGGACCGCTACATAAGAAGCATTTAATAAGCTTGGGCTTATCTCCTACCATGTTGGGCGCCCGGGACTTTGGTTGAAACTTGGAGGAAGAAGATCCCTTGTCGCCTCCCCCACTTTGTCCCTTGTTTGCCTTGACAAACTTTCCACCGCCTCCACCTAACCCACTGCTTGACCGCTCTTTCTTACTGGCTTATTTTAACTCGCAAGTGCATGAGTGTACGATGTAGCAATTAACTCGGTGAGACCGAGGTCATATCCATAGGGAGCTAAATTTAGAAAACAATTTGGTGATAAAAACTTTAGAGAAATTTATTCGGGAAAAAATTGGTTCACAATGCATGTGAAATTATCTTTGAAAGATGAATAGTTGTGAATAGAATTCAAATGACAATGCTTAAAATTACAAGAGAAATAAAAGTCTTGGCTCAAAATCAATTCCAATGGTGGTATATTGGTGGTTCTTTTAAGATATTTAAGATAACTCAACCCAACATCAACAATGGTGATATTGGGTCGGAAAATATTACAATAAAGTTCAAAGAAATGAATGATTGAATCTTGCTTAGAAATGGAAAAATAGTTTCAAACTAGGCAAGACATTGAATCAAGCAATTCCTATACCAAAATTGAGGTTTGTGCATAGAAATTCAAGATTATAACATTGCCTAAATGATTTCTGAAAATTCTTAACAATTATCAATCATCTATGTACAAAGTGAGAAGATAAATCATTGAGATGCATTAATACCTTAAAGAGATCACCTCAACCACCATCATCTTTGATCTTGAACCAAGAAAAAGCTTAGTAACAACCATTATGAAGAAAAAAAATTGCATCAACATAAAATAAGAGGTTTTTAACATTGAAGAGCCAAAATCAACAAAAGAAAGCAAAATACAAGCTGCCCAGATTTTCGCACAAACTGTCCTCTAACTTTGGACGAAGTTTTCACCCTTTTCCACTCTGTTTTTAGAGATGGCTATTAGACAGATATTTATAGAGCTTCTTGTCTACTTTCCAGCCCCGAAAAGAACAGGTCATTTGGACATCTGAGTCAAAAGTTATGGTCCAAACACTAGAGGTCTGTCTAGCACATGGAGGGAAAGGCAGATTCGGCCAACATTTTGAGTTGGCTAGTGGACCTCTTTATTCCATCTTTTGGACTATTTTTTTTCTTCTCTCTTTACCCCATAATGAAGAATTATTATCCTCCACTTCTTTCTAGCTATGTGCATACTCTCTTTTTCCCATAATGAAGAATTATTGTACTCCAACCATGTGCAATCTCTCTTTTCTCCCACCAACTTCCTACAAATGAGCTGAAATGGGCCTTCAAATCTTGGGCTGAAGTTTGCATAATACATGGAACAAATTTGGGCTGAAGTTTGCACAAAATATAGAGTAAGTTTGGGCTTGAAGTGAATCATCTTTTAGCCTCTTCTTGGATTTGAAATGGGGCAGATTTGGGGCACTTCTTTGAACCAAAATTTGCTTCAATCTTTGACTCAATTTCACCTCAATTCTTTGCTCCAAATCCCGGCCTGAAAGATCTCTGAAATACTTCATTTAAGCTTTATAAATCTATCAAAACATTAAACCAAACTTCATTACCAAAGGCACACAAAACTATTATGCGAAACAAAATAAATGAATAAATACATATGAAAAACTATAAATTTAATGACAATTTTGATGTACAATCACCCACTCGATGAATCCTTCTTCTTGTTCGAGGAAGAGGATGAAGCTTCGGAGGTGTAGTCAATCAGGCGCTCAGCCGCGGCCTGGGCGGATGCCAAGTCCTGCACTCGTTGCCTTTGGAGCTTGGCACGCCCCTAAGGCTTTAGCCCTTCCAAGAAATAGAACATTTTATCTTTCTTCGACATGTCCCGGATGTCCAACATTAGCTCGGAGAATTGTTTAACATATTCCCTCACAGTGCCCGTGTGTTTCAAATCTATAAGCTTGCGTCGAGCTATGTACTCAACGTTCTCGAGGAAGAATTGGGCCTTCAATTCCCTTTTTAAGTCTTCCCATGTGTCAATGGTGCAGCGGCCCTGTAGGATTTCTTCATGCTTTGTGCGCCACCATAATTTAGCATCACCGCTCAAATACATGGTAGCCATGGTGACCTTGGTCTCTTTCGAGTTGGCCTTGACGGCCCTGAAATATTGATCCATGTCAAAGAGATAGTTCTCCAACTCTTTGGCATCCCGTGCTCCACCATAGGCACGGGGTTCTGGAACGCGTACCTTTGCCGTGTCAAAGATTGAGGTGTGAGGGGCCGAGTTACCGACTGCTTGCATTAGCAAGTTTAGCTTGCTGTTGATCTCATCCAACTCGCCTCTCAACTCTTCACCTCATCCCGAAGCTCTTCCGTGTCAGCGAGCCCACCAATGGTGGCACTAGCCCGTGGTGTCTCAACTGCCGTGCTTACTTCCACTAGGTCTAGGCGATCACCAAGCCGGGCCAAGCTTTCCGCCATCTCACATCTTAGCCTTTCTAATTCCACCTCTATCTCGTTGAGGCGGTCTTGTGTTGACTTCTTTGGAGGCATGGTTCCCGGATCCTTCAAGCAACCACCGTGCTCTGATACCAAATGTCACGGTTTGACACTTTCAAGTGGATTAGGCCGTGTGACACTTGTCGTGGGCGGCACCAGACAAGTCAGCCAAAGAGGCACCTCGCCAATGAAAGCCAACACAAACACCCGAAGGTGCACAAGTAAGCAATTTGGAAGCAACAAGCTAAGAACGTTTAAAGCAACAACGAAGGCAATGGGCACACAATTTGCAAGCAATAAGATCACTTTTATTGCATATATAAAGCAATTCCAGACTACAATAAGGTGGGGAGTTTAGTTTGCCAACAACCAACAACTAGGGACTTGGACTCACCTTACTATCCTCCTCTATATATGTTTTTTAAGCCATTTCTAAACTGATACAAGCAAACATTACACCCCCTTGAGGAGTCATAATGGGTCTACAAAAATATTTACAAGGAATTTGACAAAATCCTTTTGCATACATTTATATATGACCCTAAACTAATTTTCTAGCTCTTCGAAAAAATTACAACACCTCTCCTCGATAGGGCTAGGACATGACTAACTTGGATGCCGCATACCTTGACATGAGAAAATCTACGCATACATCCGACTCCAAACTTACATTTTTACACTCTATACAATATGTACAGACATGGCAGAGTTGACACGAGGCTAGAAAATGAGGGCATGGGCCCGACCTTGAATGACAGCTCGTGACACCAAGGTAGGTCCCTCTGGTTGCGGTCATACCACTGTAGGAAAGAAGCCCTAATTTCTAGGGTTTTGTTTATTTAAAAATAGAAATTTTTTATGTCCCATACTATTGGTACCACTTCTTCTTCACAAGTTTTGTGTCTGAGCCGTCGTGGTCTCTTCTTGTTCGGGCAATGGCTGAATTTTTTAACGATTGGAAGCAGTTGTCATCTGTGAGCAATTTTGATTGCTTAATTGATCGGTTGGGGACATAATTTGTTGAGACAACCAGAGTTTGTTGTTGTGGAAGGGGGTGATAGAATTTTTTCTTCCTTTCTTAAGAGCTTTTACTCAACGCTTGCTCGTACCAGATTCCCACCGATCTGGTGAGCAGGGATGCTCACCTTTTTTGGCTGAGCCCTATCTTGGTAGGTGGGACTAAGAAAGGAGAAGTGGTGGAACATGCGGAACCACATATTGGATCACTCTAGTGCAACACGATTGAGAATCTCAAGAACCTAAACAAAAATGGTAAGTAGTTCCGTATGAAATTCATAAAACATTCATATCTGGCACCTGAGGAGGACAATCTTTAGTGTTGGAAGCTATGAATTTCCCCTAATCTAAAGTTGAAAAGGAAAGGATAAGACCATCTTTCGCTTAAAATATAGAAAAAGATCTTCAATAGAATAAAGAAAGAAACTCATTTTTAATAGACAAACTCCGAGTTGTCTCATGAGATCTATGTCGACCGTTAGTATCAAACGTTAACAAAGAGCAACAATAGAGGGTGTAAATGTCTATTTTAAAAAAATAAATAAATTTAAGTGTTAATACGTCAAACCTCAAGAGATCTATGTAAAATTAATCCTTTTAATTATCACCCATAAAATTTATGAAATGAAAATTGAGATTTATATCTATTTTCAAAATATGAATATTATCTTAAGAAAAATAAATAAAGCCGTCTCTCTCTCTCTCCACGACAGCCCAAACATCATGTTGGATTGCAGAGGGCAAAAAATATAGAGCCACAAGCGACAAGCCACGCCCATCAATTTTCCATGTCATTTTTCATTTTTCATTTCACTTGAGGTGTTTATATTTGTTCTTATTACTAGTTAGTTTAACTAATTCATATTATACTTGTTTATTTATTATATCTCCCCTCTCAGAAGCTCAAAGCTCGACGACTCGAAAGTCGAAACAACAGTTCCGAGAGTGTCCACATCTCATCCCATTTCTAGGGTTTACTTACATTTCCGTCAGAATGGCCGAAGTGATCAACATGCCGGTCGACTCTCTGGACCGCCGTCGAGACCGCAAGGACGAAAAGTCAGCTGACGACCCTGAACCTGAATCGTCGCCGCCACCTCCACAGCCACCGCCGCCGCCGAAGCGACGAGACAGGGATTCCAGGGAGAGGAGGGACGACAGGGACCTCGACCGGCCACCGAACCGTCGCGGCGGAGATTATTATGATCGCAACCGCTCCCCGCCGCCTCCACTCCCGAGGGAGAGGGATTACAAGCGTCGGGGCAGCCCTAGCCCCCCTCCCCCCTATCGCGAACGCCGCCACTCTCCTCCCCGGCGGTCACCCCCGCTCCCGCCGTTCAAGCGGTCGCGGAGGGATGATGGTGGGTACGATGGGAGGCGTGGAAGCCCTAGAGGAGGTTATGGTCCTGGTGATAGAAGGTTAGCTGAGCAATTCTACATAAATATATATATACCTATGCATATGTTTAAGTCTATAATTTGGGTATGTGTGAAGTACAAGAATTCTGAATTGAATGTTCAATGTAAGTTTGTTGGAGTTCGGTTAATTTGCCTTTTGGTAATGTTCTTGTGTGAAATGATTGTTCTGTCTTAGTTATTTGACTCAAAATGGATTGCCACTCATAGGAATGAACATGCAAAGTTGATGGTCTTTCAGTGGTAGTTTAGAGTTCTAGCGTACATGATTTTACATGGGGTGTTGGGACTTGGTGCTATTGGAGAGGTGTTTAGGCCAATTTAGTGATATATATTTTTTGTAACAGAAAGAATATGTTAGTGCTTATGGATTGCAATTATGAAGTTTTAGGCGAGTTTGATGCTATTAGAGAAGTATTTAAGGCATATTAATGATAAACTTATGTATTGATAATGGGAAATATACAATTGGTGCTTTTACTAATTAAAAGAAGAAAAGAAAAAATGGATACATTTGGTGCTTTTGGTTTGAAATACCCAAGGTGCTATGATGGTTACATCTTGTCAGAGAAGTGTTTAGGGCCGTTCAATAATAACTTTGTACTATGTCTATTGGTCTCAGAAAGAATAATATTGTTCTTATGGATTGGGTTAATAAAGTTTCTAGATTGCTTTGGTGCTATTGTACAAGTGCCTAGGCCGACTTTTGAGCTAAGCACTTGGTGTTCTGTTGACTTAGTTCTAGAGATATTTGGCAGCCATAAAATATCTGGTTATGTATATGAACCCTCACTTCTTCCTTGCATATGGAGTTATATGGTGACCTGTTAGTATATTGAAATATAGCTTTTTGTTGACTAGTAATAAAAACAGAGATATTGGGAACTTATTTTGAAGAAATGTATGTTAGTTAAGATTTGGAGGATTATCAAAATGCAAGCATCTATCTGTAGACATTTGGATGTTCCTCATGACTGATGACATAAAGAAAATTCCTAGTTGGTTCTACATTTCCATAGTAAAGTTATTCATACCCTATTGAGATCCACAAGCTGAACAAGAATGTTGGGTTTAAAGCTTTTAGTTTAGGTATGGAGATTGTTAGCTAAATTGTTTAGCTAATAATATTTTTACATGGGGCCGAGTTGATGGAATATAACATTTGTTGAGTGGGTGGGGACTTCATCACTTTCTAATGGCTCAGGTATAAGAAAGTGCATCCATGTTGGAAACTTTAAAAATTTGATAGTTCAATTAATTTTAGTTGGGTGTAGATTGATGTTGGTAACTATTCTGGCATCTACGCTCTGGAGTGAAGGTTTCAATGTATTAGCTCAAGTATTAGAGAACTTGTAAACTGGCAGAGTGGCAGTGTTGTTACATGAACCTTTTCTTTATTGAGTTTTTGTGTGCTTCTTGGCGTGCTTGATGTTTGATTCACTAGTCCTTGTGCTAAATAGAACATCCTGCCTCTATGGGCTAGTGTTTCTTCTCTATTCCATGTCTTCCTTCCATCTCATAGACCCCAAAAGATTTCTTAATAGCCAAGCTCTCATGACATTTAACCCTAGCTTGGCTTTGTTATTAACATGAAGGTGAAGTGTAGTTTAATTTTGTTTTATGTTATTGTTTGTTTGGGGTGGTCGACTTGTGAGAAGTTGGTCATTTAGCTTGGTAGTGAATCCAATGGCTACAATTGGAAAGAAACCCATAGAAACTCTCCAATCCAGGTTGGAAGTTGCAAAATCTGATTTTGAAACATATTTATGCTATTTTCAGCAAAAAAACAGCTCGAATACCTGAGTTATGGGACCAAAGCCAAGCCCTCATAGGAAGGAAAATGAAGAATAAGAGAGAAAATTTACATCAAAATTTTATTCACCAAAATCTTCACTAGAAATCTTGGTTATCAAAAAAGTAGAAGTACATATCTTCACCAGAAATCTCCATTATATGTACATTTAAATAGTTATAGCTTGGTCTTCATGGAAGTTATCCTAGAAAACTTTCCCTAACTAATAATTACTTCACAACCTAGTAACTTCACTCTCCAGTACTCTAGTATAGGTAATACTTGGACCCTAATTAAAACTCATTCCCATTAGAAACAAAATCTATAGACACTGACCCTATCAGAGACTTGAAAGAATTATTAGAAATCTTGGAACTTAATTATGCTAAATTAAAGTAAATTAACCTTGTTTTTGAAGCCCAATGAATCATCCTTTGTGTAGTAGAATAACGTATTGATTTTGAATACCCCCTCTCATTGGAGAAAATTCAACCTTGAGTTTTGTAATAAGGAAGCACAAATGCTTCTTTACTTGAAGCTTAAGCTTTCAAAGTAGGAGCTCAAACATATTTTTTGGTTAAGTAGAACCTGAAGCTAGTAATCGATAGAATTGTGCCTGCTTTATTGGAGGCAAGAAGATATCACTAGAATACTTGTCTCTTCTCTTCAACTACATCAACTAAATTTTCGGAGATGATAAAATCTTCAGGTAGTGCACTTTGTGAATTTAAAAATTTCGTTGACGTGTCCTAGAACACGAAATTCAACAGGGGCTGCATCCGGTTTCGTAATGTTGTTAAGTTCTGCATTACATTCATCGCATTTGTTTGAATTGTTACCAACTGCTGCATCAATCACTAGTGAGGTTTCCTCAATTTCACTTTGTTGCATTTAATCTTCAAGAAAAAAGTTATTGCAAAGAAGCACTTGACATATCTTCGATCCATCACAAGTGATAACGATTCTCTTTTTCAACTTCTGTAAATCATCAATATATATTTTAAAAATTGAAGTTTCTCACCATGATCTTGCATATTTGCATTACTTTCAGCATTAGCCATTAGATTGAAGAGACTAATTCACACTCACCACGGATCTTGTTGCTTTGATACCAAAATTGAAATAGCTTGGTAGCGAATCCAATGGTTACAATTGAAAATGGACCTGAATAAGCTCTCAGAAGGTTGGAAGTTGCAAAATTAGATTTTTAAACATATTTCTGCAATTTTCAGGGGGGAAAAAGAGCTCGAATACTATGAGCTATGGGGCTGAAACTAAGACCCTTAAATGAAGGAAAAAGAAGAATAAAAGGGAAAACTCCAATCTAAATTTTATTCACCAGAATTACATGTGCATATAAATAGTTATACTAAACTTGGTCTCCGAGTAAGATATCCTTGGAGACTCTCCTTAACTAATAATTACTTCATGGCCATGTAACTTCATCCTCAAGTAGCCCTAATATAGCAATTACTTAGACCATAATCAAAACTCATGCCCATTAGAAACAAAATCCATAGACACCTACCCCATCATAGACATAACAAAAAATGACTGGAAACCCTTAAATATGCTAAATCAAACTGAATCAGTATTTTTTTTTTCAAGCCCAATGAGTCATCCTCTCAAAAAAAACTCTTCCTTGACCCTGAGTACGTCAAAGACCCAACATAAGTGGCCAACCCCCCAAATATTGTCCAAACCAGAAATTAAACAACTCTGGCAATTTTGGGATGACAAAGATGATTTATGGGTAGAAGCCATCAATTGAATTGTAAGACTAGCAATTTAACGACTGTTATGATTTTGAGATGATAAATATCTCAAGTAATAGAAGCCAGGACATTGAAGTGTACAAGAAGCTTGATTTTGCCCAATCTCCTGGCATAAACTGCTGCCTAAGTGCTGCTGGTCTCTGTTTAGTGGTGCAAATTTACAAGCCACAGCTGGGTATACAGCCTTTCATAAGCACACAAAACATGTCCTTTGCGTGTCCTTTATTAACAAAAAGAAAACAAAAACCCACTGCTTGTTGTGTAGAGCAGTAGCCATCAGTTATATATAAGTTTGAATGTTTTAAAGATAATTCTTTGTATTTTTCTATATGCCAACACACAGAGATACACCTACATGTATCTTTTCCTATACTTTTGTTATTGAGATGATTAATGTGATTTAGAAGTGTGATGAACCTCAGTGTATTGTTAATTCGCCCTGCATTGTTGTTGTATTTCCATTTTTGTTGGATGTGAGGAAAAAGAGATCATTAAACAATGACTTTGAACGGTAACAGATTAGGGGAAATTAATCTTTATATGAAACACTCCGAAGAAAAATGGAAAATGAAAGAAAAAGTTGAATTCCATCTTGGCATGCTTATTGGTGTCATTTCTTATTTGTTTACTTATTTTTTCCCGTTGCCATAGGAGATGGAAGATGATACATGAAACCCTAAGAGTAACAAGGATTTGAGGATATGAGGCGTATCAATGCTGTTTTAGGCAACATTATGCTGCATTTTGTTATTTTATGATTTGAATTTCTAAATATGGATGTTACTATGAAGTTAGTAATCGTGATTCCTGGGGATTTTTAAATTAATTTTGCCCTTATGAGCTTACGTAGTTTTAATTTATTAGATAAATAAAAACCTTGAGATGACAAATATGTCCTAGATAGGGTGGCATGTCCTTAATAATCTCCAGTTTAATTTGTAACACCTTTTCACCTTGGGAAAAAAGGCATTCTTTGTTGGACAATGTGGAATAAAAGGAGTTACTAGATAGCAGCCTTTGTGGTGGTGCGTCTCCAAAGGCTCTTTTTCTCATTTTTCTGTGCTTGTCTGGAGTTTCTGTTATTTATTTATTATTATTATTTTTTGTATAGTTTTTCTGCGCAGTTTTACTTGTTGGGAGGAAAAAAAAAAAGTTTTCCTGCTTAGTTTTGATTTTATGAATCTTTCACATCTTCCATTCTTGTAAACACGCACACACATAGACACACACACACACACACACACACACACACACACATATAAATATGATATATTGAAAAGAAGAAGTTGATTGCCAAAGCATGTCATCTGCCCCAACCACATTTTTCTTCTATTATACCTTTGGACATATGGTGCTGTTTTTATTTTATAGTAACCATTTTCTTCTAATGACACTCAATATTATAATTTATTTGTTCTTGTTTACTCTATGACTCTCGTCTTACGCATAGGGTTTTCCTATTTCTTTGTTATACTTATGTCTGCTTTACCTATTTGCATGTCTTCTTTTTTTATTTTTCTTTCTTTCCTTTTTTCATAATTTGTGTGCAAATTGTCCATTATCATTCATTATTTTTCATGATATAGGTTTGGGTATGATTACCCATATGAACGTGAGATGGGGGGCAGGCCTAGTTACACTGATGAAAGGCCTCATGGTCGGTTCATTGGCCGTTCATCTGGTGGCTATCAAAGTGGCGCATCTGGTAAGCACTAGACTTTAATTTGACATGCAATTTATAAAGTTATTATTGGGTTTTGGGTTTCAACTTGAGTATTGTGATAGATGTTAACATGGTCTATATCTTGTACTATTTGAATATATTATACAAGCTTTTGGGTTCTTTTCCAAAATAATTGTCAAACAACTTACTTCAATATGAAAGAAACACCTTGCATGTCCTTAGGTTTTAAGCCATGGCATATTTGGTCTCTAAACTCATCAATTGGAATATTTTCAACTATCTAAAATGATAACGTTTATGATCTTATTTTCAACCTAGTAAATTTCAACTTCAATTTCATGGTAAAGAACGGTCATAGCATAGAACAATTTGTTTTTGGCTCCTAATCCATCTAAATTGCCATATGTGCAACCAAGAAGTAAAGACACTTCTAAGAAAATGCCTTGTCCATGTCAGACACTGGGTCTAACACTCCTTGACACGTGAAGGACATGTTCCAAACATGTTCTATTAATTTTTTTAGTTTTTTAGAACCAAACATGCTTTGGACACTAAATTGGACACATGTCCCTCGCTTAGACACAGATGAAACATGTTGCAAGGTTGAACAAAATTAGATCTAATGGTAAAATAAAAAAATGTGATTTTATACTTAATTTGACATTTAAGTTATGAATTACATGGTTTTTTTAAATTTTAATTAGTGTTATTTTTTAATTTTAATTATCTTTGAGTAAAATATTCCTACATATGACATATAAAAAGTATAAAAAAATATGTTATAGAGATTTTGATGTGTCCCTGCCATGTCCTATTTTTTTTTTCAAATTACTGTGTCCTATTTTTTTGAAAATCACCATGTTGGTGTGTCCACGTCTACGGTTCTTAGATTTGCAATCATGGTGTCCACAGATATTGTCTCCGAGACATTTGAAAGCGTTATTTCCATATATTTAGGAAGGTGAGATTAAGCGTTATCACTTAATGTGCACGCTCACTGAAAAATATCCAAAATTAGAAACAAGTAATGCATTTGTAGCACCAAAATGTTTAACCTCCTCTCCTACTAATTCAAATGCTTGAGAGTTATTGTTGCACTAGTGGCTAACTGTATTTATGATGCAAGGTGAGTAGACCTTCTAGATTATTATTCTAAACTGATTGCAGGTTTCGTTTGTTAATTTTATGTTTAAGCACATGTAAGTATTTCATTAAATCAACACAAACAGCACAGAATGGCAAAGTAACTAGAGGGCTTGAACCCTTAACCATCCAACTGAATCTTTTCTGCCGCCCTCCAAAATGGCACTGGATCAAGCAGTTCTTAGCCTTTTTTTTAATGATTTTAGTAATGTGGGGTGGTTCAATTTGCTCATAGGAATTAAAAGATTACTTTCTTTTTTTGGTGACATTGCTCTCTGGGGCTAGCTGTGCATTCTTTATCCAGAAGTTTTAGTGTGGCAGCATACTGTTTGGCTGTGGCGACGTACTGTTTGGCATGCCAATAACTTGTGTATTTGTCAACTTATTGGGTATTCCTTGTTTTGCAGACTGGGATTCAGGACGCAGTGGTTACAATGATGCTTCCAATGCAGGGAGTTCTCAGAGGTATGCATCTCAGATTGGTTAGACTCTAAAATAAGCTGAAGTTTCACCTATTCCTTGTTTTAATTGGTAATTGATTTGTTCTCATTGCAGCAAAAGTGTGTTTGTATATATATATTTATATATTTTTGGATTAATTCATGTATTTGAGAACACTGATATTAATCGAACTGCCTTCATTGATTAATTCTCCGCAATGGTAATTGCTAGGTGGAAGTATTTTTGACTCTCTCTCTCTCAAAAAAAGGAAAAAAAAAAGAAGAAGCAAACCTGAGAATCCATTGAGAGGGCCTTCAACTTCTGATTGGTCAAAAGCTGTTCTCAGCTGTCCATAAACCTGTCATACTAGTTATTTGCAGGAACTAGTTATATGATTTGTTGCTGAACCAGCTAAGACTGCAATTATTGTGTACAAAGTCTATAGCATCAGCTAGGAATTGAGGTGGTTGTGGTCTTTGTAACCTGATTTTAACATGTCATACTCAATGTTTGTTGAAAATGGTCAAAGTGAAACAAAAGATCATTTGAGATTAATATAGAACTTGATGTGTAGAGTAGAGTATTCTGCCGTTAAGAAACAACATAAAGCAAGCTTGATGAATCTTTAGATTGATATTATTGGAATGGCTGTCTTGGAGTAAGATGCACTTTGGATTTTGGTCGAGACTTGGCAGTAGAGGACGGTGTTTTTTTACTAGTTTTGTGATAAGTAAAAGGTATGTATTAGAAAACAGAGCCAAACAAAAACCTTACCCACTTTACATCAAATTTATTCAAAATGCTCTACGAAATTCAAAAATTGGTTCAAAGATGGATCAACGCTGCTCATAAACCAACTATACAAAATAGAAAGCAGCTTAATTTTCAACTAAAAAAGCGGCTCTTATCAAAAGTACTACAATTACCCTTGCTGCAGATAATGCACATATGCGGCCATCATGAACCATATTTTTTTCTTCCTTTTGCACACACCAAGTCTCCTCCAGGTTAGGATTGATTCCCAACACTTTTAGGAAAACCCAATCCATCCCTGCTTGCCCAAGAATCAGCGACCTTAAGTCTCTGGCAACTGAGCAATGGATATGGAGGTGATTGACAGATTCATCTGCTCATGTGAATCTGCCTCCTCCTAATCGAGTTATTAGTAGTAGGGATCTTTACTTGACTAACGTACCTCTATGCGTATAAGAGAATGCATTCTAGTAATTTCATTTTGGGGTAAAGCCAAAGTTTGTTTTTTCATTTCGAAGTATTGGAAATTTCAACTCTTGATACAAGTTGGAAGTGAGTTATTGATTTTGTTTTATTGTTTAACAGTTTAGTTGACACCATCTCTACTTTCATTAATACACAAACAAAACATTTGATTGAGATGAGATTTACCCAAGTTCGTTTTTTCTTTATAAGTATATTACAGGCGCCAACAAGTCGGAGGCACAATCCTGTACACTCAAAGAATACATCAAAGAACTAGAGCATGTGTTATACATGACAAAAAAAGCCTATAGAGATTTATCTTACTAGAAAAGCTAATACCCTAGCAATTTGCATTTTAAAATGCTCGTTCCGAAATATGATACAATTTCGTTCCGAAGCAGTGAATTTAGCAATCTAAAGTGATCCTAAAATTTTTTCCTTGACAATATTTCCTTAGGAGAAAAAATATAATGAACTAAAATCTAGAGAGTGGAGTTTTGACATGACAAAATGCAAAATAAATGGACATAATGCTCCTAGAAATGTATTTTTGCATGATTACTTTGAAGAACAATAAACTATGTTTATAGGGTGTCTAATCATTAAAAGATAATTGCTTTCATATTTAGAAGTAGCTTAAATTTTAATAGCATGTTCTACACAACATCACGTCTATTGTACAAATTGGAGTATGTGGTGTACCACATTCTCATTCCCGTCCCTCGTATCGGAATGAACCGTGTTCCAGGTAACATAATTCTAGGCCATAAAGTTTGAACAAAGAGCAATTGCTTATGCTTTTGATGAACTAGCTGACCTTTATGCCTAAACTTTAGCCTTAGAACTCCATATGTTTGTTGTTTTTTGTGTCAAATAAACTCTTCCACGTTGACCTCTTTCTCTCTCTCCTTGAGCTGGTTTTGGTGACCATCTTCATATATTATGTCCTATCTTGAGAATCCTCAAGGAGGGAGAGATTAAAAGGTTGTGCCTTAAAGAGTTGTTTTGGGATTACATGACTTTCAAATAGGGGAATACATCAAGAGATGACAATAATTTCAGGCTTGTGAATTTAGAGATTGCTAGGTAAGTGGAGCAATTATGCTGTCTTGGATCATTTGCTGTACAAGAAATGATTTTTGGAGATTTAAATAATTTTTTAAATCTGATGTTTAGAGGGGTGCTAAATGAGGATTTGCCAGGCCAAACTCAAGTAATTGGAATAACTTTTGTTGTGTTGACTTACCTTTTTTTTTTTTTGGTACATCGGAAAGGATTATAAAGGGGAGGGCCTAAGCCAGGGAGGGGATGTGGGGAGGGGGAATCGAACCCTTGACCTCCTTAAGGGAAGCCAAGATCCTGGCCAACTAGGCTAGCCCTAGTTGGTTTGTGTTGACTTACTTTTGGCTCCAAGTTGTATTGACTAATGATTCCATTATCCTGAAACTTTGGAACTTTGGCCACAATGTTCTAGTAATTTCAATACCAGAGTGTCTACTTCTCAATTTTTATTTTTATTTTTTTTAGTACCGAGTGTCTACTTCTCATTTGGCCGTGAAAGGCCTGAACAAAACATTGGTCAAAGCTTATGAACACGTGGCCTCTCTGCATAAGGCAGTTATATGCTACCTTTAGGTGGAGTTGGAACTGCCTTTTTTCTTATAAGTATGTGGGGTTGAAACTCCTGCTAGGATGCGTTCAGGAATCTCTTTGAATATCAACATTACTATTGATAATAATTCGTAACTTCTCTTTTAAAGCATCATAGTCTCTATAACTAACGTGGAGTTTTTTGGGGGGGGGGGGGGGGGGGGGGGGGGCTTGGTTAGGTAAGTGGGTTACGGGTTTGCTACCCCTCCATTTACATGAGGCTAAGGCTGTACTCGTTCAGAGCCAAGGGCTGGTGTAATGACACAGAGCTTCTTGCTCCTTAAATCATTGTTTGTGCTTGTGTTCTCTAGATGTATGCATTTGTGAATATATCTAAGGTACTAACATTATTCATATACTGTCTAACTCCACTAAACCCTTTTTGAAACCACTTGGGGTTGGCTACATGGATCCTATTTCTCCATTCCACTCTATCACTAAGATTACTCATGTACACGAGCATTTCATGCTGTAGTTGAGTTACGAAGTTTGTACTTCATCACACATCTGTACTCTGTCCTGTGGTTCTTGTGAAATTGCTTGAAAGACCTGTTCCTGCCCCTCGTGTTTTCTATATTTAGTTGGCTCCTTTATTGTCTTAATTTCTTTTAAGAGGATATGCACTAGACTATTGGAGAATTTGGAGCTTTATGACAGCAATGTAATGGTAAAATTTTATTTTCCAGAGAAGGTTTGATGTCTTATAAGCAGTTCATTCAGGAGCTTGAAGATGACATTGTACCAACAGAAGCTGAGCGCAGGTACAGAAGAGGGATGTTTTAATTGCTGTAGGTGTTTGAACATCAGTTCAACTTAGTGACTTTCATCAACCGTGCTCCCCTCCTCCCACCCACTGAACTTTTTCCTTTATTTTTGCTTTCTGGAATCTTGAACTGACCATGGCCTTTTCGTTAACAGATACCAAGAATACAAGTCAGAGTACATATCGACACAGAAACGAGCTTTTTTTTATGCTCACAAAGATGAAGACTGGTGCATTTCATCTGTTTCTTCTTTTTATTTTTGTTACATCTGTTCTATCTGTTTCTGGAAATAATATTGCTGTTGTATGTAGGTTGAAAGACAAATATCATCCCACAAATTTACTTGCTGTGATAGAAAGGTGCAGTACTTACATTGATGAAAGTATGGAAGTAGCTAACTTTGTCAATTAGGCTCAGAAGGAATCTGTTTAAGAGTTGCTGTTATCTTGATTTTATCATGAGTGATTTATTTGATTGTATTGAACTGTTTTTTTGCATCCAATGTCTTTCTAGGAGGAATGAGCTTGCACGAAAGATGGCAAAGGATTTCTTGTTGGATCTGCAGAGTGGGACGCTGGATTTGTAAGATCTGTACCCATGCACTTCACATTACACATCCATACCATGCCACCAACTTTTTTGTTTTAGATGTGATACAATAACAATAACTTTTCCTCACATGAAACAGAGGTCCTGGTGTCAACACTTCATCTTCAAACAAATCAGGACAGACTAGTGATCCAAACTCTGAGGATGAAGCAGACGTAAGTGGAAAAAGAAGACGGCATGGTAGGGCCCCAGCTAAAGAAACTGATCTTTCAGCTGCTCCCAAGGCTCACCCAGTCAGCTCTGAACCCAGGCGGATCCAAGTTGACATTGAACAAGCACAGGCGCTTGTTAGAAAAATTGACTCTGAAAAGGGAATTGAGGACAATATATTATCTAGGGTTGACAATGATAGAATGAACAGGGACAAGTCTCATGGCAGTTCCAGTGGCCCGGTTATTATCGTACGGGGTTTAACCTCTGTGAAAGGCCTTGAGGGCATTGAGCTACTGGATACCCTTATTACTTATCTTTGGCGCATTCATGGAGTGGATTACTATGGATCAGTTGAAACAAGTGAACCTAAGGGTCTCCGACACGTCAGGGTTGATGGGAAGAGTACTGATGGACCTAGTAATGGGGCTGAATGGGAAAAGAAACTAGACTATCGTTGGCAAGAGAGGTTGAAGGGTCAAGATCCCTTGGAAGTAATGACTGCGAAGGAGAAGATAGATGCGGCAGCTGTTGAAGCTTTAGACCCTCATGTTCGGAAAATTAGAGATGAGAAATATGGGTGGAAGTATGGTTGTGGAGCCAAGGGGTGCACAAAGCTCTTCCATGCTTCTGAGTTTGTCCATAAGCATTTAAAGCTGAAACACCCAGACCTTGTTATGGAGCTGACTTCTAAAGTGCGTGAAGATCTGTATTTCCAGAACTACATGAAGTATGGCTTTTTGATAAGGTTTTTGTTTTCCTTTTTGTGTTATTTATAGAGATACAGTGATGATTATCTTCATGTCAACACAGTGATGCAGATGCACCTGGTGGGACTCCCGTAATGCAGCCATCTCTACCGGTAGGTCCAGTATGATTCATTAAATCCTGCCTAGTCTGTTATTCACATTAGTAGATTAGTGCACCTTGCCTCATTATTTTACATCCTTCTACAGTTGTTTTCATGTAGGGGAAAAAGTTGTTAATGTTATTATAATGTCTTGTCTCTTTTTCACGATTTTAAGGTATGGAGCCAGAGGCTTGGCAAATTCAAAGAGACGTTACAAGTTTTGGATGAGATAAAATTGTTGGAACTAGCTTAAAAGTTGTACTAAAAAAGGGTGATGAGCTATACTTATTATATCCAGTTTGTCAGACTGCATAGATTCATAGCAGCTCCTAGACCTGTAGTCATTCTGTTATTTGAATTTTTTTTAGTAGTTATTGCTTCCCTAGGCAATCCCTCAAGGAAATTAGACACCCTAGATTGTCTATGGTGATATCTGCGGAAATTTGACATGGATATAACATGAATCTGATATGACAATAGACATAATTGTTGTTGAGTGCTGGAAATTCTATGGATAGGAAGGAAAGATTTTAGCTGTGCAGCTATGTGATTGTTTATGCCGACTACTATTGTGTTAGCCGGGTGTAATTTCCGATGAATTGAGTATTAGAATTGATACAATTCTCAAATGTCTGAGGTTATTATTGAGGATTAGAATGCATTAGGCCAATGCCCTAACCTAGTTTGTCCTAAGACCTCAGATAGGCTCTCTCTTGGATGACTTGGTAACCTGCCTTGTCTATTGTCAACCTAGGTGATAATCGGGACCACCCAGGTGAGTCTGTTTTATTGTCATTGCACATAAGAATTGGGCAAACATTGAAAGAAACTATGATCTATAAAATTACCAGAGGTTGAAAATTATATCTTGAAGTTGGCTAAAGACTTACAGTTAGCTATGCATGTTCATTTTATTGTTACAATTTAGACTTCCAAGTTTTCTATTGCGTCCTTTTTTTTGGGTGTAATGCTGCAATCAAATTCCCAAGTTAATGGTATGCAAAGAAAGATAAGGTTTTATCACTTGTATCTGATCTATTTAGGAATTTCACTTCTCCCTTGAGTTCTATGTGCTACTTATTAGTTTGCAGACAATAGTTTGTGTATAGAATTCCACTTTTTGTACTTCTATTGCTTCTTGAGTTCCTGCTATTTACTCCATATTTGCTATGCAAGTTGTAGAAGTTGCTCATTGAACTTCAATGTCCAATATTTCATACGCAACGAAATTCATTCTTTCTTTGTTGAATTCTATTGTTATCATCATCACAATCATCATCATTTCTGCAGAAGGAGAAGCCCCTGAGGCGTAGGCCAGGTCCAGATAACCGACTGAAAGATGAACGTAGCAGCCGTAATCGAGAGAATGGCAGTGAAAGATATGATAGGTCTGAGAAGCCAGAGTCATTGGATTTCCTATCCAACAGTGATGGTCCAGTTGGTGGCAATCCGGATGAACTGATGTTTGATTCTTTTGGTGGACAAGGACTACATGTTGCTCCTCCTTTTCCTTCAGATATAAACCCTCCTCCTGTACTTATGCCTGTTCCTGGGGCTGGGTAAGTTCAGTTCGTTCTATGATTTGGCCTTTGTTGTGATGGCAGTGGGTTCTCTATTTTGCTTTTCTTATTTAGAACTTATATATGGTTATGATCCCAGTCCACTGGGGCCATTTGTCCCAGCTCCCCCTGAAGTTGCAATGCGGATGCTGCGAGAGCAAGGTGGACCTTCTCCTTTTGAAGGCGGTGGTAGAAATGGGCGGTCTGGGCCTCAATTGAGTGGGCCAGCTCCAATCATTGCTTTACCTCCAGCATTCCGACAAGATCCTCGACGTTTACGAAGGCAAGCTCTAGACTTAAAACTTACGAAATTAATGATTTTTTTGGCTTCTATTTGTCTTATTTTCTTTCCCAAAGTTTATGGTGTTGATTATTAAGGACCAACTTGTCGATGTTTGTTACCAGCTGATATTCGTCTATCTTGTTTCATTTTTTTTCTGCTACTGTTTATAGTCTCTCTGGGTGTTGTGCAAGTTGTGCAAGTAAGCTCTTTAATGCTCATTGTCTGTACAATCAATAGGACTGGCATGCATGTGATATCCCATCTTCAAGGAACGTAGGGAATATGGATTATTTGTTGCTATTCTGGCTAGCAACAAATGCAGCACACGACACAAGGGAACATGACAAAAATATATATTTTTGATAGTTTTATACGTTATGTAGAAGAATACTTTACTCAAAATAATAAAAAATTGTAAGATAATACTAATCAAAATTAAAATCACATTGCTTTTGTTTTCCAATTAGATCGCAAGTTATTTTCTTCAACCTTGTAACGTGTTTCATGTACATTTAAGTAATGGGCATAGGTGTTCAATTAACGGACATATGTGTCTCCCAAGTGTTAGAAGCGTTTCCGATTCTTAAAAAAGAAAAAAAATAGCACATGTTTGGATCGGTGTCTAACTTGTGTTGGGGAATGTCCACATTATTTACCAAGCTCGGGACTAGAGGAGCATTTTAGGAATTTGAGGTATCGTTTGTAATAAGGATGAAGTCTCATTCATATAGTAATGTCCCTAGCTTGCACCACACGTTGATCGGACACTGAATGAGTCATCTCTCCATTGGTCACCAGACGATTTGCTAATGAATACTGCGTCTTCCCAGTGAAGGAAAGCTGTCTTCATTGGGTCTCAACGATACCAGTAGAGGAGCCATATTAGGCGGAAGCTCCATGTGCAGTTTTGAAGCCGTGCCTTTCCAGCAATGGGGCCTAAGGATGAGTGTCGTATCCGACACAAACATGCACTTGATGTGAAAGTCTATTATTTGGCGGCAAATCCAATTAGAGGCCAGAGAGGTGCAAAACATGGAAAGAAAATAAGGGGTAAATCCTTGAATTTCAGATGGAGCACACCTTGGATTATATGATCATGTTTAGGGATAGTTTGTATCTTTGCTTTATTATTTTCATAGGTATCTGGTTGTTTAGATTTATTGGGTTTCATAGTCTTTTGAATTTTCTGGACACGGCTTGTGGGACTCACATTTAAGTCTTCCTATGGATCAAGTTCTGTTAGCGGGTCATTCCCTATCCTACCCAATCCAAATTTTCAGCCTTGTTTTGTTTTCTACATGGTTTTTTTTTTTTTTTTTTTTTTGTGTGTTGTTTTTTATATTTGCTGCCCAAATTAGCATTTTACACTAGGCCCAAACCAAATGAAAATAATCTTGTTTGAATCGAATGGCTAAGGAAAACAAATTAGGACAAGAGGCATTCAAATGTTGCTGCAATTTGGGAAAACTAGATAGCCAAAGAATGTCCTGCAATTTAAGGATCTCCATCTCCCTTTCTTGTCCAATTCACTTCCCAGTTATGCTTCTTCTTATCTTTTTCGGATCAGTCGGCTGCTTCTTTTTTTCCCTTTTCTTTTCTCTATTCAATCAATAGTGTTAGATCTATTTATTTCTTCAGTTCTGTTTTTCTTTTTGATCTCTTAGATTATTCTCTTTTTATATTGTTTATTTTTTATTCACTTCTTTTTTATTGCAATTGTACAATAAACATGGCTACCCTTTTCTGCATATAGAGTTACTTTCCTTTTCTTTTCTTCTCTTTTGTCCTTTGTACACTGTAGTACACTATGAAATGGAACTCTTACAAGGCTCTGTCTCTCCTTTTTTTTTTGGTAAATTGAAATTAATCTCTCTCTCTCTCTCTCTCTCTCTCTCTCTCTCTCTCTCTCTCTCTCTCTCGACAAGATAGATATCTATCTTTCCTTTTAAATTTTTTTTTTCAGGTTTCTATTTCTGCCATTTCTTTTGTACTATTTGCAGAGTGCAGAATGCGTTGTTACAAAGCTCTTTTACACCTATGGCTTTTGTTCCTTTTTTCATGAAATGCAAATGTCTACTCTAAAGCTTTATATATATTTATAAAAAATGCTATGTATGTATTTATATCGCTTACCCAAAAAGATGTATATATTATATGGTTCCTTACAATTTCCCCAACAATTTTACCTCTTTTTTTAAATGTAACTTGAAGCGCAATTTGGTTGTCTACTTCTAACAAATGTATGCATAGACCCTTGTTCAGCTCTTGTAGGACCATGATGATTCAATGTAGAATCTCAATTTTGAGAAACTTGGTTCAAAGCCCCCAAACCCTAACCTATTGATTTATTATCGACCCCAACTTTTGCTGATCTCATTTAGCTTTTAAATTAACACTATAATCCTTCTGCTACGTTGTTATATCCTAAACTCCCAAGTCTTAGCTTCCTCAACCCCAAACCTGCATGAAATCAATTGCGAGCAGCCTTTTACCAAGTTTCCTATTGCTGTCCTACATCTGTTTGTTATTTTAAATAATCCGTCCAATTAATTTGGCCTGACTTGCATGAAATAAAAAAAACTAGATTTATGGAGAACCAAAATATGTGCTGTGATGAAAATGCTTCAGGAAGTTGGAGTTTAGGAAGAAAATACAAAGGATGAGATGATGAACTTGGATTATAAATGACTAAAGAGTTGTTACTTTGGAGTTTGAACTGGTCAGCTATAAGAAGAGAAAGATTGAAGATAATTTTGCTCATAGAATTAGAGAGGTATGGATAGTTAGAGAAGTGTTCCTGGAGTTCTCTGTGATTGTTGTTTACATGATATATAACAGTTAGGATAAGGGTTGACTCTGCCAAATGATACGGCTGTCTTTTCTTTTTGATGCAGCATCTTGGGGAGTTGAGAGAGATCATTTTCATGGAATGACTATTGGAAATGAGTTATGAATGGAACGATGGATAAGGAGTAGGAAAGGATGATTTTTGGGGAGTTAGTGGCAGCCTCATTAAGAGTCAATTGAGATGATTTGGAGTCTGGACATGTCACTGAAAGGCAATAGCTTACAATTTAGGAAGGTAGATGTTATTGAGGTAGTAAGATTAAGGAATGACAAAAAGACTGGTCGGTCTTAGCTATTTGAGAACAGATGGTGGCCACATGCCCCCATTGAGTATAATGGTGAAACCGGATATGTGGCCAACCCCAAAAAACTTTTCTTGACGTCTCTGCCATATTTGCTTCATTTAGGGTATTCTTTTTTGTAGATTAGAGGCCTATTGTAGTTTTTTTGTCTTAGCTTAATTCTTTTTAATATTTAATTTTTATGATTTTATAGTCCTGTGTTATCTAAATCCTTCTATTTATTATGTTACTCCTGCTTTCTCTAATTGTAGAGATTCATAAGCATAGCCGTGGTGTGTGATCATTTTGTGCAATTAAGTGCAAACAAAAAACTTGATTTCTTGCTAGCTGTTAGAAATTTTATCATATTCATGAGAAAACTCCATTAGTTTCTTGTCATGATCTTATAAGGAAGGGATTTGTGTTCAGCTAGTGTTGTACGTAGAAGTTATTGCCCAAATATGACTAAGGATGAGTGCGTATAACACTCTTGTATGAAGTTTGATGCCATAACTGATGGGGCAGCATGGTAGGGGCTTCCTGGGGTTGATTTTATTTAATTTTATGTCGTTGAATGGTAAAGGTATGGGGTTTTGGGTTTTCAATCATGTATTAAAAGGGGAAGGCTTTGGTGATTAATCAAACTAGGATGGAGTCGAGTTGTGAGCTGTTCTAGCTGCTATGGATGGTACCCTAGAACAGTGGCTTGGCTTGCTTTGTAGTTTAGGTTGGCTAGATGATGGAGGGAATGAGTGGACTTACTAAAGTAGGGATTAGGCTTGGAAAGAGTGGGTCACAAGAAGAAGCATTAGGCATCACCCATTGTATAAGGTGTGCATCACGTGATCCTGGGAAAGGCTCAAAGCTTTAGCAAGTTTTTTTTTTCAAAATTTGTTCTCCATGAATTGGAAGAATTACATGGTTTCTAATAGACTTTGTAAGCAATCTTAATTGATTGGGTCCTGAAGGACCTGAACTCTATTTGGAAACTATCTTTTAAAACCTATAACATAACTTGAGCATTTTTCAGAAAACTATGAAGACATCCTGACTTAGGAAGCTTAGGAAATCGTGCAAAGAACTGACTGATGCAATTCTAATCTAAACATAAACATAAACAAAGAACCTATAAACACAAAAACTTGACTGGGAGAGGTCTCAAGAGGGCTTTACAATGTGATCGATTGACTTTCTTTCTTTGCTTTTTTGCCACTACTTAAAACTTTCCTTTCTTGCTCTTCTTATGGCTTGCATTGTTCTCCCCTCGTCGGAGAATACTCGAGCTCAAGTTTTGAAGTGTTGAGCAGTTGAACTATAAAAGCCCATT
The DNA here is from genome assembly GCA_033060915.1 of Euryodendron excelsum. Lineage (NCBI taxonomy): Eukaryota > Viridiplantae > Streptophyta > Magnoliopsida > Ericales > Pentaphylacaceae > Euryodendron > Euryodendron excelsum. Next base: position 34,588,641 of record CM065380.1, on the reverse strand, counting down.
AGCTTTGGATTTCCATCCAATGACTACGTATGGAAGTTTGAAGTTGATGTCTAACAATCTCTTGTATAATAAACATAAACAAACTATGTTATTAAGTGGTATACAATCTTGCCTCTCTTGTGGGCTATCATAACATCATCTAAATGTGAATTATGCTTCTGAGTTGTGGTGACTAGCCTAAAGGGACCAAGCCAAGTTATGTTTAAAGGTGCTTGAGCCTGGCTTGATTATTCCCCAAATCATATTCGAGCTCGGTTGAAAATCAAATAAGCTCAGGTTGAGCTTGGCTCAATAAAGTGCTTGATCTGTTTGTCTCAAATTGATTTTAGTGTTAGCAACAAAATGCAATGGTAAAGCTCGTCAAAGAAAGTTCTTTTAAAAGAACAGTATTATACTGTTTGGAAAATATCTCTTCAGAAGAATCAGAAGACATTTGACCATTGTCTTCTTCCGAGAAAGTGACAATACAAAATCCAAATTAGTGTGTTTGGGCCCACACATCTTGAGTTTACTTGCTCTACCTCTTGTCAGTCTTCTAAAAGTAACTTCTACTTTAAAAGAAAAGTCATGTTCAAGAAGAATGCTATTAATAGCACTTAAAATTACCTTTTAAACTATGGGTCAATTTGCTAGCCTTAATAGGATCAGCCAAACTGAACCTAGAATTGATTGAGCTCGGCTTGTTTAGTAGGCAAAGACAGAGTTAAACTCAAGCTTGGCTAGCTTACATTACCAAACAAGCCTAATGTGCTGAAAATGAGCTCATTCACCTTTCGGCCCTATGCACAGCTATCTCCTAAGCTCTTTCGTTTGTCCCAATGATCTTTAGCTTTGCCTTATCTCAAACTCTTCTAGTTACTGCAGATTACCTAGAGTTCTAATTGGTTCTAATTATCTTGTATCTCAAAAATAATTCTTTGTTCACAATAATATTTGCAGTCACTGATTGAGTTTCTCTTGTATATATATATTTTTGAAGTTAGAGACTTCCTTATAGGGTGTTTTTTTCTTGTAGTATTTTTATGAATAACGTCCTGATAGAGTCTTCATATTAAAATTGTGAACATCCTTCATGTTCTGGATACATTTGTGTGATTATTGAATGTACCAATTGATCCCACCATTTGCATATATTCACTCGTTATGGAGTTCGAGGATATTGCCATTTTCCTAATGACAAGGGGTTGGAGTGGGGTTTGCATTTTTAATCTCTACAATCCAACTTGGACCTGCCATCTTATTGCTGGTCAGATTGTCTTTGGCAGTGGTTCTCTTGAAAATTTGAGCTTGAGATTTGGGGCTTTAGAGAACACGTAATTCACTTCATCCTTCATGTTTCAGAATGCCTTGGGAAGGTAAATGTGGTTAGCTGAACTTCAGATCATTTGATGGGTCTTGGGTGTGCTAAAGATTTAATGTCCCAAAGACATCTACATTGAACATTATTTGTCCATCATGATCCCTTGCACAGATGGGTTAACAGTGGGCTAAGAAGCATGGACTCAAACATGAGACATATATGGTGGTGTGGAGACAGCAATAAAGTAATCACATGTTGATATTTTATAATAACAAATAATTTATTTTCCCATACATAAATTTATATTATATGAAATGAATAACAAGTAATTCACATATATATATATACACCTTTTATGTCTGTTAGTTGGAAAAGAAATGGGCACGGAAAGACTTCATGTATTGTAGAAACCTCAAGCATCCACAAATAAGTTGAAAATTGTGAGGTTGTAGGGATTCAAATGTTAGAAAGTCCAAGGAGGGATTGATATTATAAAATCCATATGCTTTCATATGTATATAATATATAAAGCTTTGGGCTCCATTTAATTTTCTCCAAACTTGTGCTAGGACTCTAATTGTGTTTTATATGTACCCATGAGGTAGATACGCATGTGCTGCATGTGTCCAAAGCTCGTGTTTTTTATAAAAAAAAATAGAAAGATAGCAGGATGCAGTAAGATGCCTGTCCGATGTGTTTGTGTTCCCTGCTTTGCTTCTTAATTGTAGGCAGTCTATATTTGAGGTCCTTGAATCAAATGATGTCGTGTGACTTCCCTGCTCTGTTCCAATTGGTTGGATGTTTACCGTCAAGGAGGAAGAAGCTACAGCTTTACTCTATTTTTAGGTTTACCCATGGGACTTCATTTGAAGAAAAGCAGCACTCCACTTTTTATTTTGTTCCTCTTAAATGTTATCATTATGGTGTGCTGGTCCATGCAAACTACTAAATCTATAATTTTTTTTCGTTTCCTTATTATTCATTTTGTCAGATGGTATAAACAAAAGTAGCATGCTTTTCTTTATCCGCAAGCTAGGAGCAGGATTAATCTGGTGAACCTAATCTATGGGCTCAGAGCCACGATTTAACTCTTGCTTTTGATACAATGGACAAACTAACGAGAAGAGAACAGTATTCTCTCTCTCTCTCTCTCTCTCTCTCTCTCTCAAGAAATTGATGATTTAATTTCTTTCTTCCAACACCATCTCCACCCCAGTGAGTCGTTGAACCTCATTAAGTTGCCATGAGAACGTTGTTCCTTGTTTCCTTCCTCAGTCTGTCTTGTCAGTTCAACATCAAGTGATATCTTTCACTTATACATATCACAGATTTAATTGTATTATGTTTTTGTCTTAGATTGAGTCCCATTCTATATTTTGTTTTTTCTCTGGTTCTGACATATGTAAACGGTAGCGCTAACTTGCATATACATTGGTGCAGTTATCAAGACCTTGATGCGCCAGAGGATGAAGTCACTGTGATAGACTACAGAAGTTTGTAGGTATTAACACTGGTGTCGGGCATAAAAAATGTATTAACTGCTTGTCTTGGTTGAACTGTGCTGGGCAAACTGGTCAACTGCTGTAATTTTGCAAGTTTTGTAGTAGAAGAACTCCATTGTGCCATAATCCAAGAGGAGGTGAGCTTCTGGTTGGTGGTGTTTCTCATGATCCTTTTCTGCTTCCTCTGTAGGTAGTGCTTCAAATTCTGATATTGCGGAGCATTTGAGGTGTGTTACTCACACAAACATATATATATATATATATAATTTTTTTCCCACGTGTTATGAAAAGAGAAACGCTCTACATGAGTTTGAGGTGGGAATTTTTAACAATTATCACATTGTAATGCTGTAAAATTGATTTCTGGGTATTGGTTTCAGATAGCTGTGTAATTGTTTCCCTTCATGTGTCCAATAATTAGTAGACAAAATTGTGTGCATTCTACGACATGATAATTTTTTAGGGTGGAATGCCACATACTCTACGGCAGATGATTGCTTTTGAATTTGGTAATTGAAGTTTGATTACTATTATGGATTGAGGCATAGATCTGTGGAGAGGATCAAAGGGCCGTCATTTTGGATGTTTTCCTTCATTCTATATGGAACAGTATGAGAGGAGGTTGATTTAGGCTTTTGTAAATGCATCCCCGAGTGTTTACCCCACGCGATTTGTATTTGTTACTTACTGTTCTCCCTTGAGGAGCTGAATTTGCATGAGCTGCCCCCTGCTGCCGCGGCAGGGGGAAGAGGTTATTAAAAGGGGGATCAAATGTCCGAATCTTGCATGGTGTGTAATTAGTGAGAAGCTGCGATTCTTTCCATTTTCTAATTCTAAACATTATTTTTTTTATAGTTTTTTGTGCCATTATTGATACTGTCAGGAAGACTTCCATTGCATCCGAAGTCTGTAGAACAACTTAGATGGGTTCAGTCATAAAATCTCAAGAAATTTGATGGCATAATCTCCATTTATTCAGCTATTGCAGGGAAAAGATTGGACAGTTTTAACAGTGCGGATGTCAACCTGAGTAATGGGATTATCCTTTATATTTTTTGTTCCCCCACGGAGAGGTAGGGTGTATGCTTCTCTCTCTCTCTCTCTAGTTCTGCTACAGTAAGAATTGATCCACTAGTTCCAAAAGTTTCAGCAAGTAGACATTAGTAAAGATTGGGTTGATAGTCATTCTTCGGAGTGCCTGTAAACCATTTGGAAATTTAAATATGAAGGGGAATTCACCTTGGGGCTATCAAAATCAAATTTAGTGTACTTAAAAAACCTTGAGGCTAACATTGTTGTTTGTCGAAAGTGAAAGTCCACACAATTGGGGCTAGGTGAATTCACGTTGGGGCTACCAAAATATGTAGTGCACTTAGAAAACCTTGGGGCTAGTATTATTGTTGTCAAAAGTAAAACACCTTGTTGGGCCCAGGATACAATAGTGAATTCACCTGGTGTTTTTCAGGCGTTCCGCAGAATAATTATCACCCCAATCTTTATTTAGCGATTGGGAAAAAAATTTAGTGAAAATTATTCCTTATCTAACACTTTATTAAACATAAATTACATTATAATATTATTAGTGCGACATGCTACTTTGATAGAAAGTTAAGTGTCGAGGTAGAATTTCTTAATATAATAAAAATATAATGTATATATATATATATATATATATAAAGTATATTACGTGATACCATGCATCCGTTCTAGGATCAAATGCTCACCAAAAATAAAAAATAAAAAAAATTTGTTGAGTTAGGAAATCAGAAGAAAGAGGAATCGGAATAAGCAAACCCTAGGTCTCTAATTGAGGAAGTGGCAGAGAAGTTCATCAACGGCGAGCTTGTTGCAAGGCACCTCCTAAAGCTGTGAATTTTTCTACTCATGTGAGAGTTAAAATAGTTTTTAATGACTTTTTATCATTGCTAAAATTGGTATCCAAAATGAACGAATTTTCGACAAGTCTTTCTTCATTTTTAGAGCAAGAAGCGGAACTACAAGAGAGCCAACTATTTTCTTGTTCCCATTAAATTATTGAGAAATTATTATTCTTATTGCTATTTTGTTGAATAGACATAAAAAACAGTGGAAACCAGGCATCAACTTTTTCTCTTGAAAATGAAGAGAGAGAGAGAGAGAGAGATTCTTTTTTGGGCAGAAACGAGTGGCAGAAAGGGGGAGAATGTTCTTACCTTCTCTTCTGTTCTTTTCTTTTACTTTCTGTTTTTTGTTAGGTCAAAGAATTCCAATGTGTCAATTGACTTCCCTCAAAGCAATATAGGTGGCTCTAATAAAGCTAGTGTTCACGTTCTTTGTACAGCATTGGAAAACTTACTCTATGGGAGAGTGATATTATTGAGTTGTCTGGCACCCACAAGCTAATTATAAAGGTTCACCGGCACTTGTAAGTTACTGCAGCTGTGCAAGTTAGGAGTGAAAGCTACTGGTGCCTCTCTTAGATAGGAGGAAGGTTTACTAGTCCCTATTTTAGGTAGGAATAAGGTTTATTGTATCTTCGGAGATGATAATCTTATCAATGTCGGCAAGTTAATAGAATATACACTATGAATAATTTAAATTTTATAAATAACTGAACCAGTTATTAGAATAACTATTTGGGTATTTTTTTTATTTTTTGTCTTACTTATTTGTCTCACAATTATAGAGAAGCAAACAAATTGAAGTAACAATAAAACAAATTTAATAGAACAATTTGGAAAAGAAAAAAAAATCATGCACAAAGTCATGCGCGTTATTCAGTTTCAAAGACACTAATTAGAGTTCTCTTTTTATATATAGAAGGGTGTCATGCATTATGTGCGTGTGCTACACTACACTCAATTATTTTTCTACTTGCTAATGGTTATCTGATTGTGTAACCGTATAGTTAGTGGAAAGTGATACACCCGATTATTTTTCTTGTGTAACAGTATAAAAGGTAAAAACGTGGGTTACGTGTGAACAAATGGTGACTATTAATAGGAATTTTTAAAATATTTTAGGGTAGTTTGAGAATGCAAAATAGCGTAACAGATCTTATCCAATGCCCTAGTGTTGGCTTTTTATAATAGATTTTCAGTTAAGTGCATTAATGGGTTATATGGTTTTAATTGGAACTTATTGTTTTGAAAACCAATTCCTCTTAGGCTTGCCTTCTGGGATAACAAAGAAGATTATGACACCAAGGTACAAAAAATGTTGTGAACCGAAGCTACCTCAGGGTCAAAGTGAGTTAATATTGATGTTCAAAATCCCCTACCTAAGGGACATGGCTGGGTTTCAACCTTTTAAGACTTGGGATCGCTGATTTGTGGATTCAAATTAAAAATAAAAGACCCTAGATCTTTCGTTTTTAAGAGGTGACCCACTGATCAGCTTGTCCTGTACCATAAACATGAGGTCTAAGTTAATCTCTCATTATGTCCCCTTGAAACCAACCATCATTCATTCAGACAGTAAAATACTAGGAACAGATGAATACACAGTGTGATTAGGACATAATGAATACACCTGTAACCATAAGAGCAGTGGCAGGGGTGATCGATGGCGGTCGCCTAATCTAATAGCTAGATAATCCAAGAATCTATATTATTGTCATTGTATGCCGAAATATAATGAAATAAATTTTGAAAATCAGAGAAAGAAAAACAAGTGGATCATTGGCAAACCTAAAAATTTGGGGGGTTAGGGAATACAGATGAAATTTCAATGAGGGCCTTTCTTTATTTTAGAGAGGTTTTTTCTGGGTTGACATTAATTTCCGAGAGAATGAGGCTTAACAGGGTTGTTCATGGGGATGAAGGAGCATTTTATGGCCACACAGATTGGATTTGTGAAAGGTATGAAATGGATACTAGGGAATAGAGAGAGGATTTATTTGTTCAAAGACTAAATGGGTTTCTAATATATACTATACCTTAATTTTCAAGCCAGAAAACAAAAATGAAAGGTTTCACTGGATTAGCATAGCTGGAGAGAGAATTTTGTGATACTTAAATTTTCCCAGAAGCTGCTAAAGAGTTCTAACTATTCATATACATCTTTCTACTTAGGTAGACAATATCAAATAATCCCCTCTTTGCGTATGGTCATTATGCAGTTAAAACATGAGCTTTCTTGGCTCTTTTTCTCCTTTGTCAAGCTAGATAACGCATTGCTTCTTTTAACACTAATGCTGTATTTGAAACCTAGATTTATCAAGAAAAAAAATAATAATAATAAGTTAATACAACTTTTGAAAGCCTCGCTTGATTTTTGAAAAGATTGAAGGTTGGTTTGACAAGTCCCAACAAAAGGTTAAATTTTTGTTCAGAGGAGTCAACAATCATTCTTAGGGATCAACCCCTTTGGACAGAATATAAGACTCAACTAATATATAGAAAAAGGGTCGACACCTTGGAGTCTTTATTGAAACTTTTAAAGACAAAATGGTTGACATCTTGAGGCAAAAGCTTTAGACGTGTTTTAAAAGACAGAAATGCTGACAATTGTTAATTGGGGTCGACTAGTTGGTCCAGAATGCAAGTGTCAGAAATTCACTTAAGTGTGACACCTATTTAGAAGTGTTGATATTTATGGACAAAATGTTATAGTAATAATTACTAGGAAGTACAAGTGTCAGCACCTATTCTCAAAGGTTGACACGTGATTTGTAACAGTCAAATTTTTAACCTTATTAGTAGTGTAAGTTGTAGTAAATGTAGAGTTAATTTCACTTAGAACCTTTGAAGTTTGGGCTTTCAACAGTTAGACTCACTAGATTTCAAAAATAAATACCTAAACCCCTTGCCGCTAGCACCATCCACTTCCGTTGCTTTCTTGGGGATAATTCTATCCATTGACACACTACGCATATATCTCTCACATGAGCCATTTGATTTCTCTCTCACTCTTCTTTCTTCCATGTCATCCATCTCTGTCTCCCTCTCTCTCTTCTCTTTTCTCTTCTTCTCGTCCTCACCCTTTCCACAATATTCCTCGACAACCCCACTCGGCCTTCCCCCGCCACATCCTCCACCATAGCTCTCTGCACCTCTATCTCTCCCATTATTATAACCTCCAAAATATCACTTAAAGAAAACCATAGAGAAACCTTACAGTGTCCACCTCCAATGGCAACCACAACTGCTTTTTGTTTAGATTATGAGTTGAGGCAAAGTGCTGATATTTAATTATTAGTGTAGGAGTTCACTGTCTTGATTGATGGGGCTAGTGTATTTTTTAGATACTTCTTGCTGTTGAATTATTTTTCATCATGTTATCCAAAGCCAGCACCATCAACTTCTTGCTTGCTTTTACTTGATTCATTCAATCAAAAAAGCATACATAAGTGCTGTATATCTACAAAGCTGTCAATGCATATAGGTATATGTTTATATAATATGATTCTAATATATGATCGAGTTTGATTTTCAATCTAATCAACATAAAATAAGTTCGCTTCTTTTATTAATCTCATGTTTTTAGGATTATGGGATAATATTACCTTTATTTTATTTGGGTGATGTCACTTTAAATAAACTTAGAAATAATGTATGTTTCGATTGTTACAATAAGATTAATTATGTACAAAGGATACATTCATTATCCTTTAATAAAAGGATACAAAACTTAGGTAGTAATAAGGGGTAATTACGCTAATTGTACTCTAAAACGTATAATCGAAATCCTTAATTGTAAGCTATTGTTAATATTTATTTATACATTATTTATTATTTTAATGTAATTTTGGTTTTCTTTACTATTTTTGTGTCTTGTACAGATTTGAAGCTAAAATCGGGTGATAAAGAAGGCATGCACACAAAATATGTGAGGTGTATTGTTAATATATATATATATATATATTAATATATTATATAATCTATATTCATATAGTGGAGTGGATGAGTGTGTATAGTATAATATTATATAATTATATATGATATGTATCCTATATATAATTTACATATTATTATAATAGATAGGTGATGGTAGGTAGAGAGCAAGAAGTCGTAAAAGTACAAGGAAAGGAAGAAAAGGAGAAGAAGACAAGAAGAAATGAAGAAAATGCGTGAAGAAAAAAAAGAAGGAAGAAGAAAGAAGAAGAATAAAAAAAAGAAAGAAAGCAGGTGAGTTCGGCTATAAAAGGAGGAGACGGAATTAAAAAAAAATAAAAAGAAAGCAAGTGAGTTAGGCTATAAAAGGAGGAGACGGAAGAAGAGATTGTGAGGAGAGCCGCTAGAGAGAGGGAAGTTACGTGAGACAAGAGCATAGTGTAGGGAGTAGAAATTTAATTTTTAGTTTAGTGTAGAAAATTTTCTTAATGATTAGTTTGTTTTTAGTTTTATTCTTATATTTTGTTGTCCTTTATACTTCTAATAATGAAATTATTTTTCAAACCACGTCTTTTCAATATTATGAATAGCTAGTTTTATTTTTGGAACCAATTGTGAAGATCATCCGAGGATCTTGAGATTTTAATGGAGGTAATTGGGTTTTTATTGTATATCTTTTATATTTTAATTCTTGGTAATAAAATTCTAGATATTTTCAAAAACGTAAATTTTTTACTATGTTTGGTAATACAAATCGTATTTTGATATAGTTATTGTATAAATAGATAGTACGAATGTATGATTTTGATTGTATTATTCTATATTGAATTATTATTGAATTGACTTTAATTAAATTCTAGACATTTTTAAAAACGTAGATTCTTGACTATGTTTGATAATTTCTACGCACAAATCGATGGTATGAATCTATGACTTTAATTGTATTATTCTAAATTTAATTATTGTTTATAAAACCTCCATTGAAATTTCGAGTGAATCGGATGATGGGATCAATTGGATTCAAGACAATTTTATTAAATTTTGTTTCGGTCAAAGTCAAGTCAATAATCATCAATCTTCTAAGAACAATATTTTTCTTTGATTACCTTTTTTGTAGCAATTATTCAATTTTCATCGGTACTATTTAAGGTGAAATTCAAACCAGTCGACTTAGGTTCCAATTGAAGCCATTGCAATATTATGGTGTCTAGCATGATTTAGTCGGTATCTAATCTGTTATCAGGGGTGAATTTTAATACCTAATTTTGCATATTCTATTAACCGTTCTCTGTGAATCGACTGTGGTCTTATCGGATTTTTAGTACTGTTTTGCCGCACCTGCACTTGGGTGTTTTAATAGATTGCCATATTTGGAATAGAAGCAAGTTTTTTGGTGTCGTTCCCGGAGAACGACTTTAAAAAAATATGTGAAAATAAAAAAATTATACCTTTGGAGATTCAAGGACAATTGATTGTTTCCCTACCTTGACAAATGAATTGTAAGGTATTTACCAATTGATCAACGGTTTATGCTAACTTATTACTTTGTTTCATTCATAACTTGTATATTTGTGAATATTTAATTTTTATTTTATTTAAGTGGTTAACCATACTTTGGTTACCATTTCTTTAAATTGTAGCATTTTACTTTTAATGGTTAACCCCTTGGATTACCATTTTTACTTTATGTATTTTTATTTTATTTTATTTATTTTTGTTTGTGGTTAAATTTTTTGGTTAGCATACTCGCTTATTATTGGACGAAGCCAATCACGTTGGTTACTTTCTATTTTTATTTTCCATCTAACTTATCTAATTTATTACTAACTCTCTAATGCTTTGCTAACTATTTCCTAACTCTCTAACACTTCACTAACGTTTTACTAACAGACTAATTTTTATTTCTTTTGTTGTTTTTGTGTGCAGGTATTTTAATTTAATGTTGTCATCTTTATTTATTATTATTTTTTTATTTTCTTTTTTGTGTTTTGTCGTGTTGATTATCAGTCTTTGTGACCGGAAGACGTTAAAGAACTGAATAGCTATGACTTTGCATATATATGGTAGAGTACTTGCATTTGCATGTTGTGTTAATTTGATACTTCCATTTGTCAGTGGCAAAATAATTCGTTGTGCAAGAGTGTTGAGAAAAATTGAACTTTCAGAGGAAAAAGCTCAACTTCTTATAGGTCGAAGTACTATGGCCTGTAAGAGAAGAGCAAAGAAACTTAATAGATGTCACCGCTGTGCTAGACACGTGTGTGAACAAAAATTGTAAAGGAAGTAATCGATTAATGGCAGGAAATCAGATGGTTTACTTACAAATTATTAAGAGTAGAGTAAATACCGAGGCATTGAGACACCTAGGTTTCACCAAAATTATAAAATACCTTGATTTGGATGTTCGTGATCTAGCTCAACTTTATTAGCTATTCTTAGGATGTGTTTTGCTATTTGTTTGTGTATTTCTTTCATTTGATATTGTTCGTCTTTCTTTTTGCAGGTTTCAACGTATTTTTTTTATTTTTTCAATGTATATTTTTTTTATTTAAAAAAACAAAACAAAAAAATGTTTGCAAAAAAAAAAAAAAACACAAAGCTTTAGTTTTTGCATATTGTTTGTGTTTCTTTTTGCACGTGTTCAAAGTTTTATTTTTCAAAAAAAAAAAATTTATGTTTTGCATATTATTTGTGTTTGCAGGTTTTTCAAGCATTTTCTTTCAAAGTATTTTTTTTAAACAATAAAAAATGCACGTATAGATTTTTGGGATTTGGTTGAAACATGTTTTCATTCACTTCACACAATTTCTATTTTATCTTTTCTTTTTAATACAATTGCAAGATTTTATCTTAACATATAGATAGAGGCTATTTATAATTCTTACATCATATCATGATAAGTTTTATGTTTTTACATTTTGCACAGTTTTATACTAATACAAGTGGAGATTTCTCACCAAATAAGTTTTAAAGTCAATTACGCCTTTCGGAGTATTTATATTTACTCTCGATGAAATTCTTTCACATCACTCATTCAATAGCTCATTTATACTTGTATTTGACTTGATTGTTTTAATTGCTTAGATAATTGAATATATCTAATTCTTAGAACTTTGAGCTATTGTGCACTTTTAAAAATGAATCGATGCCATCTTTGATCTTTTGAGACACAGATTTCTTTGTTGATACATTTTTTTGGACCCAATGTCAAATCTATTTCTTATCTTGCGCTAAATATAGCATTGTTAAAGTTTGTTTCCTAACAAAAAAAAAAAACAAGTATTTCACTTGTGAAAGTTAAATTAATAAAATGGGGGATATTTTTAAAACACGATGAAAAAAAAAAAAAAAGAAACAAAAACAAATAGCACAAAAGAAGGGAAGTACAAAAAAAAAAAAAAAAAAAAAGGAAGAAAAAAAATAATCAAATGAAATTGAGAGAAAATGAAGGTTATTCATTTATCATTACATGCCTTGATCACACATGTTTTGAATATTTTACCATTTCTTTTTTCTTACCTTATACCTCATGGCCAAATTACAACCTAAACAAAACTCTTGAGGATTTGAAGTGTACATTACTTGTTCATTCACTCACTAAATAATTCACCTATCAATTGCTTTTGTGGTTTTAACATTGAGTGTTTTTTCATGGAGTTATGTCAAGTTTTCTCCCACAATATATTTTCACGTCATTTCTTTATGGTTGCCTCTTTTGATTTAATTAACATTTATCTCTTACATGGACAACCAGTGTGAGATGCTTGATTTCTTTCTTTCTGAGAGAATAACCAGTGAGGTTGAATAAAAACTTAAAGAATGATATTGTGTTTTTATGTTGTATTCTTCCTTATCATGTAATAAACATACACACACAAAGCCTCTTGTATGTTGTTCTAAGACATTATCTTGCTTGTGTATTAAAAATTAGGATAAACGGAGTATGTTTGTGTTAGATACATGTCATACTTTATGCTTATTATCCTCACTTACAGGCTACATTTTGATGTATATGGGTATCATCACTGAAAACCCTCACGAGACTATACTCGTCCACTATGAGTAACTTAGGGGTTTAAAGACTTAGTGCATAGACTAAATGCACTCATAATGTCCTACGAAAGTGAAACATACCTTTTAAGTGTGTTTATTTATTTTGCTAGGGACTAGCAAAAACTTAATTGGAGGTGTGATTGCAATTCAAAACGTACAATTGGAGTCCGTAATTGAAAACTATTATTCCTATTTATTTATATATTATTTATTATTTGAATATAAAATAAGTTTTCTTTTACATTTTTGTGTCGTGTACAAATTTAAAGGTAAAACCGAGCAAAATAAAAATGACATACACACAAAATATGTGTAAAAATTATGTGAGATATATTATATATATATTATACATATAAAGGTGGTTGTCACACCGAATGCTATCTATATATATGTAATATATATATCATTTTTAATATATTAGGTGTTTTGTTTTTTTTTTTTGTTTTTTTGTTTTTTTGTTTTTTTTTTGGTTTGGAATGGTTGGCAGGTGATGCAAAGTAGTTGGAGAGGAAGAAGAAAAAGGAAGAATGGAAGAAAGAGAAAGAAGAAAGGAAGAAAGAGAAAAAGAAAAAAGAACGAGCAGGTGAGGCCGATTGGCTATAAAAGGGGAAGAATAACAGAAGTGAAAGAGGAGATAAGAGGAGAGAGCAGAGTAGGGAGTAGAAGTTTTAGTTTTAGTTTAGTGTAGAAAATTTCCTTGGGGATTAGTTTGTTTTTATTTTTAGTCTTGTATTTTGTTGTACTTTATATTTTTAGTAACGAAATTATTTTTCAAACCACGCCTTTTCAATATTATGAGTAACTAGTTTTATTCTTAAAACCAATTGTAAAGATCATCTGAGGATCTTGGGATTTCAATGAAAGTAATTGGGTTTTTATTGTATATCTTTTATATTCCAATTTTTGGTAATGAAATTATAGATATTTCAGAAAACTTATCCGTTTAGAAGTGTTGTCAGTTTTTATTTTTTGTTGTATGCCATAGGTGTGTGTTTTTATTTATTTATTTTTTATGGTCTGGTGATGACATTTATAGGTTACCGTTTTGCTAATCGTACCAGACCAATGTTTTGAAAATAAAGAACACACCCATTTTAATATTTTTTTGTGTTTTTTATTTAAAAAAAAAACATAAAACAAAAACCAAACGGACAATTTTTTACTATGTTTGATAATTTCTATGCATAAATTGTATTTTGGTATAGTTATTGCACAAATCGATGGTATAAATCTATGACTTTAATTGTATTATTCTAAATTGAATTATTATTGAATTAGATTTAATTAAATTCTAAATATTTTCAAAAATGTAGATTTTTTTACTATGTTTAGTAATTTCTATGCACAAAACTTAGTTTGGTATAGTCGTTGCACAAATCAATGGTATGAATCTATAACTTTAATTGTATTATTCTAAATTTAATTAAATGATTTGAGTTACAAAACCTTCGTTGGAATTTCTGGTGAATCAGGTGATTGGATCAATTGGGTCCAAGACATTTTTATTAAATTTTGTTTCTGTTAAAGGTAGTACAACAATCATCAAAATCTCTCAAAAACAAATTATTTTTCTTTGGTTATCTTTTCTACAGCACTTGTTCAATTTTTATCAGTACTATTTTAGGTGGATTTTACCACCTAATTTTGCATGTTCTGTTAACCGTTCTCTATGGATCGACTCCGGTATTACCGATTTTTTATTTACTGCTTGCCGCACCTGCACTTGGGTGTTTTAATAGATTGTCATATTCATGATCAAAACAAGTTTTTGTTATACATATAATAGTGTGAAGTGGGTGCAGGTGGCATAGTAGATATATAATTATATATTTTTTATATATTATTATTATAATTATATATAGACATATATATGTGTTTCTATTATAATATAGTATTATATTTTTTTGTCTTTTGTCGTTGGTAGGTGATGCGAAGTAGCTGGATAGGAAGAAGAAAAAGAAAGAAAGACAAAAAAAAAAAAAAAAAAGGAACAGTTGAGGCTAATCGGCTATAAAAGGGGGAGAATAGCAAAAGTGAAAAGGGAGGTACAAGAGGTGTTAGGGGAGAGCAGAGTGTAGGAAGTAGAAGTTTTAGTTTTTAGTTTCGTGTAGAAAATTTTTTTGGTGATTAGTTTATTTTTATTTTTAGTCTTGTATTTTGTTGTGCTTTATATTTTTAGTAATGAAATTATTTATCGAACCACGTCTTTTCAATATTACGAGTAACTAGTTTTACTCTTGGAATTAATTGTGAACATCATCCAAGTATCTTGGGATTTTAAATGAAGTAATTGGGTTTTTATTGTATATCTTTGATATTCTAATTCTTGGTAATGAAATTCTAGATATTTCAGAAAATTTAGATTTTTTACTATGTTTGGTAATTTCTATACACAAATCGTATTTTGGTATAATTATTGCATAAATCGATGGTATGAATCTATGACTTTAATTATATTATTCTAGATTAAATTATTATTGAATTGGCTTTAATTAAATTCTAGATATTTCTGAAAACGTAAATTTTTTACTATGTTTAGTAATTTTTATGCATAAATCTTAGTTTGATGTAGTTGTTGTACAAATCGATGGTATGAATCAATGACTTTACTTGTATTATTCTAGATTTAATTAAATTATTTGAATTACAAAACCTCCGTTGGAATTTCGAATGATCAGATGATTGGATCAATTGAGTCCAAGACAATTTTATTAAATTTCGTTTCGATTAAAGTTAGTTCAACAATCATTAAAATCTCCCCAAAATAAATTATTTTTCTTTGGTTACCTTTTCTGCAGCAATTGTCCAATTTTTATTGGTACTATTTATTGACTCCATGCCTTGATTTTTACGGTAACAAAATTTTGTTTAAATGTCTAATTAATTTACTTAGTATGCAGATATTAATTAGACTATGACTTGACGCTTGAATTTATTGAAGAACTAATGAAGCTTGTCAATAACATTTGATAAGTGTGTTGAAGCCTTGAATAGATGAAAGAAGTTCATCTTGTATTGATTGAAGAATCCTAGATGGAATCAAGTTGATGAAGATCAAAGGTTGAAGAGCATGATGGGTTGACACATTCAACAAGTTCATCTTATAGATTGAAGATATTCAAAAGTTGATGAAGATCAAATAAAGTGAATGAAGACGTTCAAAGAAGCATAAAAGATTAGTTGAAGAAAAGAGAACTCAAGTCTTAGAAGCTCTCTTGAAAATTTTGAAAAAGACTTAGATCAATGGAAGAAATAATTTTTATTGAAGAGTCTTGGATATAATCAAACTTATTTGATTTCATCTCGAAGAGATTGAAGGTGTTAAAGAACAAGTGAAGTGAATATCACAACTATTGGAACATATTTTCGAAGATTTGATGAAGTCTCAACAAATCAAGGAACACCATAAACTGATCGACGAAGCTCTTGAAAATCACATGCATTGAAGAAGTCTTTTCAAAGCCTTAGAAGCTTAATCTGGATTATCAATAAAGTGCTTGAAGGACTGGCAGAAGGTTGAAAAAGTCTTGCATATTGAAGTCTATAGAATTGGCAAGAGTTGACACTTAGACCTTTAAGGGTCAACACATAAAGATAGTGACTTGAACCTAAACAATTGGATTGGCAAGAGTCGACGCATTCATTCCAAGGGTCGACACCTAGCTCACCAGGTGTCGACATATAGACCATCAAAAGTCAACATATGGAGACAATGAGCATGGCTTTGATGAATCATTAGAAGAGTCAACACATGCGCTTCAAAGAGTCGACACATGAAAATAGTGAACACGACTCTGATAAGTCATCAGAAGAGTCGACACATGGAGACAGTAAGCATGATTTTGATAAATCATCAGAAGAGTCAACACATGAGATTACAGGAGTCGACACATTAAGACAGAGTACATGACTTTGAAAAAATCCCTCAAAGAGTCGACACATGAAATTATAGGAGTCGATACATGAAGACAGAGTGCATGACTTTGAAGAAATCCTTCAAAGAATCGACACACTAGATTACGGGAGTCGACACATGAAAACAGAAGTGCACGACTTAGATAAAACCCTCAAAGAGTCGACACATGAGATTACAAGAATCGACACATGAAGGCAGAGTGCACAACCTAGATATGTCCCTCAAAGAGTCAACACATGAACCTAGAAGTGTTGACACATCGAGACAAATTAGTCAACTTTGAAGAAGTTTTAAAAAAGTCAACAAATGAACCCAGAAGTGTCGACACATCGAGGCAGATTGCAAAACTTTGAAAAAGCCTTAAAAGAGTCGACATATGAGCCCAGAAGAGTCGACACATTGGGATAGTGTCTTGGAGATATGTGTTAAAAATTGAAGGAGTTGACACTTGAATCCTCAGGAGTTGACACATGGAGGTAGATTGCTTATAGAACAGTATACAGAACAGCAAAGTGTTGACACTTCCAGTCTAGGGGTTGACACATGCCGCTGTAACGGCTCTATTTCTGAATGTTATAGTGCGCTGTTCATGCTTGTAATGGGACCTCCACTACCTCCAACGGCTAGAATCGAAGCTAAGGAAGATACATATGACCCCTAAAACATATATACACAAGGAAATAAGATATACAAGCGTAACAATCGAATTTGAAGTCATAAACCCTAGCTGCTACTGTTGCTTTGCTGATTTATTGGGAATCTACTGATATACACTGATTCGATCCATTTTTTGAGAGGGATACTTCGTATAAACCTCATTTATTATATTTGGGTGGGTTTGTAAACCTATAAGTTTGAGTGTACCTTGAGAAAAACACTTGTAAGTTTGAGTATAGCTTGGAAAAAACTCTTGTAAGTTTAGTAAAGCTTGGACAAAATCACTTGGGAGAGTTGAGAGCTTGGGAAGAACTCTTGTGAGAAGTGAGTTAGGCACTGGATCAACTAGCTCCTGCTTTGTAATTGTTAATTACACAGTAGAAGAGTTTTCAAGGGGGTCTTGAAGGTGAGGACGTAGGCTATGAGTTGTGACTAAACCTTGGTAAATCTTTGTGTTCATTTTATACTATGTTTTTCATTTATTATTTGAGATTGCTTGAACACATTGCACACACACTTTGATTCTATTATTAGATTGATTAATCAGATTGCTTAAATAATTTTTAGTTAAAATTATTAGTGATTATTTGTATAACCCAATTCACCCCCCTCCCCCCCCCCCCCCCCCCCCCCCCCCAAATTGCACTGTTGGGCCAACACTATTTAAGGTGGATTTTACCACTTAACTTTGCATGTTTTGTTAACTATTCCCTGTAGATCAACTCTAGTCTTATGAATTTTTATTTACTGCTTCGCTGCACTTGCATTTGGGTGTTTTAATAGATTGCCATGTTCAGGATCGAAGCAAGTTTTTGGTGCCACTACCAGCGAACGATTTTAATAAAATATCTGAAAATAAAAAATTATACTTTTGTGGGTTCAAGGACAATTGGTTGCTTCCCTACCTTGACAAAGGAATTGAAAGGCGTTTACCAACTGATCGACGATTTACGCTAACCTATTACTTCATTCCATCCTTAACTTGTATATTTGTGAATTTTTAGTTTGCATTTTATTTAGGTGGTTAACCATATTTTGGTTACCATTTCCTTATGTTATAGCATTTTATTTTTAGTGGTTAAGCCCTTGGGCTACTATTTTTACTTTTTGTATTTTTATTTTATTTTTTATTTTTATGGTTAACCTTTTTTGGTTGGCATACTCGCCTATTACTAGACGAAGTTAGTCACGTTGGTTACCATATTTTCTATTTATTACTAACTCTCTAACTCTTTCCTAACATTTTATTAACTTTTTCCTAACTCCCTAACTCTTTACTAACGTTTTACTAGCAGACTAACTTTTATTTCTTTTGTTGTTTTTGTGTGTAGGTATTTTAGTTTATTGTTTTATCTTTTATTTATTTATTTTTTAGCTTTTATTTTCTTTTTAGTGTTTTGTCTTATTGGTCATCAATATTTGTGACTGAAGACGTTAAAGAATAGAATAGTTATGGCTTTGCATATAGATGGTAGAGTACTTGTATTTGTATATTGTGTTAATTTGATACTTCCATTTGATGTCAATGACCAAATAATTTGCCGTGCCAGAGTATTGAGAAAAATTGAACTTCAAGAAAAAATAGCTCAACCTCTTACGAGTCAAAGTACTATGGCCTGTAAGAGAAGAGCAAAGAAACTTAATAGATGTTACCGTTGTGCTAGACATGTGTGTGAACAAAAATTGCAAAGAGAGTAATCGATTAATGACAGGAAATCAGATGGTTTACTTACAAATTATTAAGGGTAGAGTAAATACCGAGGCATTGAGACACCTAGGTTTCACCAGAACCATAGACCACGGATATCCAAATCAAGGTAGTATACAGTTCTGGTAAAACCCAAGTGTCTTAATACCTTGACATTTACTCTGCCCTTAATAATTTGTAAGTAAACCATCTGATTCCCTGTCATTAATCAATTACTCCCTTTGCAATGTTTGTTCATATACGTGTGTCTAGCACAACGGTAATATCTATTCAGCTTCTTCACTTTTCTCTTACAGGCTATACTACATTGACCCGTAAGAGGTTGAGCTTTTTCCTCTTAAAATTCAATTTTTCTCAACATTATTGCACGGAGAATTATTTCACCACTAAAAAATGAAAGTGTCAAATTAACACAACATGGAAATGCAAGTACTCTACCATCTATATGCAAAGCCATAACTATCTAGTTCTTTAACATCTTCGGTCACAAAGACTGATAACCAACACGACAAAACACTAAAAAGAAAATAAAAGATAATAATAATAATAAATAAAAGATGACAACAATAAAATAAAATACCTGCACATAAAAACAACAAAAGAAATAAAAGTTAGTCTGTTAGTAAAACGTTAGTAAAGTGTTAGAGAGTTAGAAAATAGTTAGTAAAATGTTAGTAAAGAGTTAGCAATAAATTAGATGAGATAGATGGGTTAGATGAAAAATAAAAATATAAAATATGATAATCAACGTAACTGGCTTCGTCCAATAATAGGTGAGTATGCCAACCAAAAAGGTTAATCACAAACAAAAATATAAAAAATACAGAAAATAAAAATGGTAACCCAAGGGGTTAACCACGAAAGGTAAAATACTACAAATTAAAGAAATGGTAACCAAAGTATGGTTAACCACATAAATAAAATAAAAACTAAATATTTAAAATATACATGTTAAAGATGGAACAAAGTAAATGTTAACATAAACTGTTGATCAGTTGGTAAACATCGTCTAATTCCTTTGTCTAGGTAGGGAATCAATTAATTGTTCTTGAATCTGCAAAGGCATAATTTTTTTTTTTATTTTCACATATTATATTAAAGTTGTTTCCCGATAACTACACCAAAAAATTTGCTTTTGCCCAGAATATGAAAATCTATTAAAACACTCAAATGTAGGTGTGACGAAGCGATAATAAAAATTTGGAAAGACCGGAGTCGATCCACAGGGAACAGTCAATAAAACATGTAAAATAGGTGCTAAAATTCACCCTTGGTAGCAGATTAAATACTGAGTAAGCCATGCTAGACACCATAGTGTTGCAATGGTTTTAGTTGGAACCTAAGCTGATTAGTTTGAATTTCACCTTAAATAGTATTGATGGGAATTGAATACAGAAAAGGTAACCAAAGAAAAATAATGTTTTTGGGAGATTGATAATTGTTGACTTGACTTTAACCGAAACGAAATTTAATAAAATTAACTTGGACCCAATTGATCCGATCACTCGATTCACCAGAAATTTCAAGGTGATTTTATAAACAATAATTAAATCTAGAATAATACAATTAAAGTCATAGATTCATACCATCGATTTATACAATAACTATACTAAAATACGATTTATGAATAGAAATTACCAAAAATAGTAAAAATATACGTTCTAGAAAATATCTAGAATTTAATTAAAGCCAATTAAATAATAATTCAATCTAGAATAATACAATTAAAGTCGTAGATTTATATCATCGATTTGTGCAATAACTATACCAAAATACGATTTGTGCATAGAAATTACCAAACATAGTAAAAAATCTACATTTTTTGAAACATCTAGAATTTCATTACCAAGAATTGGAATATAAAAGATATACAATAAAAACCCAATTACCTCTGTTGAAATTCCAAGATCCCTAGATGATCTTCACAATTGGTTCCGAGAATAAAATTAGCTACTCATAATATTGAAAAGACGTGGTTTAAAAAATAGTTTCATTACTAAAAATATAAAGTACAACAAAATACAAGACTCAAAATAAAAAACCAAACTAATCACTAAAAAATTTTTTTATACTAAACTAAAAACTAAAACTTCTACTTCCTACACTCTACTCTCATCTCACGTAACTTCCTTCTCCTACCACTCGTACCTCCTATCTCTTTTTCCTTCTCCTCCTTTTATAGCCGAACTCACCTATTTTCTTTTTTTTATTCTTCTTCCTTCTGTCTTCTTCACGCATTTTCTTCATTTTCTCTTGTCTTCTTCTTCTTTTTTTCCTTTGCTTTTTGCTTTTACGATTTCATGTTCCTTACCTGCCATCACCTATCTATTATATTAATATGTAAATTATATATAGAATAGATATCATGTATATATATATTATATAATATTATACTATACACACTCACCCACTCCACTATATAAATATATATTATATAATATATTAATGTATATATATATTTATATTAACAATACACCACACACATTTTGTGTGCATGCTTTCTTTATTACTTGGTTTTAGTTTCAAATCTGTACAAGATACAAAAATATAAAACAAAACCAAAATTGTATTAAAATAATAAATAATATATAAATAAATATTAACAATAGCTAACAATTAGGGACTTCGATTATGCATTTTAGAGTACAATCACACCCCTCAACTAAGTTTTGCTAGTCCCTAGCGAAAAAAATAAACACGCTTAAAAATGTATGCTCCACTTTCGTAGGACATTACAAGTGCATTTAGCCTATGCATTGAGCCTTTAAACCCCTAGATTACTCATAGTGGACGAGTATAGTTTCGTGAGAGTTTTCAGTGATAATACCCACAAATAACAAAACCTATAGATGAAGATAATAAGGATAAAGTTTTCTGGTTCTCGCGCCCTGGTTTTTGGGGTGTCCAAGGTCCTTTTGGCTCGGAAACCCTAAGCACGGAACTCTGTCACTAGAACTCATCCTCCTAGAAGGACAAGTGCGACTAGATTTGAAAATTGGTTTGACTAAGGGTTTTACAAAAATAGGAGTCGCCACCTAACTTGATTAAGGTGAGTTAGGACACCTAAAACTAAGTGTTAATCCAAAGATTAAACTTAGGGTTTTTGGAATAGGTTTTGAAAATTGAGGGTTTTTAAGAAAATAGGTTGTTTGGCAACCTTTAGAAAGATTTAAGCCCTTTTCGAAAATAATTCTATTTTGGTCATTTGAAAACAGAAATCTATGGTTCGGGGGTTGGTTACGTGTAGAGAAGATATCCTAAGATCATCACCCTACCCCGCCCTTTCGGTACCTACATGTCTAATCACCCTTTGTTTACTCACTAGAATAACCGATTACCATTGTCCACTTAATATCCACTTTAGAATTTAAAAAACGGGGTTTAGTCATCACTTTTAGGATGGATGATCCATGATGCAAGTTCTTGGGAAGAAGTTTGAAAATAATAAGGGTTTTGAAAGAGTTTGGAATATGAACTTTGAATTGATTAGAATTTTTGAAAAGGGGATTGGAGTTGGAATAAAAGTTATGACCGCACCATTTTAGGTTGCCTACATATCTCATTTGGCGAGAATCAGGTCATTCGTAGTTCAGGCAAGAGGCCGATGAAAAATAGGCACATTAGGGCCTTTGGAAGGTTTAAAGACACTTTGGGTCTTTGAAAAAGTTTAAGACACTTTGAGGTTTTTGAAAAAGTTTAAGACACTTTGAAGTCTTTGGAAAAGTTCAAGACACTTGGAGGTCTTTTAAAAGAGTTTAAGATACTTTGAGGTCTTGGAAAAAGTTTAAGGCACTTTGAGGTCTTTGAAAATTGAAAACCCTTTGTGGTCTTGGAGGTTTTGACTTGAAATTGAATGGTGGAGTGTTTTTTGAAAGTGATTTTGGATCACCTTAAAGGAGTTTTGGAAAAAAAGCTTTGTCGTGATTCAAGGGAACTTGAAAATGTTTTTGAAGTCTTGTTTTGAAAACCTTGAAGAAATGTTTTGATGAATTGGTTTGGAGAGTGGTTTTTGGAAATGGCTAAGGGTTTGGAATCCTAATATAGACAACCTTAGAGGTTGTTCTTGATTTATCACTTGTCCTTGGAATCCCTAACCATGAGAGGGCTAGGGACACCTTAGGTTTGTGACCTTTTGAAAACATTTTTAGAAATGCCTTGAAGATGGAATGTAAGAACATTAGAAGAGTTTTTGGAGTTGGATTTTTGAAATCATGAGAATGGGAAGTTTTGAAAAAATAAGGTTATGAGGATAATTTGAAAGTTTGAATGGTCATTTAAAAAAAGGGGTTCAAGAGTTGGAACCTTGAAGTGTACTAACCTAGGTAGGGTTAGCCTAGGGTTAGAGGTGACCTAAGGTTGACTAACTTGGGTTAGGTTAGCTTAGGGTTAAGATGACCTATGGTTAATTAACTTGGGTTAGGTTGACCTAAGGTTAAGATGATTTAGGGTTAAGTTAACCTAAGGTAAGTGAACTAGGGTCAAGTTAACCTAGGGTTGGGTAACTAAAGTCAAGTTAACCTAGGGTTAGGTAACTAAGGTCAAGTTGACCTAGGGTTAGATTGTAGAATGGTTTTGAAAGTTGGTTTGATGCACTATTGGAAAGAGTTTTGAAAAACAAGGCATGTTATGCCATGGACCTTGGTTGGAAAACTTTTTGAAGATCATTTCCATGAAAATTTTGACTCTAGCCAAGAGTATGGTTTATATGGTTGGTAATTGGAGACCATTCCAAGGAAGGTTTCCTTATGGCCATTATAACCTTTATCTTGACAAGAGTGGAGGTTTCAAAAATCAACATAAAGATGACAATTTTTGAAAAATCATTTTTGATGCAAAGATGGAGAGAATGCATTTTTGAAAATCATCTTTTGAGAAGGATTTTGAAAATCACTTTTCAAGGGAACCATTCCATCAAGAAAGGGTTCACATGGCCAAACAAAAGGGAGACCATTCAAGAGAGGGTTCCATGGGACCATTCCAACCACTACACTTAAAAGAATGGAAATCTTGAAAATTAAAGAATTAGAAAGCAATCCTTATGCAAATTAAAATGTCAAGATACCAAAATGAAAGTTAGGGGATTAGTAGGAGGTCTTTTAAGGCATAATTCCTAAAATCTCATCTCATACATCAAGTGGCCAACTCTTGGAATAATTTTTGAAAAAAATGTAGAACTTGGAAATGGCATAAAATTAAGAGCAATGTAAACATTGTGGAACATGATAATAAGCATAAAATGAAGCCAAGCACACAAGATATGATCAAAATAGTAATATGTAAGGGGTCATGATTCACATACAAGACTTTTAGGCTACACCATATAAACAAGGGGCTTCTAGGCCATACCATCTTAAAGTAGGCTAGTGAGAGGTCCCCCTACACAAGGGCTCTCACTTGCTTTCCTCTAGGCATGATCTAAGAGCCCTCTTGGCTCAAGCATGCAAGAAAGGGGGGTTGAAAATGGGGATTAAAATAGAGAATAGCCTAAGTAGGCTAGGAGGGAGAAGAGAAGAATGGGGGAAAGCACAAATGTAAAAGGGATACCACCTTTTGCCTTCACCACACTTGTAGTCTTCAATGAATGTCTTGATTGAAGCTTGAGTGACTTCAAGAGGGCTTGAGAGGCTAAAGTGAAGTGTATAAGTATGTATGAGGCCTTGTATATGGAATGTATAGGCTTGAGAGGGGTAGAATCTAACCTAAGTGTTGAAAGGGTGGAATATATGTAAGGATTCGAGTTTTTGGAATGATTTTAGCAGAACTTTCCATCCATTTCGGACTTGGAATATACAAAGGGGGAGGCCTCTATTTATAGGCAATCTAGAACAGGCTTGGCACATGTGCTACATGCGCAGGTACTGTTCCATTGCTAGAATGACACGTGGCACCTTATGTACTGGTTAAATCTCGATTATTGATCGAAAGTCGGTCGATCTAATCAAAATTTCACCGGGAAGGTTCGTCCAAACTTGGCCTCGATAATTGAGTCAATTAGGAAGGTTTCGGGGGAATCGGTCGCATTCAAGATGTTCCCCTAGTGCTTCCGATGAACTTTCATGTTTTTAGGAAGTTTGAATTATGTTTGAAAGCGTGGGATATTGTCTTGGGAAGTGTGCTAAAAAGGTCACTTTTGCGAAGCATCTATGATACGCTCTAAGGGTGTTCAAAAGTGGCTGTTTTCATTTCGTGTGATCGAGGCCTTCGAGGAGCGATTTATTCGATCTGACCATACCGATGGAAAGTACTCTAGAAATACTTTCAGGAATTCCCAAATTTATGCATTTCTTAAGTCATTTGACGGTGCGTTTTGATTAGGGAATCGGAGAAAAAGTCAACCTTGGCGGAGCGTCTGTGAGACGCTCCAGGGGTTGCTGAAAGTTATACTTTTCACACTGTACGATGGAGGGCTTCAAGAAGCGATCTATTCGATCAAACCATATCGATGGAAAGATCTATGGACGAGCTTTCGAGAATTCCCGGATTTAAGCATTTCTCAAGTCGGTTGACGGTGCATCATAACCAGGGAATCGGGAGAAAAGACAATTTAGGCGGAGTGTCTGCGAGACGCTCCGGGGAACTTTTATTGAGTCATGTGAGTTTAGTGTCGTAGGGCCCTCCTTGGGTTAAACAAGGGCGTGTGGTGAAACTCTCTGCTCGAGATCCTAAGGCCGGTGCCGTTTCGAGGCATATTTGGGCTTCCGGGGGTAAAACGGTCATTTTGACCAGGATTGGCTGGAAATGGTCAGGAATGGTTTAGCGTATTGTGTTAAGTGTGTAGGGTTGTTCAGGGATAGTTTTGGGAGAGTCTTTTACCGTTTGGCAGGGTTTGCGCAGTGTTGAGGTGTTTAGGGGCAAAATGGTCATTTTGACCGAAATGGGCCAAAATAAGACCAGATTCGGACCAAATGGCGCGCGGGGGACGCCTAATGGTTTAATAACATTTTGGTAGGATGGACTTATCAGTTTGAGGGATTTCAATCTTTCCCAAAACGTGCCTGGAGGCCCAAGCGGGCAGGTTTGGTCATTTTTCACCGAGTCGGGCTAGCAGGCGCCGGTGTTGACCTAGGTGTTGGTTCCCGAGACCGCTCGATCTTGAAAAACTACCTGTGCGGTGTTGGTCTCTAAGAACGCCCAGTCTTAGAGAACTACCTATAAGGGTGGTGTTGGTTCCTAAGAACGCCTGGTCCTAGAAAGTTACTTGGAAGGGTGGTGTTGGTCTCTGAGAACGCCCGGTCTCGGAGAACTGCCAAATGACGAACATTCTATGATGGCGGGCTAGCAGGTGCTAGAAGTGAACCGTCTGAAATTTGATGAGGTGTTGGTCCCCGAGATCGCCGGATCCCGGGAAGCTACCTAGATGGCATTGGTTTCTGGGACCGCCCGGTCCGGAAAGCTGCCTGGAATAATGGTGCTTATGGCTCCAACGGGTCCTTGTGGGCCCGAGAAGCGACCTGTTGACTGAATTAGAGATTGAAAGGCTCAACTTGAGCTTGCCCGTGGTGTGGTGTTTGAAGACTACATCCGGTCGGGCCGGAGATTGCCGAGCGGGCAAAAATGGGGTGCTTACACTGGTCAATTTATATTTTCTTTTTTTAATTTATAATGCAGTCTGAGAAGTCAAAGAAGGCAGGTCAAGCTCCACAGACAACTCTTCTAATTAAGTTTTTAAAGACTTTGCAAATGTAATGTTCTGATATTCTTCTTCTGGAGGAAGACATGAATTTCAATTTACGAGCAGCTTCTTTATCTGTAAGTACCGTTCAGCTCATGGGTGCTAGATGAATCAGTAATCTTTTTATTTCATCCTTAGAAAAAGAGGCTGAAAATTGGAATAGATTAGGTCATCTTTGTAGATTATGGTGTGTGGTGGCACCTTATCTCCTTGAAAGGTTGAATGCTATCAAATTGAGACCGCTTTGTCTGACACACACAATCACACGAAAGATTGAGTGCATGGGGAAGGGAATGACTGTTGGGAACTGGTTTGAGCTATTCCAACCCTTGAAGGAAACATGACTAGTGAGCAATGGCATATTTGCTCTTTTCTTCTTTTTCTTTTTTTCCCATTTTTTGGGTACAAAATATGTATAACATATTTTCTATATCTTAATACTACATGGGACCAAGGACCACCTTAAATTTTCAGCAAGCATTTCTGAAAGTGAAAATTTCATTCAATTCGGTTTTGAAAAAGCTGCTGGTCGCCGAATAGTTTGTTTTGTGACATCCATTGAAATTAGGCTCTTGATGTTTCAGTTTTCTTGCCCAAATCTGTATGCATATCCACATTGTTTGATTTATCCATTTTTTGAGTACAGGAAATGAGACGAGGAAGCTATCTTCTTGTGGCGACAGATTTGGCGTCCAGAGAGGTTGACCTTCTAGAGACAACCCATATATACAACATGTATCAAACACAAGCATATTCTGTCTATCCTACTTTTTAATGCACAAGCAAGATAATGTCATAGAACAACATACGAGAGGCTTTGTGTGTGTGTGTGTGTTCATTACATGATAAGGAAGATTACAACATAAAAACACAGTATTATCATTTAAGTTTTGATTCAAGCTCATTGGATATTCTTTCAAAAAAAAAAAAAAAATTAGACATCTTACACTGGTTGTCCACATAAGAGAGTAAATATAAATTATAATAAAAAAAAAACAACCATTAAGAAGTGATGTGAATATATATTGCAGGAGACGACTTGACATAACTCTATAAAAAAATATTCAATGTTAAAACCACACAAGCAATAGATAAATGAATTCTTTAATAAATAAATGAACAAGCAATGTACATTTCAAATCCTCGAGGACTTTGTTTCGCTTGTAACTTAGCCATGAGATATAAGGTAAGAAGAAAGAAAGGATAAAAGGTTCAAAATATGTGTGATCAAGACATGAAATGATAAATGAATACGTACCTTCATTTTCTCTTAATTTTATTTGATTGATTCTTTTTTTTTTTCTTCCTCTTTTTTTTTTTTGTACTTCCCTTTTTCGTGCTACCTTTTCATGTTTCTTTTTTTTTTCATCGTGTTGTAAAAATATCCCTCATTTTATCAATTTAACTTTCACAATTGAAGATATTTGTGTTTTTCTATTAGAGAAGAAACTTTAACAATGTTGTATTTAGCACAAGATAAGAAATAGATTTGACATTGAGTCCAAGGGAATTGTATTAATAAAGAAATCTGTGACTAAAAAAATTAAAGATGGGCTTGATTCATTTTTAAAAGTGCACAACAGCTCAAATTTCTAAGAATTTAATATATTCAATTACTTAAAGAATTAAAACAATCAAGTCAAATACAAGTATAATAGAGCTATTGAATGAGTGATGTGAAAGAATTTTATTAAGAGTAAATGTAAACACTCCGAAAGGCGTATTTGGCTTTAAAGCTTACTTGGTGAAAACTCACCACTTGTGTTAGGATGAAACTGTACAAAATGTATAAATACAAAACTTATCATGATATGATATAAGTGTTATAAATAGCCTATATCTATGTGTTAAATAAAATCTTGCAATTGTATTAAAAAAAAAAAGAAAAAATAGAAATTGTACAAAGTGAATGAAAACATGTTTCAACCAAATCCCAAAAATCTATACCGGCATTTTTTATTGTTTAAAAAAAACAAATACTTTGAAAGAAAATGCTTGAAAAACCTGCAAACACAAAAAATATGCAAAACATAAAGCTTTATTATTATTATTTTTTTTTGAAAAATAAAACTTTGAACATGTGCAAAAAGAAACACATACAATATGCAAACAAATAATTATAAAATGAAAGAAATACATAAACACACAACAAAATACATCATAAGAATAGCTAACAACTCGAGCTAGACCACGGACATCCAAATCAAAGTAGTTTACAGTTTTGGTGAAACTCAGGTGTCTTAATGCTTCAGCATTTATTTTACTCTTAATAATTTATAAGTAAACCATCTAATTCTCTGTCATTAATCGATTACTCCCTTTGCAATTTTTGTTCACACACGTGTGTCTAGCACAGCGGTGACATCTATTCAGTTTCTTTACTCTTCTCTTACAGACCATTGTACTTTGACCCGCAAGAAGTTGAGTTGTTTCCTCTTGAATTTTAATTTTTCTCAACACTCTTGCACGGTGAATTATTTTGCCACTGACACCAAATAGAAGTATTAAATTAACACAACATGCAAATTCAAGTACTCTACCATCTAGATGCAAAGCCATAACTATCCAGTTCTTTAATATCATCGGTCACAAAGACTGGTAACCAACACGACAAAACACTAAAAGAAAAATAAAAGGGGAAAAAAATAATAATAAATAAAGGATAATAATAGTAAACTAAAATACCTGCACACAAAAATAACAAAAGAAATAAAAGTTAGTTCATTAGTGAAACGTGAGTAAAGCGTTAGAAAGATAGGAAATAGTTAGTAAAATGTTAGTAAAGAGTTAGAGAGTTAGTAATAAATTAGATGAGTTAGATGGAAAATAAAAATAAAAACTATGGTAACTAACGTGATTGGTTTCGTCCAATAATAGGTGAGTATGCCAACCAAAGAAGTTAACCATAAACAAAAATAAAATAAAATAAAAATGATAACTCAAGGAGCTAACTACTAAAAGTAAAATGCTACAAATTAAAGAAATGGTAACCAAAGCGGACTAAGCCATGCTAGACACCATAGTGTTGTAATGGCTTTAGTTGAAACCCAAGTCGACTAGTTTAAATTTCACCTTAAATAGTACCAATGAGAATTGAACAATTGCTACAAAAAAAAGTAACTAAAGAAAAATAATATTTTTGGGAGATTGATGATTGTTGACTTGACTTTAACCGAAAGGAAATTTAATAAAATTGTCTTAGACCCAATTGATTCGATCACCCGATTCATCCGAAATTTCAACGGAGGTTTTGTAACACAAATCATTTAATTAAATCTAGAATAATACAATTAAATTTATAGATTCATACCATCGATTTGTGCCATAACTATACCAAAATACGATTTGTGCATAAAAATTACCAAACATAGTAAAAAATCTATGTTTTTAAAAAAATCTAGAATTTAATTAAAACCAATTCAATAATAATTCAATCTAGAATAATATAATTAAAGTCATAGATTCATACCATCGATTTGTGCAATAACTATACCAAAATACGATTTGTGCATAGAAATTACCAAATATAGTAAAAAATCTACGTTTTTGAAAAAATATAAATTTAATTAAAGTCAATTCAATAATAATTCAATCTAAAATAATACAATTGAAGTCATAGATATTTTTAAAAACGTAGATTTTTTACTATGTTTGATAATTTCTATGCACAAATATAAGTTTGGTATAATTACTACACAAATCGATGGAATAAAACTATGACTTTAATAGTATTATTCTAGATTTACTTATTGTTTATAAAACTTCCATTAAAATTGTGAGTAAATCGGGTGATCGGATCAATTGGGTCCAAGATCCTTGGATGATTTTCACAATTGGTTTCAAGAATAAAACTAGTTACTCATAATATTGAAAAAACGTGGTTTGAAAAGACATGGTGTATATTGATTTGATACTTCCACACAGTGTCAGTGGCAAAATAATTCGACGTGCAAGAGTGGTGAGGAGAGTTGAGCTCCAAGAGTAATAATCTCAACCTTTTACTGATCGCAGTACTTTGACATATAAGAGAAGAGCAAAGAGACTGAATAGGTATCACCATTGTACTAGACATACGTGTGTGGATAAAAATTTCAAAGGGAGCAACCAATTAATATCAGGGAATCAGATGGTTTACTTAGACATTCTTAAAGGTAGAGTAATTGTCGAGACGTTGAAACACTTTGGTTTCCCTAGAACTGTTAATTACCTTGATTTAGATGTTACACGGTTAGCTTAACTTTGTTATGACTAGCCGTTGTATAGTATGTTTGTGTACTTCTTTTTATAATTTCTTATTTTATTTGTCTGTTCATATATTTTGCAGATTGCTTGTGTTTATTTTTTTTTTTTTAGGTTTTGAAGTAATTTTTCAAAATATTTATAAAAAAAACGAAAAAAAGAGTGTTTTATAATTTTGTAAAATTTTATGTGGAATGCAAATGTAGATTTTAAAAATTTGTTGAAACATGTTTTCACTCACTTTGCACAATTTCTGTTTATCCTTTCTTTTTAATACAATTGCAAGATTTTTTTTAACACATAGATAGAAGCTATTTAAAGCACTTATATCATTATATCATGATAAGTTTTGTATTTATACATATTATATAGTTTTATCCTTACACAAGTGGAGATTTTTTACCAAGTAAACTTTAAAACCAATCATGCCTTTCAGAATGTTTATATTTACTCTTGATGAAATTCTTTCACATCACTCATTCAATAGCTCCATTATATTTTTATTTACCTTATTTATTTTAATTGCTTAGGTAATTGAATATGTTGAATTCTTATAATTTTGAGCTGTTGTGCACTTTCAAACATGAATCGAGGCCATCTTTGATCTTTTGAGCCACAAATTTATTTGTTGACATAATTCCCTTGAAACCATCTTTAAGCTTATTTCTTTCTCTCTTGCCATATATATCATTACTAAAATTTTTTCCTAAATATGAGAATACAAGTATCTTCACTTGTGAAAGTTAAATTGATAAAAAGGGGAGATAGTTTTGCAATATGTATCAAAAAATAAAATAGCAACGAAGGAAAGAAAAGAAAAACAAAGGAAAAAGGAAGTTAAAAAAAGAAAAGAAAAGAGGTTGTCTATTGAAATATATATATATATATATATCAAATAAAATAGGAAAATTGAAGGTACGTATTTATTGCTCATTACATGCCTTGATCACACATGTTTTGAACCTTTTACCATTTCTTTCTCCTTACCTTATACCTCATGGCCAAGTTACAACCTAAACAAGCTCTTGAGAATTTGAAGTGTACATTGTTTGCTCATTCACTCACTAAATAATTCACTATCAATTGCTTGTATAGTTTTAACATTGAGTATTCTTTCATGAAGTTATGTCAAGTCGTCTTCCACAATATATTTTCATGTCATTTTTTTATGATTTCTCTTTTGATTATAATTTACCTTTACACTCTTATATGGATAACCAATGTGAGATGTCTGATTCTTTCTTTCTAAGAGAATATCTAGTGATGTTGAATCGAAACTTAAATGATGTTACTGTGTTTTTATGTTATAATATTCCTTATCATGTAATGAATATACACACACAGCCTCTTGTATATTGTTCTAAGATATTATCTTGCTTGTGTATTAAAAAGTAGGATAGACAGAATATATTTATGTTTGATACATGTCATACTTTGTCCTCATTATCCTCACTTGCAGGCAACATTTTGATGTTTGTGGGACCCATCACAGAAAACTCTCACGAGACACCACTCGTCCACTATGGGAAACCTAGAGGTTTAAATGCTTAGTGTATAGGCTAAATGCACTCATTATCCCTACGAAAGTGGAGCATACATTTTTAAGTGTGTTTATTTATTTTACTAGGGACTAGCAAAAGTTTAGTTAGGGGGTGTGATTGTACTCTAAAAAGGTACAATTGGAGTCCCTAATTATAAGTTGTTATTAGTAATTATTTATATATTACTTATTATTTTAATATAAATTTGATTTTCTTTTATATTTTTTTGTTTTATGAAAATTTAAAGTTAAAATCGAGCAAAATAAAGATGGCATGCACATAGAGTGTGTGTGATGTATTGTTGTTTATGTATATAATGTATATAAGTAGCTTTATATAGATAGTTTAATATAGTGGGACAACCGCTTATGAAATTTATATTGTATATATCTAATATTATAATAGAAGTGTATTACATAATATATTTTATTATATATTATATAATAGATATATAGTTGGTGCGTGATTGTGCAGGTGACAAATATTATAATATAATATATTAGATATATAGTTGGTGCATGATTGTGCAGGTGACAAAGAAACAAATGGAGCAGGTGGGGGAAGTGATACAGAAGAAGAAAAAGGAGGAGAAGAAGAAGAAGAAAAAGAGAAGAAGAAAAGAAGAGAAAGAGGAAAGAGAAAATAAAGAAGAAAAAAGAAGATGAAGCAGGTGAGGCCAATTGGCTATAAAAGGAGATTGGAGGACCAAAAAGATCAGTGAGGAGAGCCGGTAGACAGAAGGAGTTGCAGATGGCAGAAGTTTTAGTTTTTAGAGAGAGAGATTAGTGTAGAAAATTTCCTTAGTGATTAGTTTGTTTTTATTTTCAGTCTTGTATTTTGTTGAGATTAGTAAAATTCTAGATATTTCTAAAAACGTAGATTTTTTACTGTATTTGGTAATTTCTATACACAAATTATATTTTGGTATAATTATTGCACAAATCAATAGTATGAATTTATAACTTTAATTTTATTATTCTAGATTTAATTAAATGTTTTGAGTTACAAAACATCTGTTGGAATTTCAGGTGAATCGGGTGATTAGATCAATTGAGTCGAAAACTATTTTATTCAGTTTACTTTAAAGTCAAGTCAACAATCATCAATCTCCCAAAAATAAATTATTTTTCTTTGGTCACCATTTTCTGCGCAATTATTCAATTTTCATCGGTAGTATTTAAGGTGGAATTCAAACTGGTTGGCTTAGGTTCCCACTAAAGTTATTGCAACACTTCGGTGTCTGGCATGACTTAGTCGGTATCTAATCTATTATTAGGGGCGAATTTTAGTTCCTAATTTTGCATGTTTTGTTAACCGTTCCCTGTGGATTGACTCCGGTCTTACTAGATTTTTATTTATTGCTTCATC
This sequence comes from Euryodendron excelsum, assembly GCA_033060915.1. Classification (NCBI taxonomy): domain Eukaryota; kingdom Viridiplantae; phylum Streptophyta; class Magnoliopsida; order Ericales; family Pentaphylacaceae; genus Euryodendron; species Euryodendron excelsum. Next base: position 34,554,872 of record CM065380.1, on the reverse strand, counting down.
GCACCTGCAATTGGATGTTTTAATAGATTTCCATATTTTGGGCGTAGTTTTCTTATTTTTTAAATTTTGCTTATAGTTGCATCATTATAATTTTTAAACATAAAAAAATATGTTAGACAATTATTAGTGTTGGCCCGAATATGCAACTCAAGAAAGGAAATGAATTGGGTTTCTCAAAATCAATAACAAATAATGCAATTACAAACTATAAATTCATTGGAATAGTAATTAAACAAAGTATGAGCAATGCAAACAAGTGATAAAGATGCAAAAAAAGAAAACAGAGCACAATGAACACAATAATTTATCAAGATTCAATCAAAACGTATGACTTACGTTGTCACTCCCAAGATCCTCATGAAAGTCTCCTCGACTGTACAAAAATCATTTTCCACAGTAGATGCTAGTTGCCCAAATGCCCAGCTTACTTTTACAAGAGTTCTTTCCAAACTCTCAAGACCCAAGTGCTTTTGTCCATACTTCACTCAAACTTACAAGTGTTTTTCTTAATAACACTCAAATTCATAGGTTTACAAATCTACCCAAATGAAATAAATGAGGTTTATACAATAGGTATCTTTCACAAAGAATAGATAAGTAAGTGTAGCTCAGTAATTAACCCCAATAATTCAACAAAAGGAATGTAGTAGTTAAGGCTTAGAAATTTTTAGCTTTAATAGTTGATTCGACACTTATACTCTTGTATTCTTTTGTATAAATGTTGTGGGGAACTTGTATTTATAACCTTGCATTGATTCTAGCCATTAATGATAGTTGAGAGAGTATTTAATACGAATTCGGCCGGACAAAATGTTCAAAAATATAGCCGTTGGGCTGTAGGTGTCGACCCCTGGAAAGGATGAGTCAACCCTTTTTGTTCTAGCATCTGCTTTCTCACCACTCTATCTAAATGTGTCAACTCTTGGGATAAAGTTGTCGACTTTTTCTGACTTCCACCAAACTTCATCAAGCCTCTGTTCAAATGTGTTGACCCTTAAAGATGGAGGTGTCAACCCTTTTTGGACCTTCTTCAAGACTTTGCACTTTGGATAATGTGTTGACTTCTGGAATAGATGGGTCGACTTTTTTGCTCTTCAGACTTTGGTCCAAAGCTACTGTCTCAATGTGTCAACTCTTGGAATGGTTTGGTCGACTCTTTCTATCCAGAGACTTTAACTTTTACCAGTCTTCAATCTTCTTCTAATTCTTCAAGTTTTTCAAGATTCATCCAAATAACTTCTAAAGCTTGAAATTAACTTCTCCAAAGCATGTTAATCTCCAAGAACACCTTCAATCTCTTCGAGATAAAATTAATCCATTTTAATCACTTGTAGAGTTCTTTAATCAACATAGCTTCTATTTTTCTAAGACATCTTTAAATCTTTAAGTAGAGCTTCCAAGTATTGTGATATTCTCTTTAACTAGTATTCATTCTTTGAACACCTTCAATCTCTTTGAGATAGATTATGAACATAATCTTGTTGTAAGATTCTTTATTAATCAACCATCATAGCTTAACAACCTTGAACGTAATAGGTAAGCTTTCAATGCACAAGATCTTCAATAACTCCAAAGTATTAAGCTTCAAGTCATAATCATAACTGAGATTAAAGTCATAATGAGATCTACAAACTTAATAGATTCATTATATCACTAACACAACATTTTGTTATTATCAAAATTAAGGCACGAAATCAACAATTAGTTCTATAGTTTTAGTAAAGGGTTAATTTCATGTAGACCTCTTGAGGTTTGGTGTATCGGTAGCTGGACCCATCACCTTTCAAAAACAGGCATCTAAACTCCTTCAGGTTTCATGTACCTGTAGCTGGACCCCGTTACCGTTAGGTCCGCCAGCTTATTTTCGATTGTTGAACACTTTGACCAATTAAAATGACAAACATACCCTTCAAGTGCAATAAAAAAATAAGATAAAATGCATGGTCACTTCACCATATTTTGTTAGCACGTATATCGACATAGACTAATACTTGAGCAAGTGCTTATATGGCACGAATTGGCATATCATAGTAGGTGTGCATGCTTGCATGACTATGTTTGGTGGATAGGCATGTCCATGTGGTGTGTACAATGTGACAATACTTTCTGATAATGCAGTAAACTTGTAAAGTCGGTCTCCGGTGATCTGGGAGGAAAAGAGGGGTGAGGGACACCAGTGTGGTGCCTGCTAAGGACACTCCAATGCCAAAATTAGGTTTTTGGAGATATTTCAACAGAGTTTTGGCTAGGGTTTATGTTTATGTACCTTATTGGAGAAGATGAGTTTCCCTTTTATATGGGTAGGCATCCTGGTAGCCCTAGGAGGGTGTTGCATGCATAGAGATAGTGGGAGATGGTTGTCTCTTCACGTGGCAGTGTGGCATTAGAGGACCTGACTGGGGGCAGGGTAATGGGGGAGTGGTTGTCCAACTTCACACATGTCGCTCTTTCAGGAGTGAGTCAGAGCAGGGGAGGTGACTACCTCTTGCTGCACACGAAGTCCTGGAGTTGGTAGCACGTTATCATGATTGGGTTATCAGTGGTGGCCCCCACTAGCATGGTAGTGGGGGAAATGATCGGTACCATCCTCTTGGTCATGGTTTGCTTGGCCGTGCTAAGTCATGGTCTGCTTAGTCTGTTCGGATCTACAGGCTTGTCTGTTAGGTAATGCAGTTGCTCGGTCGAGCTCGAGTCAGCTGGAGCTCTTAGGGTTAATCTCCATTGTCTTCTTACTTGACATGTACCCTAGGCGTAATGTCCTCGATAAAAGCGTCGGTCGGCCCATGCGGAAACTCCTGATCGGTCCCCATCACTTTCCACCATAAAATGGTGATTTCATAGTCATTTTTTATTTTTAGTTTCTATATATCCTGTTTTGCTAATAGCACCACTAATGGGCTTATAAATTCCCTTTTAAGAAACAATTTTACAGTGACAACCAACTCAATCCAACTTCATTTGCTTCCATTTCAAAATACCCAAACAAAGTTAATTTAGAAAATGAAACATGGCAGCAAGATTTTTTAGAATCAGATATTATTTTGACATAAACATTTTAGGGATAGTGCCAATGTATATCTCATCTCATTATTGCTTCAAAGGCAACCGTAAAAGGGATAGAGGGGAAATAAATAATTGTGTGTGCTTGCGATGTAACTCTTATATATGGTCTTGCTATTAATGTTAAATTGTCTTGCGAAGAGCTGCACATTCCTGCACCAACACCTTCTGCCAAATACTTTTCCCACAAGATCATATAAGAGTACATATGAAATCAATCATAAGCATTACATTACATACAAAATCAATCATAGTTGGTTTGGGTGGCATAGCCCGTTGCAGAAGTCCCCCTCTTTTTGATCCATTTCTTTAGTCTTTAGGGAGCCAAAGCTAAAATATATTCCAAATCTATGAACAATAGAAAAACCTGTACTATTTTGTATAGAATATGCAAAATCATATAACAATTAAAATTGAAAAGGGCATGCACTACCTAATATTTGTTGCAGAAATAACCTGGTACAACTGAGCTGCTGCTTTGAATTAAAAAAAATTTCTAAGACAACAGCATAGTTAACGAAAGAGGTATCATTTTCTATAATTAAGCAAAAATGGTTCAACTTAAAAATGAAAAGTTCAACCATCCCCATAGATCCTGTTGTTGGCCTAAATAGGCAACCGAGGAGCGGGGGGAGGGGTGAATTGGATTTTATAAAAGTAATAGCAAATAATGTAACTAAAAACTAATTAAGCAATGTAGCGATGGTTAATCAAATTATAAATCACACAATTAAACAATAGAATGCAATGCAAGCAGGTATTGTGAGCAAAGAGGATAAACAGAGTAAGAAATGAAGAACGCCAGATTTACAAAGGTTGGGTCAACATTGCCTACATCCTCTCTTCATCGATCCTCTCGAAGGTATTCCACTATATAAAATTCTCTTACACAGCTATTGGTTTTGCTCCAAGTGCCCATCTCACTCTTATAAGAGCTCTTCCCAAGCTATCAAAATTCTGAGTGATTTTGTCCAAACTTCACTCAAACTTATAAGTAATTTTGTCTAAATTTCACTCAAACTTACAAGTGTTTTTCCCAAGCTACACTCAAACTCACAAGTATTTTTTCCCAAGAACACTCAAACTCACAAGTGTTTTTCCTAAGAACACTCAAACTCATAAGTTTATAAACCCACCCAACAATAGATGAAGGTTGTACAATGAATAATTCTCTCTCAATGAGTAGATAAACAAATTTTCAGCTCACTCAGGAACCTTCCCAAATAAATAAAAATAGAGTATAAGATGTAGGAGATGAAATCTCACTTTATATCACTTGATCTTGTATTCTTCTCTTTCATATATGTGTTGGGGATCTTATATATATAGATTTGAGTTGCTTATAGCCGTTAGAGATGAATGAGAGTGATTTTGGTGTAGATCGCACTACTACAACTGTCAAAAAATCTAGTTGTCACTGTCGGGACTTGACACTTTTGAAGCAGGGATCGACTTTTTTTGGTGTTTCAACAGATTTTTCAAGGCTCTGTCTTGATGGGTTGACTCTTGAGAGATAGGGGTCGACTCATTTGGCCCGATTCTAAATTTTCAACTCTCTGTCTCAATGAGTCGACTCCTGAGGAGTTCTACTAGATTTTTCAAGGCTCAGTCTCAATGGGTCAACTCCTAAGCTTGAGGGGTCGACTCTTTTTAACAAAGTCCTTAACTTTTGCAATATTTCTTCAATCTTCTTCAATGTCTTTAAGCTCTTCAAGGATCATCCAAATAAGGCTTCTAAAGCTTGAAAAGACTTCTTCAAGGTATGTTAACTTCAAGAACACCTTCAACTCTTCAAGATGAAATCAATTCACTTTTGATTACATTTAGAGTTCTTCAATCAACATCATTTCTTCCATTGATCCAAGTCTTCTTCAAAATCTTCAAGAGAGCTTCCAAGATTTGAGATCTCTTCTCTTCGACTGATCTTTTATGCTTCTTTGAACTTCTTCAATTTCTTTGCTTGATCTTCATCAACTTGATTTCTTCTAGGATTCTTCAATCAATATAACTTCTTCTATCTATTCAAGACTTCAACATAATCTTTAATGAAGCTTTCAAGTCTTGTGATTTCTTTCATACTTTCAAGTTATCTTCAAATTTTTCAAGAAAACTTCCATGTCTTTGAGTAGGTCTCTTCTTCTTCCATTCTTGCAGGACATCTTTAAATCTTCAAGGTGAGCTTTCATGTCTTGTAAGAGTTATCTAAATGAGGTTGTAACTATGAGACTGTTGAATGTGTCAACTCATCAACCGTTGATCCTTTTTGAAAAGCTTCTCAACACAAGTTCTTCAATATCTTCCAATGTGATAAGCAAAAACTTACTCTTTTTTTTTTTTGTGCTTTATGCCTCAAAGCATACAATCTTTTGCTCCCCCTTTCTTATGCAATCGATGCTTCAATGGATTTGATATGACCATGAGAATCGAAGGTCTTCATAGTGAATAAGTTGGCCATAAATGTTGCCAAACATATGCATATCCAAATTTTGTCTCTTCGAGAATAAGATTACCTAAGTAATTTTTTTTGTTGGATACTCAATCGATCAACTCAATTATTTTTTTGTTATTAAATGATTATAATCTAACTTACATACTCAATTGAAATTATTAGATAACAACCACATGGTTTTGTTATCATCAAAATCAACATAGGGATCAACCTTGAGTCAACACCTTTTATTTATCTCCTACCAAACCAAAGGCACTAATAAGAGGCCATATTCCATATAGTTCCTCCGTTCAATTTTAACCCTAATTTGCAAAGCCAATGCTACTTTCACTTCATGAGTGCCCTATGCTATTATGCATCCTCCAAAATTCTATACTAAACATTCTATTATGAGCTTATATATTGATAACAAATCATGTATCTCATACAAAAATGAACTTATATAGCATAGAGTTGGTCATCAGGGTGAGATAGAGGATGATTAGAGAGTGGGATAGGCCAATTGAAGGGAGTTAGTGACTAGAAAGAGTGGTCATTGTAGAAATTGGCTAAAAAACACTCAGCGCATTGTAGAGAATGCATGTGCAGACAATGAAGAAAAGAGAGAATGGAGAGAAGAGAGGGAAAAGTTTGTAAATAAAAGATAGAATAAAGAAAGAAAACCAAAATAAGGAGAGAAGAAAGAGAGGGGATGGGATAGGTGATGGACTGATGTGAAAGGGGTAAGGGGCATAGAAAGAAGCTCCAAAAATGAGCCTTTTTAGTATTTCTCTAGATTCTGTATACACACACATATATAGCATGTCAAAAGTCTATAATACCCCCACAATTTAATAGTTCATTACGAAAACTAATGGTAGGGGGTTTAGGTGCTTATTTTTAAAAGGTGATGGGTGCAACTGTTGATACACCAAACCAGAGGGGGTTTAGGTGAAGTTAACCCTTTTAGTAAGTTTATTTAATGTTAAGAGAGAGGAAGAGAGACCAAAGAGTGGAGACAAAGAGCAAAAAGAGAGAGAGAGAGAAATGATACTGTGAAAAAAGGGGGAGTGGAGCATTTATAAGTATTTTTTTTATTACTGTTGAATCAACAATAATGTGGCATGGGTTGTCTGCATTTTTTATTACACTTGGAGGGCTTTTTTTGTCATTTTAGTTGGTCAACTTGGTCAACAAACGATATTCACCAAACGGATTTGACGGTAGGGGCATCTGTTAGTAAATGAAACCTCAAGGGGTCTAGGTGCTCAATTTCAAAACTCAGTAGGTGTAGTTGTTGAAAGCCCAAATTTCAATGGGTTTAGGTGAATTAACCCTTAAATGTACTACCAACCACCTCTAAAAGTTAAAATTGATTTAAGACTTTAAAATACAAGATCCCTAATGCATTTATGTATAAGAGAACAATATCAAACGCCTTGTGCTTTAGGATCAAAGACATTTTTCACGGAGATTTTCTGAACATTCCTTTTGCTTTGTACTTCGAGATATTTATTGAGTTATAATTTGTTAATCTACTCTTTACTGGAATTATCAATTATATTAAATCATTTGTTCTTCTTGGTTGAGTTTTGTAAACATGTAAGCTTGTGTATTTGGACAAAAACACCTGAGAGCTTTAGTGTTCTTGGGAGAAAAATACTAGGTTAAAAGTCAGGAAGAATTATTATACAAAGTGAGATGGACCTTGAAGAACTAGTTGTGTAAAAAGAGTTTACATAGTAGACCACACAATGTGACCAAGCCTTTGTAAATCATTTGGTCTCTCTTTTTCTTTGTGCTTCTTTCGCATCCTGCATCATATTATCTTGATTGCATATGTCGTTAGCATCTTAGCCAGGGGGTGGCGCTAGGTATACCTTGATGGGGTCCACTAACCCCATCAGCCCTTCCAAATCTTGAATAATTTTTTTTTAATATTATACATCTTTTAGATGTTAATAGTCTGATTCCATTATGACATCCCTTGACCCCATTGGGCCATTGGCCATTACCCCACTCACTGACCCAAAGTGGCAACCCAAAACAGTCACAATTTCGTCTTATGTGCCTTAGGAGAGAGAAGTGCTATTACGGCTACTATTTCAAAACATCTTTGTTCCCACAATTTCTCTCTCTAAATTTTGTCTTCATATCTTTTTTGAGAAAAAGACATATTTTTAGTTTTCCTTGATCAAAAATAAGTTAGTAGCGTTATTAATTTATAAAAATGTATACTTGCAAAATTTTGTACAAAAAATTCTACTAGATTGATTGATAATAGCATTTTTTTTAATTAAAAATTGACATTATGGGTGTTTTGTTTTAAAGGAAATGACCATTATTAAATCATAACATTCTAATAATAATTGTATGAATTTTCTGGCTGTATAGCATTGTTTATAATTTCTCAATAGTAAATTGAGAAAAGAGATGTCAAAAATTACCATGATATATTCTGACCTCCAAATTTCAAAATTTTCTACTTTTTTATATGTAATGTTAGAAGGAGAGATGGGAGAGTACATTGTAATTGGTAAAATATTAATATTAACTATCCACTGACTTGAGGGCTTCGTTTTAGAATTCATTTATTGAGTTTTTATAATCGGCTATGGATTATTACACTTTTAGTTAGATGAACTTATTTTAATTAGAAAACTTTATGGAGTGCTTCTTAATCATATGTGATTGGCTTGAATGACGGTTCTGGGTAATATATTAAAAGAACTTATCTGATAGTATCGACAATGATGCTACTATGCAATGATTGTAAAATATGAAATCTCGTTTATTATGAAGCCTCGTTGAAGGCAATCATTAAAGTACATAAAAGTGTATTTTCTTGCCGAAAAGAATAGCACCAATGTGTTAAGATTTCTCTTATTAAAATTTCTTTTTATCGATTGTTTTAAAAGCACTATTTAAGTTTTTTAATGACTCCATCGACAAAAATTCCTGGAGCCGCCACTGATCTTAGCATTGTTCCATTGCATTTGATTTTATTAATTGCATTATTTGTTGTTAAAGTTTGAAAAACCCAATTTATCCCGTCTTGGGTTGTCATTTCGGTCTAACAAACACTACATTTCCAATATGCCATCAAGTGTTGAAACTATCGAACATGCTTCGATAGAATGTAAAATTTCCCAACTAAGTTGGACATGATCTTTCCTGGATTTCAATTTAATGTTGGAGAACCAAAAAAATGTTGGAGGAAGCACCAAAAAAACAGCTGGAGAACCAATTTATTTTGGAAAAATGTTTAATAATTGTTTCTAAATACTCCATATAATCATTGTCTTAGGAATCAATTATGGTCCTTTGGGCTTTTTGGGTCAATTGAAACAAAGTTGCATGGGAAAACAAATGCATTTTGTTGAAGATGTTCAAGGTTATGCAATTTAGTGTGTCCAAGCAAATGAATTTAAGACTTTAAATTCAATGCTTCACTTGAATCACAAGCTCTATTAGAATGTTTTTATGCTCTTAGAACCAGACCCATCAATTCATATTCCACCAATGCTTCTGCTCCTTTTTTTAATTATTATGTTCCCAAAAAACATGCTGCTACTCTATCTAGAAGCCCATCTCTTCTTGTTTTGGACTAAGGGATGAGACTCGACTGTGAGGTTGCTTTGCAATGAGTCGATCAATCGCAGGCCCTTATTATTTGTGTGATAGGGTGTTCAAAAGATAATCGAAATATGAAGATTGGGGCTGGTACAAAATGAAAAAGACCTATGGGTGAAGAATTACTAAAAGCTTGGGAGGATTTCTCTTTGAAATTAAACTGCTCATGTGCAAATCAATGACGGCTGAAATGATACTTTATTGATGATGCGTTAGCTAATGAAGATTGAGTTATATTTAATTATTTATTAATCAATTAATGGATGATGAGTCTAGACCTGTCAACGGGCTGATCTGATTCATACCCAATCCGATAAATTTAGATTTGATTAGTCGGACTCAATTCGGTAGTTCGATACAATCCGAACTTGACAGATTCATTTATTTTCGGATCGGATACGATGGACCTGGTTATAAATCCGGACCCAATTAGCAATTTTATAATTACTAAAGGTTGAGGCATACGCAATACATGTGTAATTTGATTAAAGCATGTTAAACATTAAAATAAAAGATTTTTATAAAAGCAAAAAATACAACTTTGAAGAGTCAAACTAACTTACAAATTGAGATTTTTTGTTTTCACAAAGAGTCCAGAAGACCCAAGTGATTGAAGAGGATGTTCAGACAAAAATAGAGTTTCGGATAAAATTGTAGAGTTATCATAAAACTCTATAGTCTTGCAAGTCTTGAATCCTTATTGCAGTTGGCAACAGTAAAGAATGTGGAGAATTTTGTAATTATGTAAATTTTTTTATTTTGTTCTTTTAATTGTTATTGACAAGAATAATAGGTAAAGTAAATAATTATTTTTTATTAGAATAGATATTATTTTATCCTTGGTGCAACAACATCGCCGTACATCTGCTTCTCCAAATTCAACGACTCAAATCTTTGAGTCTAAATCACCTCCAACTATTTGAAGGCACAAATCATCAATCGCAAAAAGAGAAAAAAAAATAAAAAAGAGGCAGAGTTTAAGCATCTGAAGAGCACGATAATTGAAGAATCAAGCTTCAAATCTGAAAATAGGGAACGTAGAAGAGGTCGAATTGAAACCTTCGGTACCAGTCTTTTTGAGATCACAACTTTTAGTGTTAAATTTTATTTTGTTCCCTTATATTTAATCTTCAATTTTATTTTTGTTCCTTTATTTTAAAATGTAACAGTCAACCTCTTGAATTTTTAGTCAAGTCCTACTTTGATCCTTCTGTTACCTACCGTTATATTACTTAACGAAAAATAATCATGTAGGTCTCACATGTAAAAATTTTAAGGGTAATATAGAAATTTTGCATATTGTATTTGAGAATGAGAAAAATGATTAAAAAATAAAATTACATATATCATCTTTAAGATTAATTATTAACACACCCTCTAAATTATGAATTAGTATATAATTAATCAGTATAATTTTAAAAACAAAATATAATTAGTAAGATAAAAATTAAATTTAAAAAAAATAACTTAAATGGGTGTGTTAGTTATTTTTTTAGTGAAATGAGATTGTATATATATCATCTTTAGAATTAATTATTAACAAACCCTTTGAATTATGAATTACTATATAATTAATCTGTGTGAATCAGTATAATTTTAAAAATTAAGTATAATTAGCAACACAAAAATTAAATTTAAAAAAATAACTTAAATGAGTGTGTAGTTATATTTTTAATTGAAATTAGTTATATTTTAAAAATCTAATTTTTATCCTACTAATTATACTTTATTTTTAAAATTATACTGATTCACACTAATTAATTATATTTCTAATTTATAATTCAGAGAGTGTGTTAATAATTAATCCTAAAGATGATATATACAATCTTATTTTTTAATTATTATTTTTATTATTTTTAAATACAAAGTGTAAAATTTTTATATTGCTTTTAAAATTTTTATATATGAGACTCACATAATTATTTTTTATTCAAAAATATAACGGTAGCAAAAAAATCAAAATAAAATTTAATTAAAACTCTAAAAAATTAACTGTTACATTCAAGAGTGCAAAATAAAATTTATAAACAGGTCGTGGGTGGAACATCAAATCAGATCAGATTTTGAAAAGGAAAGAAAGTTGTGCAAATTCAAAAGAGTCTTAATTTGTTTTTGTTGAGTTTCTAGTCTAGGTAAGGTGGTGGAGCTCACAGTTCGGTCCATTTCTTTGCCTTTCTGATAGTTGTATATTTAATGCTAGTGTTATTGAGAGAGAAGAATAGAGGTTTTGCGAGAAGAGGGAAGAGAGAAGGTTATCTGTGATTCGATTGACATTTGTGCTTCGATGAGAGATTTGAGAAGTGGGTTTTGAAGAAAACCCAAGTAAGCGACCATGGTTGGAGGCTGCCAACTCAGATTCAGCAAACTGAGAGGTGGATTTGTTGAAAGGCAGAGATGGGCAGTGATGGTTTCTCTGATTTTGAGACCTTTTGGTGAGATTTGGATAAAAAAGTCAAAGCATTTATGGGATATTTATGTTTAGATTTGGAAAAAGTGACTCCCAAGAGCAACTCCAACGCACTCACCAAATCTGGTCTGTTAGCTATTATATCGAGTGACCCTGTTTTTTTGCTCCAACGCACTCTGTATTCCACTCGCTATTAAACCTTTTTGCTTTTTCGCTCGCTACGCAGCTTTGGCTCGCCGTTGCAACGGATATCCGATCTGGCGTTCAGCTTTCTCTTCGTCGTCACCTTTTGTTCTCAATGAAACTTCAGCAACAACAGACCTAGGGCACAAATCTTTAGCAGCAACAGATCTTCAGCAGCAACCAGGTATGGAATAATGGAAATCTCTCTCTCTCTCTCTCTCTCTCTCTCTCTCTCTCTCTCTCTCTCACCCCTGCTTCCTTGCTCTCAACAACTCCGAAAATTGCTTCTTCTCCCAGCCCTCCCTTCTTCCCCTCTCACTCCTCCTCCATCCCACTGTTGAGCCCATGCCTTAAGGTGTATGTTGATTTTGTTTTCTAAGCTTTTTCAATCAATTTGAGACTATCTTGTATAAGTTGCTGTTTTTTTTTTTTTGTTTTTTGTTTTTTGTGATATTGTGAGTTTTGAGATCTCGGTGTCAAATTGCTGCCTTTGAATAAGTACATTTAAAGAGGCAGACCTAAACTTTTAATTATAGACGCCCCAATCTCAAATTATTCAGATTGCCCTTTGAAATCAATTCTCTTGAAAGCCCCAAATTTGAATGTGCATGTTGATTGGTTGAATTTATTCAAATATGAAATGAAGATGGAGATATGTTGGTTGTATAGGCAATTGAATTGCATGACATATTGAAGTAACATGGAAGATAAAAAAAAAATGGTTGCTTTTATTTTTTCTTAATTATTACTTTATTAGTATGCAATTAATATTGCTAGTATGAAAATCTGGGAATTTTCTTGTATAAATCTATAATGGTTGCTTGCTGACATATTTGGTGTTACCCTTTCTTGAGGTTTTCAAACTCTGAAGAGATTGCTGACATATTTGAGCAGATTGTATTTGAGTTTGCTTTATGTTTGAAAGCATCTCAATTGATTAGTGTTATTGTTAATTGATTTAATGTACAGGCATTCTAGACTTGTGAGAGGTTGCTCACTGTTATTGTTGTATGTATTGCCTTTTGGGCTTGCAATTGGTATTCTCTTATTGGAATGGCTGTATTTTAACGAAAAAAATTATTTCTATTGCATAATAGGTTTTGTTTGAAAATATGACCGTTATGACTTTTGAAAATGTGATCGTTTTAATTTTTTAGCTTAAAGATGGCCATTGAGAAAATTAGACCATTTTTATTTTTATTTTTATGACTGAACACTTTTAATTAAAAAAATTAGACTATTTTACTTTTTTTTGACGACGTGACATGTTGCATCTTCATGCCACGTCAATAGTAAAGTGATGACATGGCATGTCATGTAACATTATTTTTTTAAAATATGAAAGTTAGTTAGAATGGCTAGCTAAAATAAAGAGTAGGGTTGGAATTGTTCTCAAAAAGTGGCTAGCTAAAATAGAGTGTGTAATATTTTATAATATTTTGGCTAGCTAAAATAAAGAGTTGGGTTGGAGTTGCTCTAAGGTTGGAAGAAGATTTAAAGGAAGCATTTTAGAAAGAAAGGGAGAGCCACACATTCTACAAACGAAAAGTAAGAACGATTGTGGAGGTTTATTCAATGACTGTAAACTTCGAATCAAGAGAGTCTCCTACCTGTATTTATTTATTTATTTTTGTTCCTTCCCCTCTCCTTTTCTAAAATGCTACTTCAAGATCCACTTTGGTTGTTCCCTCCTTAGCTGTGACTTTGGGTGCAAACTTTTCCTTTCTTGATTGCGGATTTTCCTTCCAACCAAATGAACACAGAAAAGAAAACCTCCCACCCCAAGGTAAAAGAAAGAGGGAAAAAAACTGAGAATATCAGGTCAGGTCGGGTATTCAGGCCGGTGACCGGTCTTTAACAGATCAGATTTACATGTCATATCCGATCCGTGAAGGTTCGGGTCTGGATCGGAACTGGATTTATCAGATCAGACCGGATTTGGATATAGTCAGATATGAACGAGACTTGTTGCATCCATTAAACCCGTCCATAAATGAGAACATCTGGTGTCTCGAAGTGGAGTTGTGTTGAGATAAGCTTCATGTTGATGGAAGTTTTGTGGAAAACTGGAACCCAAAGGCTAACAACTTTAGTTACACTTCTTTTTTTTCTTTTTTTTAAGAATTACAGCTACAGTCTGTGTAAAAAAAAAAAATGTCTCTCTAACCAAGGATGAAGCTATTCATAGTCCAAGGGAGCCATGGCTCCCCCCCAAGTGTCCAAAAAATTCCATGAGATGTAGTACAATTAAGGCCCAAAAATTTTAATATGATAAAGTGGCCCCCCCCTAATTTTAAAAATATATTACTTACCATCTTGTGTAATTCATATTGTGGCCCATTTTTGTTGCAATTTGGGCTTATTTTTTTAGTTGTTTGTGATTTGTTTTGTTTGTAGCCCCAAGTGTTATGCTTACCCATGCCTAATTAATTGAGGTTTAGAATAAAATTTAGCCAAAAAAACATAAGTTTTTATTTTCTTTATAGTTTGGTTAGACTTATTTTCATGCTTCCTGTTTCTACTGTGACTACAAAACATGCATTTTTGGCTATAATATTGTTAAAACTAAATTTCAGAACAAGATAGAAGATAATTTTCATAAACGCTTTGATTGTATACATTGAAAAAGAAGTAGATTTTATCATAAATGGATTTCGTGACCTGAAGTGTCACTATGATAATAATGCACCTGATAAATATTAAAAAAGTTTATTTTTATTGTAGTACCTTATTGTCATATCTTAGTTAAATTGATGTTATTCTTTATTTTGGTAAATTAAATATAGCTTGCATTATTAGTTTTAATTTTTTTTAGAGCTATTCTTGGCCCCTTGTTAGACAAATTCCTAGCTTCGTCCCTGTCTGTAATAGGAATTATTTGTTGCATTGCCAGAAAATTCTATTATGTTTAATTGTGATTTTTTGTTTACTTAAAAGTCATTTGAAATTGTAGCATCCATGGTTAAATACTCAATTTACTTGTGCTATGTAAAAAGTTATACATATCGTTATACCATCTGATGCTTTTTCCTTTGCAGAAGTGTTTTTTTTAGGGGTTTTGACCTGAATCTACTTGGTTTCTCCACATATGTCCTTTACCGTTCTCTGTTATTTGATTTCGCAATTAATGCTTGGATTTCTGTATTTTGATTTTGTTCTTGGGTTATTATAGTTTGGTGGAAAAGATCACTACTGGGGATGGCAACGGGTCGGGTATGTGATTCCAGAAGAAATGAAACAAAAGATAGGGTAGAGCTAGGACAGTTATTGTATGAGGTCTACCCAATGCTAGATGCAAAGGCGCATATAGATCGATATGAACATCATGAACTGTCCCGTAATAAAACAGTTGTTGTTGATACCTTCTTCTCGATTCCTTCTTCCTCTGATCACCCTCCTAAAGACAGAGAATAAGCACCTTGAACCAAATTCAGAACTTGTCTCTGTATGGCTATGGCAGGAAGCTCTCAATTTCTTTCAGACATTACTTTCTTCTCAAGGTTCGGTGCTTGAAGATGAGATCCTTGATACCATCCCCTCTCTGGTCACAGAGAAAGATAATAAGATGCTTACGAGCCCTCCTAATATGGAAGAAGTTCAAAAGGTAGTTTTTAGCATGTCGGCGCGCACTAACCCAAAAGAAAGGGGAAGTGGGTTTGTCTAAACCCTACCCCCGACCCTAAGAGGAAAAACCTCTCTCATGCCCCTGTCCCATACCTATTACCGGTTGAACCCTCCAACCCTATACCCTTTTATGTTTAAATTGGGATTGGGTTGGTTAACCCACATATTTTTTGTAATTTTTATTTAGTACAAAAATAATGTTTCCCTAATCTCACATATTTAAAAAAATAACAATAGTTTATATAGTAAGAGGTAGATAATGCTTTCTTATATATGGAAACACCTTATTCCCTAAATGTCTTAAGAGATATTTATGTATTATTACAATGTAATAGGGGCATTTTAGTCATTTTGATATATAATCGGGTCATGAGTTGGTGGAGTCACCTAAATCCAAACCCGTTCTGGGTTTTACACTTTTTCTCATAACCCACCTCTAACCCATTTATTAAACCCCCAAATCCTTCCCATTGAGAATGGGGCAGGTCGAGGACCTGCTTTTTCAAGTCAAATTGCCATTCCTAGAACTCGTAGAAGTGTATTTTGCATTTTTGCTAAATTCTTTTGGATTGCGTTGTAGTATTTCAAAGTTCAATTCTTTGGCCATGAGCACTTTGGGACTAGAGCTTAGTTTTGATGTACTGATAGTGTAAAATATTTTTTTACATCAGAGCACCAGAGTACGACACGTGTCTTTTAAAATTTAAGTATAACATAAAGAAGCGAGACTTGTGACACATGTCGCATTTTAGTGTCCGCTTGTGTAAAATTTTTTTATACTGTCAGCAGATCAAAATTAAACTCTTGGAACTATTATGTATATGAAGGTGCATTCTTTTTTGTATCTACACCTCATTTTTTCCACTAAAAAAAGCTTCAATTCCCCCGTTGTGTTATACCTTTAATTGATTTTTTTTTCTTTTTTTACAGTAACAAAAGCTAGTGAAAACGCGTCCAAAAGTGCTTCCAAAAATCAATAAAAAACAACAAATTTCAAACCTTTCTCGTTTATGTAACTCAATTTTTTAGGGCATTTGAAATATATATTTTTTCGCTACACAGTATGATTTTGTGGTCACTTATGGTGATCACTCAATCCATGAAATTGTTAAAATGATCCTTTATGGGGTGGGGGCGGAGGGGATTGGGGTGGTGGTGGCGGAGGGGCTGGGGTGTCGGCGTAGCTTGGGGAGGGAGGGGGTCGTGGCTGGTTGTAATAGTTCCGATCTCTCTCTCTCTCTCTCTGTGGTGGTGAGTTCAAGTAAACATTTTGTTCATTTGACAAAATGAAAATGTAAACTCCTGTTCAGGTATATCTATCTTTATATATATATATATATATCTCGACATTCTCTCTATCAATATATGTATCCAAGTCTGGTAAAGCATGTTTCATCATTTGGTTGGTGATTAGGTGCTTAAACCTGTTTATTTGTGCCTCTGTTTGTTTGACGGAAAATTGTTACGGAAAATTTTTCAGGGGAGCAGGCTTTTTGTTGCATTTAGTAACTGGGTTTGTTTTTTAATTGTTTGTTAGATAACCAATGAGAGAGAGACCTATTTTTGCTACTGTAAAGTGGTTCTTGTATGATTGTATGTGTCTCAAACCTTAGGGGGACTGACTTGTTCATTGCTACCATCCTTCTGGAATGAATTAATTAAATACAACTTGGGTTGAAATTCATTTTAGCAAAAGGGTGATATTGGAATGACAGATACGGATTTTGTCATTGTTAGCCAATATTGATTTGGATGTGTGTGGAGTGCTGCAGAACCGTGAATCTGTTTTCTGGATGTGAATGCAAGAAAATGGATCATGTTCGTTCCTTATGTGTATTTTTGTTGCTGAATTGTCTTACCCCAAGTGTTTGGCATAATTTCCTTTTCTGTTATATAATAATTTGCAGTGATTCATGTGTCAGAATATTGTAATTGAGTAAATTAAATTGTATGTACTTAGTATGGAAATAATAGCCATGTTGTCCTTAGGCAAATACATTCCATGGTGTGGAAAACCTCTCACAAATTCGCAGTATACAATCCTGGCTTGAGATGAATTCCACAAGTTCTAATAGGGTGTCTTATTAATGGATGCAGTTAAACGGAAGTGAATTTAATAAAATGATTATAGTTAAGCAACAGAAAACACATACAAAAATAAATTCAGTTGAGTTTGACTAAGGATGTTAGGGGAGGTAAATGGAAAACTAGAGGGAAATGTTGAAAAATGAATGCATTCATGATTCTCGTGAGGAGCTAATGCTGACACCAAATTAGAAACAGGATAAGAAAAGGTTGCTTGAAAAAGCTGAGTAATCTCCAATAAATGACAATGACTGCTTTAAACAACATTGACTGCTTTTTCACAGCCACTAGAATCTCATTGCTGGTAAGTGCGCCCTCATATCTATTTTCCATCCATGGACAATATGAAATCTTGTTAAAATGTTTTGCTCTTGTTTAACGCAGATTCACCTATCCAAGAAAGAGAAGAAGATGAAGATGTAGATGAGAGGCTTGTAAACGAATCGAGAGCTTGAGATTGGCTTGGTAAAAAGTTTGCTTGAGCTTCTTTGATAAGGAAAATGAGCTGAGCCTTAACTTAAAAACAGGGCTTGTTATTTGAGTGAGTGGAGCATGATTGGACCCCGGCTCGATTAGAGGGTATAATATAATTTTACAGAAAACTACGGCCATTCTCTAGATTTTGATGACATGTTGATATGTTACATCCATGAGTTATGTCTCTTACTTTCTTTGTAGTCAATTAAGAAGTATGAGACAACCCACTGAGATTGACCAGCACAAGACAACCACGTCATTGACTAACCAATACTAATATGACAACAAAGCATAAAGTAGTGACCTTTGCTTACAATTTGAAAACCTACTATTGGCCTTGGATTCTACAAGCCTGTGTGAGCCAATCTAAACTAAGTTTGGTGTGTTTACGAGCTGAGCTCAAGCACAACTTTCACAATCCCAATCAAGCTCAAGCTGGGCTTGAACTTCAAACCGCATCATCGAGCTGAGCTTGAGCACATCACTACTCAGCTCCGCTTGGCTTGATTACACCCCTAGAGACTCTCCTCTTTCATCATCTGAGCATTGTCTTTTGATGCTTGTTGAATTAGAATTTGGATTATTATGTTTGGAATTTGGATTTCAGTAGGAGTGTGGGGAAAGATGAGGCAGGATAATACGGCCAAAGAAGATAGATCAAATTGTGTATTTTTACCCTTAAAACTTATTTCTGTCAAATTTTTAACAATAAATATTGTAATTCTTTATCTTTATAAAGTTTGTCTAAAGGTTGGTGAATGGAGCACTAACAGCAAATGAAGGTGAAGATTCCCACACTTGCATATAGGCTGATTCCATGAGTGATACCTTAATAAGTGGCTATTGGACTAAGTCTGCAGTTTTATTTATGGTTTAGTTCTTGCCTTAACTTTTGTTTTTTGTTATATGTCTGAGTTGAAGTTTTTTCTGACTCAGGGGTATTGCATATGGAATCAAAGAAGACAATATTACACTGATACATTCACCATCTTGATGCAGTTGAAAGTCCAAACTGGTCCTTTTAGGGGTTACGCAAATTAAAGCAATTAAATTGATGGTTTTACGCAAATTAAACTTTTACTTCTGAATTTTCAATGATAGTCTTTGGTTTTACAGGTTGATGAGCAGGTGCAGATGGATATTATGAACCACAGATCATCGAAGCTTTCAAATATAATTAGATTAAGGAGGTAACTCGCTAATTATTTTGGCATTTGACATCAATAAATATCATGTATCTCTCTGTATATTGGCATGTTTTTTATATGAGATCAATGGCGTTCTTAGTGACTGAAAGGGGTTGTTCAAGAGCCTTCCCTACAGTGTACTACTGATACTGTACTTCTTTTGGTCATGTTTTTGAAGAAATATTAATAAAAAATAAAAAAGGAAAAATTATGGGCTTGCCAAATTACACCACTAGAGTGCTTAAAGATGTGGTTCCTATAGAAATTGCTTTTATTTAATTCTCTAATGAAAATTAATATTAGGTCCCTTAAGCTTTGGTTTTATTTTTTTTTGGGTAGGTAGCTTTTGGTCATTTGCTCTTGCTTCTATTCAAGATGTATAGCAATGGAGTCCGGCCTTGTGGATTCTGCTGGCACGTACTAATGCAGTTATAGTCATGTAGCAGGAGAACTTTCTGAGAGAATATGCAATTTACATGGATTCAGTGAGGAAGAGGTAATTAATCTAGGGAAATGATGGGGCAAAGAGATTCAAAAGGTGTGGGATGGACTAGAGTTAACAAAAGGCTTTTTTTTTTTTGTTCCTCCCCCCCTTAATTTGAGCACAAATCTTGCACCAAGTACATGTTATGGCTATTCGGGTAGATTAGGTATAGCTTTTTTTTTCCCTGTAGTGTTAATAGCCAATTTGGAGAAATTTCTTCTAATAACCATGAGTATGGGATTATAATGCAATGTTTTTGGCTGTTGGCAGGATGTTGTAGGTGCAGCCATGGGACTAATCTAGGGTTTATAACTGGTTCAGATGCAGGACTTACTGGCTGTGGTACTAAGTTATTTACTGTTACTAGTAAATCTTCCCTTTTAGGGTGCTATATATAATATATTTCTCTGTCAGATCACTGTTTTGCTGCTTTTTCTGTTTAAAAGAGTTCAGCCTCGGTGAGGATTGGAAGAATTTTCTAGAGTGGCAATTGTCTGCATTTCTTTATTTCTTATTGTGGGTCCATTTTTTCACCGTCACTTCTACAGGATAACTTTCTTGAAGGAACTGCATTATGGCAATATGATTTCCATTTAGAATACAATGTCATTATATGCCTGTATCATTACGAGTTTCCCAGGAGGCTGTCTAGATCTCTTAGGATGAGGATGTAGCTAAAATTTTGAAACTTCAAGATTTTAATTGATGCTTGCGTTCATGCTCTAGGCCTATCCCTTACACGTTTTGGATGCGAAATGTGGATGTTTTGGTATAGGGACAATATTACATGCAAAATTTAAATAGGAAAAGGGTAAACTATTATTATTGTCCCTCTAACTTTGCCTCAGATTTCAATGTCATCTCTTAACTTTTATTTCTTCTATTGAAACCTTCCAATTTTTAAAAGTAAGTCAATATAGTTCAACATTTAAAATAGGTGAGAAAAATTAAAGATTAATTACCCTTTGTACTCTTAACTACGATTTGGTTTCACTTTACCTACTAAACTAAAAATCGTTATATTTTTAAATCTAAACTAGAATTTTAAGTTTGTGTTGACATTTTTTGACATACAATATAAGAGTTGTTGTCTCTAGTTAACAAATGTTTAGTTTAAAAAATATCCTTGGTATTGGCAGGGCTAATAATTGGTGGTCAACAAAGTTAAGATTTTATGGCTGATTTTTGATCATTTTCTTAGCCATTTGGAGAGGTAACATTTCATAGCCATGAAATTATTTTTTGTCTTTGCTTCAGAGATTAGTATAGAATTTTGACCAAAACTACCTGTTTTTGAGTGGGTACCGTACTCATTTTGGAATCAATTAACAATATTACCAAAGCTTATGGAGGTGTATCTGTATTTGGTAGAGTATGTGAATGTACTTGTGAAGCAAACGATCTTTTCCTTACCTGTTTTCAAATCTTGGACCACCTTGACTTACTTTTAAAAGTTCGAGAGATTAAATAGAGGAAATCAGAGTTGAGGGATGACATTGAAATCTAAGACAAAGTTAGAGGGACAAAATGATTGTTTGCCGATAAAAAATATATATCTTTAAAAAATAATCAGTTAATTGTGGTGGTAAAATTGTCGTCACAAATCTCTTTTTTTTTTTCTTTTTTTTGCGAAGACAAACATGCCATTGCAAATAGTGCCATTTTTTTTTTTTTGCAGCTGCATGATTGCCGTCGCAAACAGAATTTAAATTTTCAATATTATTTCCTTTGGCAATTTGCCGTTGTTAACACTTAGGTTGGATGGAGGGGAGGGGAAGTCAAGAGAAGGAAAAGGAAAGAGACACATCCTTCCTCTTGTTTGGTTAACCAAGGGGGGAGAGAGAGTAGGCAATCTCAAACCTAATTTGCCTAAGATCAGCATTTGCTGTGGCTTCATATAGTATGACTGAACAACATTTACCGTGGCTTAGGTAAATGGTATGTGATTAGTCAAGAGATACAACAAACAAATTGCGGATTGGTGTATGGTTTACTGGTAAGCCATCATTAAACTGTCTTCCTTGTTAGATGGCCATAGACAGGCAATGTTGGATTCATATTTTAGTATAACACCCATATGAAGTCATACAAATTATAAGATATAGGTAATCTCTTACCTATATGAAGTCAAATTGATGAGAAATTGTACCACAGCCACATTACTTTTTTTCTTTCCCAGGCAGAAAACGCTATTATCTCTCTCTCTCTCCCTTCCTTCCTTCCTTTCTTTCTTTCAGCTCTATAGTAGGCAGAGCAAAGCCCTAAACTAGCTGGATGCTACGGCTTAAAATATCAGGGCTTATCTGGTTTACATTACTGATACTGCAGTTTTTTTTATTACTGAATCAAATATAGAATATCTCATTCAATATTAAACATGTTCTGTATAATCATGTTTTGTTACCATAGTCAGCTTGTACTGGGAAAACTACTTCTTGCCATACAATCATTCATACATCTAAATAGACATGTTTGGTTTTGGTTATACAATGGAAAACATAAACCAGGCTTGCCAAATTGCTTTTTATTATATTCTATCACAATCAATTTTAAGATGATCTCGTCATTAGGTTAATGAAATACTATTTTGACCTTTAAAAATTGATTTAATATTTCATTTTAAGCTAAACCATCCTTTATTATATAACCAAATGATTGTAAATTTAATAAACTCGAGCCAAAAATTTGTTGATTTGGGACTAGAAAATTGCTGCAACGCTTCTTTAACTGTTGTCTTTTTATGTAAAACAAGCCTCTGGCTAATAATTTTCTTCTGCTCGTTTTTCTGATTTAAAAAAAAATGGGCTATAGCACTCTTGCAATGGTGATGGTGTTAAAGCAATGGTGAGAGTGCAGTGGCAAAAGATTGTGGCACAGTAAGGTAGTGGCTCTGGGGAGAGTCCGTTTGAAAATTTTGTATGTACATTAAACCTTACCAATTAATAGCGTTGTCAATATAAACTTGGTAGGGAAGGAGCTTCTTAGAAATGTTTTGGTTTGGACTTTGACACCCTTAGGCTGTGTTCTATTAGCATAAACAAACAATGCAAAAAATATAGATATAATATATATATATATATAATTATATATGTAAAACTCTGAAGAGCTAAAAATATTTCTATTAGGGCTGTGAGTCAGCATAGGAGAATTTATTTATGTATATTTTTGTGTAAGTTTTGGTTTGAATCTCAAATCAATGTGTTTTGTACAAGGTTCTTCATTGTATACCTCCAATCTCACTGGAACATATGCTTCTCCACTAGTCTACTCTAGTTTCTGTGACTCCTTGTTGAAACCTCCTTATGATGTGACCTGCTTTCAAGGTAGCATTGAAATTGCACCCATTGTACAAGTTGTTGGTGGGACAGGGTTCATACTGTTAAACTTAAGAGGATAGAGGAGAGGAACTCAAGGTTGTTGCTTGCCTCAATTATGGGATTTAAAGAAGAAGAACAAATTATAAGTTAAACTCAACAAAGAACTCATTTAGAAGGTTCATTTTCCATACTATAATGAGTCTAGGAAAAGAAAGAGCACTAGCTCTTGCAAGCTTTTCCTCAAAGGGTCCAAAATTCAATAGTCTTGGATATTCTCAAACTGGATCTTCTTGCTCCAAGTCTCAACATTTTAGCAGATTTTATTCCTATTGTGGCTTTTACGAACTCTCCCCACGATTCAAGGAAGGTCAAATTCAATATTCTATAGGGCACACCAATGGCTTGTTCATATGTTGCCGGGGCTGTTGCTCTGCTCCGTGCTGGTCATTCTGGTTGGTTGTTGGCAGCCATTCGATCTACTCTAATGACAACAATTGGAACCAATAATAATAAAAGGCTTCTAATCATTAGATTAGAGCATCTCTAGCCAGCTACAACACTGCAGATTGGATTTGGTCAAATCAATCCTGAGCTGGCTGTAGATTCAGGGCTGATTTATGATGCTAATGTTCATAATTACAACAATTTTCTTTGTAGTCTGAATTACATGGATGACCAAGTGAAATTCTTTGTCTGCATACCGAACTCTTATTCAGTTTATGCCGATTCACCTAGGAGCCTGAACTACCCATCGTTCTTGGTGGTGTTCTAACCTGAAAGTAACATTCAAGAGCTAAATAGAACACTCACGTGTGGTGAAGAGTTGCTATCAAAAGTGTACCAAGTTAGTATTGTCAATCTGGTAGCTAATAAGGTCACAATAACAATCGAATCACAGAGCCTAATTTTTAGAAACGTTGGTGAGAAGTAATTGGATAAAATCAAATGTGAGATTAACATCGACATTGTCGAAGAAATGGCACTCGGCTCCATCTTGTAGGGGAGTAAGAAACACTGAGTTTGAAGTCCCATAGCAATTATGAAGAGCACAGATTGCAGTTGTTCAACGTCCATAACCATCGTAATTATGTGAAGTACGAATTGGTGCTCGTTTTGTTTACAGTGTTATTGGATGTTTGATTATCTATTGATTTATTATAAAAAAAATTATGTATTCTATAAATTCTCGAGTTTTTCACCATTCTTATGGAATTTTGACACAAATAGCGAGGTGGTCAGAGAGAGAAGAAACAATGAAAACCCTATTTTTGGAGGAGGTGACACAAATAGTGTGGTGGTTAGATTTCTAAGACACGCGTATCTCTTCTATTAAGGAGGCTCAAGTATAAATAAGATTTGGACGACTGTTATGGCCTATTAACCATAAACAAAGAATCCACCTTGGAATGATAGGAATTTTATGCAGATGGGCTGCAAGTCCAAATGAGAATTTAAGTGGACTCCCAAGCCCATAGGTAACTAAAATTCAAAACTCAACAATCACAAAATGGATGTTGAAAAACTTAAGAATTGATACATAGAGCATATTGAGTAGAGCAGCATCATTCTAGTTGAAAATTTAGATGGGTGAACTTCATGTGGATAGGTGAATTTTATATGGATGGTAAAAAACTCAAGATTTGATAGAATACACAATTCCTTCATATAGAAAATCAATAGATAACCAAACATTCAATAACACTACAAACAGAACAAGCACCAGTTCGTGCTTTACATAATTACGGCGGTTGTAGCATTTCATACAATAATAGTTAATGCTCCACATAATTGCTATGGGATTCCGAACATGGTGCTTCTTTCTCACCACAAGATGGAGTTGAACGCCATCTCTTCAACAATGTCGACGTTGGTCTCACATTTGGTCTTATACCATTACTTCTCACCAAAGTTTCTAAAAGTTAGGTTCTGTGATACGATTGTTATTGTGACCTTATTAGCTTTCGAATTGATAATACTAACTTGCTACACTTCTGGGCAACTCTCTAACATAAGTAAGTGTTCTGTTTAGCTTTTAAACTTTACTGCTAGATCTGACACAATCGAGAACGATGATTCAAACTACAAAAAAATTGATGTAATCATGAACATCAGAATTATAAATTAACCTTAGATTTTTAGCCGGCTCAGGATTGATCTAACTAAATCCAATCCCCAGTGCCGTAGTTGTCTGCAAGTCCTCTAATCTAATTATTGGAAGACCTTCATTATTGTTGGTTATAGCCGTTGTCATAAGAGGGAATCGAATGGTCGCTGGTGACCAACTGGGGTGAGCAAGGTTGAGCAAGAGGGTAGCCCCGTCAACATGTGGACAAGCCATTGATGTGCTCGATAGAATATTGAATTTGGCCCTCCTTGAATCGTGGGGAGAGTTTGTTGGAGCTACACTAGGAATAAAAGTTACTAAAATGTTGAGGCCTAGGGCAAGAAAGTCTAGTTTGAGAATCACCGAGACTATTGGGTTTCGAACCCCTTGAGGAAAAG
Organism: Euryodendron excelsum; assembly: GCA_033060915.1. Lineage (NCBI taxonomy): Eukaryota > Viridiplantae > Streptophyta > Magnoliopsida > Ericales > Pentaphylacaceae > Euryodendron > Euryodendron excelsum. The sequence continues at coordinate 34,529,485 of CM065380.1, read as the reverse complement.
CTTGCAAGAGTTGACACTCTTTCTTTTCCTGAACTCGTTGCATTATGAAAAACGAACCTTCCGATTGAGTTTTCTCTTGAGTTTATGTAACTTACAATTTGTTCTCCTTCTTCAAAGCCCACACTCGTGGCAGGCAACAGATAAGCTATAGCCTTTAGTTCCTCTTCTCTATCCTCTGAGTTCAACCGTGCAAACCCTACCCTATTTGTCGCTTGTGTAATGCGTGCAATCTCAATGCTACCTTGGGAGTAAATAACAATTTTTCCCATGATATCCTGATATCGTAAGGAGGTTTCAACAAGGTGTCATAGAAACCGGTATAGACTAGTGGAGAAGCATATGTTCCAGTGAGATTGGAGGCGTATAATGAAGGCCTTGTATAGACTTGTCCTTATACAAGCACGACATCTAGTCGTTAGTTGAAACAAACAAAACCTCCTTGCACGTCTTATCTGTATGAATTTGGATTGTCAAATTGGTTTCTCCTCTCTTTTTGTCGTCACGGTTCAACAGGAAATGAACGCGGTAATTATATTATGTAACTTTATTTTTTCAGGGCATTTGGAATAAATGTATTTTCTACGAAGTATGATGCCATAGAAGCAAATTTTTTTGACTTCGCTTTCGTGGTCACTTATGGTGATTGCTCATTACACAAAATTGTTAAAACGATCCTTTATGGGGTGGGGCAGCGGGGATTGGGGTGGTGGAGGGGCTGGGGTGTTGGCGTGGGTTGGGGAGGAAGGGGGTCGTGGATAGTTGTATTGACAGTAATGGTTCTCTCTCTCTCAAATGAAAATGTAAACTCCTGTTCAAGTGTATCTCTCTCTCTCTATATATATATCAATATTCTCTCTATCAATAAATATCCAAGTTCTGGTGAAGCATTTTCATCATTTGGTTGCAGATTAGGTGCTTTAACTGTGTTTATCTGTGCCTCTGTTTTGACAGAAACTTGTTATCGAAATTTTCAGGGAAAGGTAGCTTTTTGTTGCATTTTAATAACTGGGTTTGTAGTTAATTGTTTGTTAGATAAACAATGAGAGAGAGAACTACTTTTTTTCCTGTAAAGCAGTTCTTGTATGATTGTATGCATCTCAAACGACTGATTTTTTCATTGCTACCATCCTTTTGTATGTACTTAATATGGAAATTATGGCTATGTTGTCCGTAGGCAAATACATTCCATGGTGCGGAACACCTCTCACAAATTTGTAATGGACAATCTTGGCTTAAGATGAATTCCGGAAGTGCTAATAGGGTGTCTTCATTAATGGATGCAGTTAAATAGAAGTGAATTTAATAAAATTATTATAGTTAAGCAACGGAAAATACATAAAAAGAAAATTTGAGTGGAGTTCTAATAAGGATGTTAGGGGAGTAAATGGAAAACTAGAGGGTAATGTTTAGAAATGAATGCATTCATATTCTAATAAGGAGCTAATGCTGACACCAAATTAGAAACAGGATAAGAAAACGTTGCTTGGAGTCTGGACAATGACTGCTTTAAACTACATTGACTACCTTTTCATAGCCACTAGAATCTCATTGCTGTGGAAGTGCTCCCTCATATCTTGCCGTCCATTGACAATATAAAATCTTGTTAAAAATGACTTTTGTTTAATGCGGATTCACCTATCCAAGAAAGAGAAGAAGAAGTTGATGCAGATGAGAGGCCTGTAAACCGAATTGAGCCGCTTGAGATTGGCTTGGTAAATAGTTTGCTCAATCTTGTTTGATAAGGAAAATGAGCAGAACCTGAACTTTAAAACAGAGCTTGTTATTTGAGTGAGCGGAGCATGATCAGGCCCAGGCTCAATTAGAGGGTATAATGTAATCTTACAGAAAACTAGGGTTATTCTCTATATTTTGAGAACCTGTTGATATGTCACATCAATAAGTTATGTCTATTAGTTTCTTTGAATCAATTTAGAAGTATGAGACAACCCACTGAGATTGACCGGCACAAGACAACCCAGTTTGACTACCAATAAAAATATGAAAACAAAGCATAAATTAGGGAGCTTTGATTAAAATTTGAAAAACTACTATTTGCCTTCGATTCTGCGAGCCTTTATGAGCCAAGCTCAACTATGTTCGGTTTGTTTATGAGCCGAGCTCGAATACAGCTTTCACAATCCCAACCAAGCTTAAGCTGAGCTCGAACTTCAAACCTCATCATGGAGCTGAGCTTGAGCACAACACTGCTCGGCTCAGCTTGGTTTCATTACACGCCTAGAGACACTACTCTTTCTTCATCTGAGCATTGTCTTTGATGGCCGCTGAATTAGAATTTTTATGTTTGGAATTTGGATTTCAGTAGGAGTGTGGGGGAAAGATGAGGCAGGATAATATGACCAAAGATGATAGATCAAAGCGTGTATTTTGTTTACCTTTAAACTTATTTCTTTGTCAAATTTTTAACAATAATTATTATAATTCTTTATCTTTGTAAAGTTTGTCTAAAGGTTGGTGAATGGAGGACTAGCAGCAAATGAAGGTGAAGATTCCTAAACTTGCATATAGGCTGATTTTCAAAGTGATATCTTAATAAGTGGCTATTGGATTAAGTCTGCAGTTTTAATTTATTTGTGGTTTAGTTCTTGCCTCGAGTTTTCCTTTCTGCTATATCTGACTTGGAGTGTTTTCTATGACTCAGGGATATTGCAGATGGAATCAAAGAAGACAATATGACACTGACAAATCCACCATCTTGATACAGATGAAAGTCCAAACTGGTCCTCTTAGGAGTTACGCAAATTAAACAATTACTTCTGAATTTTCAATGATATTCTTTGGTTTTACAGGTTGATAAGCTGGTGCAGATGGAGATCATGAACCACAGATCATCGAAGCTCCCAAATATAATTAGATTAAGGAGGTAACTCATTAATTATTTTGGCATTTGGACATCAATAAATATCATGCATCTCTCCGTATATTGGCATGTTTTTTATATGAGATAAAGGGTGTTCTTAGTGACTGAAAGGGTTTACTCAAGAGCCTTCCTTAAAATGTACTACTGATAGTGTACTTCTTTTGGTCATGTTTTAAAGAAATATTCATAAAAAAGAAAAAAAGAAAAATTATGGGCTTGCCAAATTAGGCCACTAGAGTGCTTTAAAGATGTGGTTCTTGTTGAAATTGCTCTTATTTAATTCTCTAATGAAAATTAATATTAGGTCTCTTAAGCTCTGTTTTTTTGTTTTTGGGTAGGTAGCTTTTGTTTCTATTCATGATCCATAAATTGAAATGCCCAGCATTGGAGTCTTGCCTTGTGGATCCTGCTGACACGTACAAATGCTGCTATAGTCATGGAATATGTAGCAGGAGAACTTTCTGAAAGAATATGCAATTCACGTGGATTCGGTGAGGAAGAGGTAAATTAAACTAGGGAAATGATGACTCAAATCTTACATTAAGTACATGTTATAGCTATTCAGGTCGGGAGAAATGTCTTCTAATAAACATGAGTATGGGATTTGAATGCAATGTTTTTTTTGCTGTTGCAGGATGCTGCAGGTGCAGCCATGGGACTAATCTAGGGTTTATGACTGGTTCAGACACAGGACTTGCGGGCTGTGGTAATAACAACTCTATCTTCCCTTTTATGGTGCTATATATAATAATATATTTATCTATCAGACTACTGTTTTGCTGCTTTTTCTGCCTAAAAGAGTTCATTTTTGTAGTTTCATCTCGTGCCTTGGTGAGGATTGAAGGAATTTTCTACACTGGCAATTATATGCTTTCCTTTATTTCTTATTATGGATCCATTTTTTTAATTTTTTTACCATTCTACAGGAAAACTTTCTTGCATGAACTGCATTATGGCAAATATGATTTATGTTTAGAATACAATGTGATTGTATGCCTGTATCATCATGAGTTTCCTAGGAGGCTGTCTAGATCTCTTCTGATAAGGATGTAACTGGTTTTTTGAAACTACAAGATTTCAATTGATGGTTGCTTTAATGCAGAGTAGGCCTATCCCAGACACGTTTTGGACCCGGAATGTGGATGTTTTGGTGTAGGGGAAATATTATAGGCAAAATTTGAATAAATAAATAAATATTTAATATGTAATAAGTTATTTGTGGTCGTGAAATTATCATTGCAAATATTTAACTACTATTTTTTTTTTTGTTATTATTTTGACTCTTTTGCAGCAGCAAACATGCGGTCGCAAAATAGTGCCATTATCTGAGTGGGGACTGGGGAAAAGAATTTGATAATCTCATATCTAGTTTGGCATTTACTATAACTTCATATGGTATGACCGACCAGCATTTACTCCACAACTTCTCTTGCTTGAGCAGAAAATGATTCTCTCTCTCTCTCTCTCTCTCTCTCTCTCTGTCGATGGTAGTAGGCAAGAGCAAAGCCCTAAACTAGCTGGATGCCACGGCTTAAAATATCAGGGCTTATCTGGTTTACATTAATGACACTGGATTTTGATTGTTGGGCTATCAGTTATATATTATCTATTGAATATTATACATGTAGAGTTTAATCATGTGTGGTTACCATAGTCTGCTTGTATTGGAAGAACCACTTCTTGACATATAATCATTTATACATCAGATTAGGCATGTTTGGTTTTGGTTATACAATATTCTTCGAAATATCAAGGAAAATTTTGGGGTTTGGGTCACGACTCATGAGGCATTGATAGATAGAATGAAAATGTTGGAATTTGGGGATTTGAATATTTTTTATTTTAGGATTGACAAAGAAAATACTGAAAGTATAATGATATTTTAATTTAATATTAGGATGGAGGGTTGTATGTGTTGTTTATTTGGCTAAATAATGAGAGGGTGAAATACGGTAAAAAAAATGCAGGCGTTAGTAAATTTTTTTTAATTTTTGGCTACAAGATAAGTAAATTTAGTGGGGGTAAAGGTAAGTGTTAGTAAATCTAGTTGGGGCAAAGGTAACTGTTACATTTTTTTTTTAAAAATAGTGCGAGTCAGTGGGAGCAAACTTAAAAGATCAATCATTTTAGGGTTACTCTTTTCAATAAAAATTGTTAAAAATTGAAATTTCAAAAACACAATCATTTCCATTTTTGTATGAAAAAAGATTTACAAAAACTTCTAAAATAATTTTTTCTGAATATTAAAATTGAGGTATTTTCGGGATTTTTTTTTTTTTAAATGTAGTTTTGAAAACCAATTTACTAAATGTTGTCTCGGTGAATTTTAAGTAAAGAAACTAACAAAAAGAAACTAAGGCCACAACTAAACATAGCCTAAGAATCTATTATTAATGGTTCATAGGGAATTATATATAACAGTGGTCATCACATTGCTAAAATGGTTGCGAGGGGATATTTTCATTACACTTATCATAATTTTGTTTCAAAGCGCACCACTACATGCCATAACTCAAATAACGTAGAGGGTGAGAAGGCTAAGCGGAGCGAAAAGGTTTTTCACGCCTTTTCTCACGAGATAGGAAATAAAAACTATTAGTTCAAGACAAGGTTTGTGAATAAGTAATTATCTAATAGAGTATTGAACTCATAATTTGTTGAGATACTTTTTATGAATGTCAACGAAGTATTATAAGCAACTCGCTCCCAATTGTTCAATCATTTGATAATTAGAGTCATTCTTTAATAAATGATCACTGTAATTCAAACTCAATAGAATTTGATCAATCCTTTTGTATTTTTATCTTTGTTTTTTGGGTTGTTAAGGCAAAGAATTGAAGCGAGAATTTTGTTTCATCATCATTGATCAAATTACTATTGTAACCCGGAATTTTATCTTATCAGCGCTCCAATCCCATTCACGTTTTTGCTTCTACTTGCCTATGAATAGATCTATTCACTATTATAACTTAGATGCCTTGCATCTCTCAAAAAATGAGAGTTTGAGATCTCGTCCAGCAGCTAGGATTGTTCAACCAGGTCAAGGGTTCAAACCCCATCCGTCCCCAATCATAGTTGTTCCTTAAGGTACTAAAAAGACTAGGTAAATTCATAGCCTCAATTCAATTATTATTTCTTATTTTTCACTCATGTTTATAATATGTATACACACATAAATAGGGCAGATCAACTAAGTTACACCTAGTGTGTGATTTTTATTCTTACGCCTTACGTTCATTTGAATATTTAACAAAACTAATCATTATATTACGAACTCTTGTGCCGATCCTGCTTGCCAGTTTTGAGTGAATCAAGATAACTCATCTACACAACCGTCCAGATTAGAGCTATATAAAATGCACCAAAAAATAAAAGTTCGATAAATAAGTCAGCTCTTGATCTTTGACGAACGTAAAATTTAACCTAATGGGAATGTAAGGCATAAGTGGTTTAACAGCTAGTTTTGTGAGATATAAAGGCTGAATTCAGTACCATTACTGAAGTTTGCATTGAAATGTTGTGGTTGAAGTTCATAAAAGAGTTGAGTTTGAAAAAAGAGAGGTGTGTTCTTTATTGTGATAGCCAAACCGCAAACCACTTGATAGAAATCCTACTTTTCGTTCCAGATCAAAATATTTAATGTTAGATTGTTAGGCTGTGTTGTTATATATGCTTAGGGATACTATTGTAAATACTTAGATGAGGACTTTTGTGTAATTAGTCTCATATATAAATACACATTCTCAACCCTAATATGGGTTGATTTTTGTCTGCCAACAACACAACAGCTTCTCACAATTGCAGTAGCCTTTTGTCGCTTTCATGGTATCAGAGCCTCTTTGATTTGGGTTCCATTGATCACCTTTTATTAGTCTCTCATTCTCTTTCTTCTTCTATTCTTATCGCTTGCTCTTTACCTATGGACTCAAGTTTTTCTTCTTTTTCCTTTCCTCTTCTATCCTTTCCCATCCACAATATCATCAATCACATATTAGTAAAACTTGATTTTGAAAACTACTTATTATGGAGAGATCAATTCATGCCGATCTTGATTTGCAACGATTTGTTTGGCTATATAGATGGCACAAATGCTGCACCAGCAAGCAAGGTTCTTGATGAGAAAACTCAGAAACAGGTTGATAATCCAAAGTATAGAGAGTGGCTCAGGATGGATCAGTTCTTGGTAAGTTGTCTGAAAACAACTTTATCTTCTAATGCTTCAGCACATGTACTCGGCGTGCAAACCTCTCGTGAAGTGTGGGAAACTCTTGAAACAATTTTCCAGCAACAATCACAGGCCGTTTGAATTATCTGCGTGATCGTCTCCAAAATTTAAACAAAGAAACACTTTCAGCAGAGGACTATCTTGCACAATTGAAGGGTATTGCAGACAAGTTTGCTGCTATCAATCATCTAATTCATGAATCAGAGCTTGTGACTCGTACGTTGAATGGTCTCCAAAATGATCTAGACTATTAGCCTTTTGTGTTTACCATAGAAAATCAGGAAAAACCACCGTCACTTGATGATCTACAAGCGAAACTTCTTGTGCATGAACAACGTCTGCAAAATATGCATTCTGTTTAACAAGCAGCAGTCGCTCCTGCAGGCTCACAGACTTTTGAGTTAGCATTGGTTGGCATTAACCAAGGGCAATACCAACGGCGTCATCAACGTCGTGACGGTGGTGATTGGCATAATCACTGTGGAGGATAACGGCAACGATCTAATAATAGAAATGGAAGCAATTATAGTCGTGGTGGACAGCAGTACTTTAATCCATTTCAACACTCCCGTGACAATCATAGCCGAAATTATAGAGATCAATGTTGTCAGATTTGCGAAAAGTCAGGCCATACAGCCTCTTATTGTCAATTTCGCTATAACCGTGACAATCACGATTATGCTTATACTAATCGTGACAATCGTTCTTTTCATAACAACCGTGACAACGCTACTAACTCATTTGTTGGTCTTCATTTGGCATCATATCCTCCAAATGACTCTTATTCAGATCACATTGAATCTCATTGGCTTGCTGACTCTGGTGCCAATAGTTATATGATTGCCAATTCCGAGTTGCTTCAACAATCCTCACCTTTCAATGGCAGCAACCAAGTTTATATGGGTAACGGTAATGCTTTAAATATTAACCGTGCTGGTAATGGAATCCTACCTACTCCCACAACTGCTTTGTCTTTGAATAAAGTTCTCTATGTTCCTTCACTTAAAGAAAATTTGTTATCCATGGCTCAACTAACACATGATAACTCCTGTGTTTTTCAATGGTTTCCATCAGGGTATTCAATCAAGGACCTGCGAACGGGGATAATTCTTTTGGAAGGCCCAGTTCAAGATAATCTATATCCAATACCAGCATATGGGATCAGTCAATTTTCACATGGTGCTCGACATAATAGTAGCTTTCCTATGAAGAATAAAGAGGTTGCTGCAGTAGCTTCAAAAACAGTTTCTAGTATTTTATGGTGTCGCCGACTTGGCCATCTGTCATCTCAAGTTCTATCTCTTCTTTCTTCTCATAATAGTATCAATATTTGTGACAATTTGGATCAGAATTCAGTTTGTATTGCTTGTCAAAATGGTAAGAGCAAACGGCTGCCTTTTGTCTTATCTAAGAGAAGAACTTCTGTTGCTCTTGAATTAATACATTGTGATATTTGGGGACCTTCTCCGACTTCTACCTGTTCTGGATTTCGATTTTACATAATATTTGTTGATGATTTTAGCCGTTACACCTGGTTGTATCCCTTGAAATTGAAATCTAATGCATTAGCTTGCTTCCAACATTTGAAAAATCTTTGTGAAATTTTATTTGCTGGTAAAGTGAAATTCTTTCAATGTGATGGGGCCAGAGAACTCACTCAAGGTCGCTTTAAGGTTTTTCTTGACCATTGTGGCATTTCTTTAAGAGTTTCTTGTCCACATACACAACAACAAAATGGTTTAGCTGAGCGAAAGCAACGTCACATTGAGGAAATGGGATTATCACTTCATTTTCAAGCTCATCTACCTTGTTATCTCTGGCTTGAATCTTTTTCAACCGTTGTTTATCTTATTAATCGATTGCCGACCCCGCGCTTGGTAATCATTCACCCCATGAGGTTCTATTTGGTACTCCTCCTATGTACTCATCCTTGAGAGTTTATGGTTGCGCATGTTATCCCTATCTCGGCTCATATTGAAAGGACAATCTTGAGATGTAATCTAAGTAGTGTGTTTTCCTCAGCTATAGCAACATTCATAAAGGCTACAGGTGTCTTGATCCTTCTACTGGACGAGTCTACATATCTCGCCACATCATCTTTGATGAAAATGTTTTTCCTTATGCACAGTGCTCAAGTTCTTCATCATGTTCAACACCATCTCAAGCTCCACCACTGGTCCCCTCAACTACTAGTCTCCCGATTGGATTATCTTCATTGTCATCTCCTTTAGATCCTGCTACACTAGCATCCTCACACTCCATTGCAATTTCTCTTGATGATGCCGCTAATGATCGAGCTATTGATCAGCCTTTCTTGTCTTCCCCGACATCGTCATCACCATCTAGTTCCCTTAATGTGGTGCAATCTATTAATGCACCTATCTCACCCGCTGCGGAGAATTCTTTACGGCAGCCCCCACCACCACCATCTTCCTTTTTGCATTCTCAAGTTATGGTACTTAGTCATCCTATGATAACTCACTCCAAGGATGGCACGCGTCGTCCTAAGTGTTTTCATAGCACGAAGTATCCTCTTCCTCTTGTCTTTCACACTACACTAGCATCATCTATTTAGGAACCTCTCACTTATAAGCAAGCTCTTCAAGATTCTCGTTGGCTTAGGGCTATGCACGAGGAATATAATGCTCTTCTTCACAATTGTACTTGGCGCCTTGTACCTCGTCATTCTTCTATGAATGTTGTGGGCTATCGTTGGGTTTATAAGGTCAAAGAGAGGTCTGATGGCTCTATTGAATGCTTTAAAGCTAGGCTTGTTGCCAAAGGTTTCACTCAACAAGAAGAAATGGATTTTGACGAGACTTTTAGTCTAGTTGTTAAGGCTATAACCATTCGTACCATCCTCTCCATTGCAGTTTCCTTCCATTGGACAATTAAATAATTGGATGTTAAAAATGCCTTTTTGCACGGTATTCTTACGAAGGAAGTTTATATGTCCCAACCACCTGGTTTTGTTGATTCTTCTTTCCCCAACCATGTGTGCAAACTCAATCGAGCTATTTATGGTCTTCGTCAAGCACCACGTGCTTGGTTTCATCATTTTAGCTCTGAGATTCTGGCTTTTGGTTTTCAGTGTAGTCGGGCTGATCCTTCAATGTTTGTTCTTCATTGTGGTATGAATGTTATCATTCTTCTCTTATATGTCAATGATATTATCTTGACTGGGTCGTCTCCCACCCTACTCCAATCTGTGATTGACCGACTCTCTTCTCAATTTGCTATGAAAGATCTTGGTGATCTTCATTACTTTCTCAATGTGGAGGCTGTCCGGTCTTCTTCTTCCCTTATTCTCACTCAAGCAAAATATTTACTTTCTTTACTTTCGCGTATGAACATGCTTGAATGTAAACCCTATTCCACTCTTGTGGCATTTGGTTGTAAGTTATCCGTTACTGATGGTACCCCCTTTGATGATCCTACCCAATATCGACAAGTTATGGGTGCCTTGCAATATCTCACTTTTACCCGACCGGATATCCAATATGCTGTACAATAACTTTGTCAGTTTATGCATTGTCCTCATCACACATCTTCAAGCTGTTAAATGTGTTTTGCGTTATCTCAAAGGGACACTATAATGTGGTTTGCGTCTTCTTCCTAACTCATTTCTCTCTTTACATTGCTATGTGGACGCCAATTGGGCAGGCTGCCCTAACACAAGACGCTCCACTATGGGTTATTGTATTTTCTTCGGTGCCAATCCTATTTCTTGGTCTACCAAGAAACAAATTACAGTTGCTTAATCTAGTACTGAGGCAAAATACAAGGCTCTTTCCCTAGCAACTTCTGATCTTTTGTGGATATCTTATTTGCTTCAAGACATTGGTTATCCAGCTTGTCTTCCACTCATCATGTATTCTGACAATATGGGTGCTATTCACTTGGCTGCTAATCCAGTCTTTCATGCTCGTACAAAACATATTGAAGTTTCTTATCATTTTCTTCGCGATCTTGTCTGTCATGGTTCCCTTCAAGTTCATTTTGTTTGTTCGTCCAATCAGCTTGCTGACATTTTTACCAAGGGTCTGCCAACTCCTCTATTTGCTGTGTTTTGATCCAAGCTATTGTGGTTACCACCCCATCAGCTTGCTGGGGCATGTTAGGTTATATTGTTATATATGTTTGGGGATACTATTGTAAATACTTAGATGAGGACTTTTGTGTAATTAGTCTCATATATAATTACATATTCTCAACCCTAATATGGGTTGAGTTTTGTCTGCCAACAACACAACAGCTTCTCACAATTGCAGCAGCCTTTTGTTGCTTTCATAGATATTATTGGATTTGTGAAGTGCTGACCATGAAGTTGCAACTTGAGAAAATTCATGACAATAATAACAGATTGAACGTGATGACCAAGAGAGAGAAGGGAGAGAGTGTGTGTAAATGCAGGGAGGTGGAAAGCTGTTTCTTGGAACGTGAATACCAGAGAGAGTTTTGTGGGGGTTATACATTGTGAGAGAAACAGTTGTGTGTGAATGGTGGGCTAGCGTATGCGTGTGAATGGACGGAAAAAGAAAAGGGGTTTTGCTGGAAATTCAAAATTGGTTGGAGAGAGAGAGAGAGAGAGAGAGAGAGAGAGAGAGAGAGAGAGAGAGAGAGAGAGAGGGGTTTATCGCAAAGTTTAAGGCTTTGTTTGGTACAAGAAAATAAAATGAAATGAAATGATCATTCTCACTTTTATTTTTATTTCTTGTTTAGTACCACTATTTAAAGGTGGAATGGTCATTTCATGAGAATGAGCATTCTCATATTTTGTTAGAATGACTATTCTCTATTTCAAGAGTAGAAATAGTCATTCTATTATTACATAAAAGAGCATAAAATAAAATTTGGTAAGATTTTTGTTGTTAATTTTTTTTTAAAAAATAAAACATATTTGGTAATTATTTTTTAATTTTAAAATTTTAAAAATTAAAAGTGAAATATGTGAAAATTCCCACTATCACTGTCACCACTAATCACCACCACCATCTACCGTTGGCCACAATCATTCGCTATCCCCTACCACCATAACTTCCCACCACCACCATCCACCGTTAACCACCGTCGCATCATGACCCCCGCCACTGCCACCAGGCACCCACCATCACCCACCACCACCGCCCTACCGTTGCTTCCACTATTGCTCACCGCTACCACCACAAATGCTTAATAATATTTAATAAATAATATATAATACATCCAATATTTTATACATGACATAATATTGAATTTTCATATTATACGCTAAATTTTTATTTCATTCTATTTTAACATTATTCCTTGGTCTTACCAAACAAGAGAATGTCAATGACCATTCAATTTTTATTCTCATTCTATTTCTATTCCCATTCTATTTATTTTCATTCCCTTATACCAAACATAGTCTAAAATCATTGGGATAAAGAGGAAAAAAAGTTCAGTAGTTAGGTAGTACATTTCTATTAAATTGTAATTTATAGTATTTTATTACATCGTCATCGTGAATTTGTCACTAATGAATACTTTTAATCAAGTAAATAATACATGATAAAATTTTATAGGCAAATTTCATACTACCTACTACTGCAACTTGAGAGAAGCAGTGTATGTGTGTGAATGGTGGGGCAATGTATTTGTGTGAATTGAAGGAAAGAGAACAGGGGATTGATTGGAAGTTCAAAATCATTGAGAGAGAGAGAGAGAGAGAGAGAGAGAGAGAGAGAGACAGAGAGAGAGAGAGAGAGGAAATGGGGTTATTGAGAAGTTCAAAATCATGGACACTTGACTACAAAGAGAGAGGGGGGCCGCTGATGGGTCAGTTGATGGCTTCATACATATGAGTTGTACCAGCTCTTTTAAAGCATTTTCTTGCAACTTCCGATATTACTATTTTCTCATTGAAAACAACCAATTCAACGAATTTCTGAAGTGAATCAAAAAAATATATTAATAACCGTGAACAATTACAACTTGGATGGAAAGAAATTAATTCCTATGGAGAAATATTTGTCATGGGTAAATGTTTATATTCAACTTATGTAATGTCAAATTTTTAAATAAATAATGCTATATTATGTAAATTAAAATTTATAAATAAATATAAAATACTTATAGCGATGAAATCTAAAACAGTATACCAAAATACATCGATACAAAAACAGTACGCTATGTAATACGAAATTGACAATTATGAAAAGGATAACTTCAAAACCTTATTCTCTGCTTCAAGAATCACCTGTCATTCATTCATCATTCCCACATTTCTATTGTGGAAACCTTGCAGCCGCAGAGCTTCTATGCTCGTAAATGCATGTCTTTATCGTGTAGTGAAAAAGTTTCGGTCATAATAAAAATAACATAGCTTTTAAATGTGATTGCAAAACTGATGTTCCTTCTGCAATAAAAAAATTACAGGCAAGCGCTAAAATCAGTCAATCAAATTGATCCCACAATATGTACGAATGTGCTAATTACAAATGCAACGGAAAACAAAAGCTCAACTCAAATGTTTAAGTAAAACCGGTGGATTTATTTCACTTAAACAGGCTGGTCTGTCCCACCCTTGATCCAATAACCCAGTCGAGCACCCATGCTTGCCTCCAACAATGAAAGGTTATGAACGAACACAGTGAGAGGTTTGCAGTTAGCAGAATACATGAACAGATGTACTATTTGCCTACAAAGAGTTTTTGTTTGCGTAGTCCTTATAAAGTGGGGGTAAAAAGTTTGGGCAGTGGGGTTATGGGCAGCAAATGCGAGGATTTTGTGTGTTTGCATGTATGTGTTGAAATCGAGGGAAAGCCTTGTAATTTTTAAAAACCTTAGCTGAATCAAGTGTAATTTTCCTTTCTAATTTCTAGGCTCTGAATTTATGTGTAGACACTAAGAATTATAAACTGGACCTGCTTTACCATGTCTAGATTCCACTACCACAGTACCGGGAATGGTTCAGTGTAAGAGGTGTATTCAAGACGAGGAAACAAACTATCAAAATAGATAATGTCCTATAATAACTGGCATTCAATACTAGTTGAGGGGAATTTATAACTGCGTTCAGCATTCGGTGTACAAAAAGTTAGCATATGATCTGTTGCATGGGGTTCACGGTATGTTTACACGGGCATATATATTTAGTATATATGTCACCTCTTATTGATAAGGAGATAATAAACTATCTTTATCATATTTAAACTTTTAGAAAATAAAAATAAGTGGGTTTTATTTTTATCATGATGTATATATGTTATAAACAGATTGTATTAGGAGAATAACTAATGTATTATTAGAGATATATCTTCTCTCTCAATTATTTTCTCTCTCTAGTTCTTTCTAGGGTTACTATCTCAGTATCTTAAGATTTGGAACGTGTGTTCTTTGTATTGTAGTAGCTTTCTATTGTACGACGACAAAGACATAAACGAAATCTTAGATTGATTCGTGGTGTATTACACGTGTTACGCGAAAAGCTCTTAAAGTAAGTAAAGCCGATCCGTACATCGTATTATTATTCTGATAAGGTATTTCGTATACTTACCTACTATATTTTCCTGCATGATCCATTTCTATGCCCATTAGATCACTTGAGATGCCACATTTCTTGTCCATATTTCTGTAGTTGTTGCAGCAGCAACTCATTGCTCTGAAAGTAGAGTAGTATAAAAATTTGAAACATGCTTTTATGTGCTTCCCATATGCATTTGCCCGTATCTGGCCATTTTGCTCATCTTCATCTCAACTGTCTCATCCTAGAATCAAGTAAAGTCTTTCCAGAAGGCAAAAGCCTCCTCTTTTGGCTTCTTTTGCAACTCCTACAAAACTGTCAAAATACATTCCCATGCATGGATATTGTGCCTACACTTCTTTCATGCAAATGCTGTAGAATATCATGGAAACCATTTACAAGTATTTCTGCCCCACGACTTTTTTCTACATTTTAGAGCTGGTTTTGACTTATATCTGCTAAAGGAAGTGAGATTTGACTATTTATATTCACTGCAACTGCAGTTGGAGATATTCAGCCGGTGTTACAATCAACAACCATTGGTTATTCAAGGTGCTGGAGCAGGCAATGATACTACAGAAGCCAGAGTCCCCGCCGATATCCTTGATATTCAGGATCTATGTCCCTGACAGTAAATTTTTGTGCGAGTTTGAGTAAACTCAGAATCAAAGTTGTGAGATATATGGTCAACATCAAGAGGCAACAAAAAGGTTTTGGAATTTGAAAAACATTGTTGAGAAGCGCGGCTGGATGTTTACTGGTTCAATTGGAGCCTGTGTGAAATATTGAAGATTTAGAAATATGGTTGAATATTTTGGAAATAAAATGAAGTTGTTTCCATTAGCCTTTTTGGTTGTAAACTCTGGCAAGTTTCTTAATAACAGAGAATTATTCAGAAACTTCTGAATGGATATGTAAAATCGTTCACAAAGATACACATCAAGAAACATAATATTACTGCTTGCTAGAATATGTTGAATACCCAAACATAAATAGGTAATGCATGTCACAGTGCATATGTTAGAATGGATGGATCTCAACTAGCTGCAAGTAGAAAAGGGGTAGTCAAAACTCTGCCATTTCTGTACGATCAAAATAGCAACCGGTAGGGCCCCCCTTGGGTAGAAGAGCCAACATGACTGAACTTTTGGCTCCTTCTGCCACTGTCATTGTTCCTGTGTGCCAATTGAGATCTGTATTAACATATCCAGGATGGACACAGTTTATTCGCATGTTCGGGTACTTCTTGGAAAGAACTCTCATATAGGCGTTAAGCGTGGCCTTGGATATGCTGTAAGTGGGCAGCATTTTTTGCCACCCATTAGCTTCAAGTGCTCCTTTCAGATCATGCAAAAATCTTTCTAGTATCCTATCAATTTTCTCTTCAGTTAGAGTGTATATATCTCCCAGTTCTTTTCTGATCTGCTTGTTAGGAATTCGCTGCACGAGAATGAAATCTTATTAGGGAGTCCAAATTAGATTTTACAGTAGTTTCATCACAAACTCACCCTTAATTCGCCCCGAAGGGAAGAGACATTAACTATGTTTGCTCCTGAAGTGGAAAGCTCTAGCAGTGGAAGAAGAGCCTCTGTTACTCTCTTGCAGCCATAGTAATTGGTATTCAGGCATTCTTCTGCCTTCTCATTGGTTGTTTTAATCACACCTTGAACCAGG
This sequence comes from Euryodendron excelsum, assembly GCA_033060915.1. Lineage (NCBI taxonomy): Eukaryota > Viridiplantae > Streptophyta > Magnoliopsida > Ericales > Pentaphylacaceae > Euryodendron > Euryodendron excelsum. The sequence continues at coordinate 34,513,222 of CM065380.1, read as the reverse complement.
GTTGCTGCCTTGCCTGAGAGCTGTAGTTGAAGATGTGTTTTAAGTATCTATAATTGCCCAGTAGGTGTTTGATGAAAGAAATATAACCGATCTGCAGCTACAGCTTACCCAAGAATCAGCATCTATATTTAATTTTAGGGCTTGTAAGCTATCCTTATCGACTACCGCTTCAGAAGCTCCAGCATCGTTTATCTGCAGAAGTTTGTGTTAATTACTCTGTTTAAGGAATACGTTGTGAAAATGAGGTGTATTATGTGCAGCTTTTTAGCTAAGCAGCTGCTTCGCCATCCAAGAATGCTACAATCCATCTAGCATGATTTCTGCATTTCAAGTAATCTTTAGCAACGCAGGTGATGATAAATCCTCAGAAGCAGGGAATAAGGAAGAGTTCATTTTGAGATGCCTCAATGTGGAATACAAAGGCACATACGTATGTCTGTATCTATGCTATTACTATATGGGTGTCTCCCATTATGTGTAAAAAAAGGTCAAGTAGTAGTACAAAATTTTTCAATACTTAGGCATATCATATTTTATTATGTGTTATTTACTATATTAAAAATTTCTTCATTAATTATAAATCATATCACTGATGCAAAGCCTATGTCCCAATTTAATAGGGATAAGTGACTGGATTTTTTTCCCATTATGTGGGCGAGTTTATGCAAGTAGAGAGACAAACTAAACAGCGACCGGTGAGCGGTTACAAAGTTGTTTTTATTAAATTATTTATTAGTCCTTAAGTGACTAAAAAAAAACTAATCGAATCAACTAATTCTATAGATATTGTAAGGCAACACTCAGGTCCGGTGAAGCCTCATTTATAATTTTCCTCAACCATCAACTAATTGAATAGCGTTTAACAGTAAAAATGTAAATTAAATGCCCTCCAAACAAAACCCAAATTTTACTGACTTCATTATGTGTAGCTATTAACTTCATAGGTAATGAATCTGGTGATTACGAGCATACATGAATACAACCACATTTACTATATCCACGTCTACACATAGACACACATCCTTCCTATATACATGCATTATGTAAATTCAATTTACATATTCTTCGACCGACTACAAGAGAGTTAGATGAATGATCGAACTTGAGTTTTTATATTTAAGTAAAACAGAGGAGTCAGGGTATGCCTTAAAAACAGAGTTTAAGTTCTTAGTTAGAGCTTTGTCCCCAAGGCACCAACTTAAGGCGGCTAATGCATTTATGTTTTGACATGTATGTTTTTTAAGACAAAAGCCCTAGTCCAGATAGGAAAAAGGCGTACAAGAAAATTAAAAAAAAGGCCCGCGAGAGCAAAAAAAAAAAAAAAAAAAAAAAAAAACACAGCCCCAATCTAAATGAAAGAAGCAACTCATAAGAAAATAAAATAAAAAAACCTATAAGAAAAGAAAGAAAAAAATCACGACTAACTACACTAGTTAACTTGAAAAAAAAATTACTTATAATTTTAGGGTATTGATACACAAACAAAAATTCATTCAAAATTTCTATACAAAATGATGCATCTTAATAAGAGCTTTTCACTTTAAAACAAAACACTTATCATAATAATTTTTAATTACAAAACTGCCATTTTCAAATCGTTTTATATGCAAATTTTGTATGAATTTTTTGTAAGAATAACATTTTTCATAATTTTATCAAGAAAAATGCTACTTTTACAAAAAAATTCATACACAATTTGCATACAAAATGATATAGCAGTAATTATTTTGTAATTAAAAGCCATTATGGTAGGTGTTTGTTTTGAAGTGAAATGCTCTTATTAAGATACATCCCTTTGTATAGAAATTTTGTATGAATTTTTTTGTTTGTATAACATTATCCTCTTATTAATGCAATGAAGATTAGAAATTTAACTCTCTTTCTCTCTAATCTATAAATGTTCAGAAGTCTAAACTCTCATAACACACAGATACAATCTCTCTATAGTATAAACACAAATTAATAAATCCTACCAATAGCACCATTCGGCTTGTTGAGGTAATTTTTTTTTTGGTATAAATCGATTTTGTAACTTATCTACGAATATTATTTTAACTACCTATTCTGGTGCGTGAGATGTTAGATTGAATAAAGTGCAATTTATTTATTTATTTATTGTTGTAGGTTATTTTGTTTCGGTGATTAGGATGGAAACTTTGTAATATGTTTTGTATATAATTTGCCTATTATGCGTACTTGAGTCGCACGTTGGTGCGTGGATTAATTGAAGATGATTTGTTACCTAAACTAAAATATATTAATTAATAATTTTACATCCAAAAAAATAAGAACAATAAATTTTAAACAAAATTTTACAGCAATATAAAAATTGTGAAAACTATTGAATTTTTTTTCTTTTCAAAAATTTTATTTAACGTTGTTGCTTCACATCTCAAATTGACTTAAACCGGAGTGACCAATATATATCTTAGCAAGATATCAAGTCGTCCAAATTGGTTTCCAATGAACTTTGCCAAGGATGCGATGCTGTCAGGATCTTGAACATCAAGTTGATGGAAAATTACGTTGGACAAACCCGACTCGCGGAGTGAGGCTGCAGCCGCCATACCCCTCTTCTCATTCCTGGCTGTTAACACAACCTTCTTCACACCCAACCTTGCGAGCTGCCGAACTGTCTCGAGGCCCAGACCCCTGTTGGCACCCGTAACGACTGCATACCTGCTACGACACGAAACGAGTTGATTAAAATGAAACATATATATATACACACATATATAAAGCCATATAGGCAACCTGCAGGTTCTTGCCAAGCGACCCCAAAGAAGTTTGAAGTTGAAGTATTAGTTGTTCACCTCTCTGATTCCTTGTTTCCGCTGATCCCCATATTTGCGATCCCTTGAATTTGTGATAAGAGTTTCTCTCTTTGTTTGTTATTGCTTGTTTCTTGAACCTGTTAAGCTTAAGTCCCACAGAGAGAGAGAGAGAGAGAGAGAGAGAGAGAGAGAAATTGTTGGTTATACTAAAGATCCAAGAGATGACACACGGGTATTTATTAAGGGGAAGTAACGGGAGTTAATGAAACATCAGTGTACTTGAATAAAATGTTTTCAAATGCAAAAGTTCTATTTTCTGAAACTACGTTCAGATAGATTGGTAGTTGTTGAACCCCACAGCAGGTTGGACGGCTTTGATATTAGCGTGCATGAAATGGTAATCCGGTCGTCTCCATCTGAATGATTGCTTAATTGGAATTGACGTGTGAGCTTTTATTAGTTGTGTTTTATTTTATTAAAATCAATTGGTTCTTATTAAATTATGAGAGGTTTAAGACCTTTTTGTATTTTGATATATTAATTGGTTCTAATAGTCGTCATACATTTATTATAAAAAGGGAAGAAGAACTAAGCCTAGTATACTCACAGAGCATTATTTTGCGTTTCTACTTCATGTTATCAATTAATATTTATGACACAAACGTTACTCTTCCGCATATTTTCCTTATTTTCCTTACATATTACTGTTCTACATTCATGTGCATTGCTTTCATATTTAAGAGAGAAAAACATATTTTTTTCAAATCCGTTGACTTTTGACCACCTTGAAAAATCAAGAAACATAGCTGAATGTAAAAGTAACGTATGGTTTTGAAATTTACTTCGACTTCTTGTAGACGCTATATTTGTCCCTTCGATACTTTTGTTTAAGGTCTAGAAATAAAAAAAAAAAATGAGAACCGAATCAATTTGGTCATTATGAGTCAATTGCATTCGGGTTTGTCAAAAATTTAGTTTGGTTTTGAATTAAGAAAAGTCAATTCAATCAATTTGGTTAGATTTTCGAGTTTATAGTTTTTTAGACCAAGATTTCAACTGACCCGACCCAATTCAAAAACCGAATCAAGATATGATTTTTTATTGTTATAAAAGTTAATATATAGTGTATATATGTCTTTAAATGATAATTATTTTTACTTGATTATTGTTAATGTGTATTTATATGTTTTTTTTTTTTAATTTTTTTTCTTTGATTCGGTTTCTTAACGGATTGGTTTAGTTCTGTCTAAAAATCTAAAACTGATGAAAGATTATATCAATTCTAAATCTGACACAGTATAGACCTAACTCGAACCATGCATACTCCTAATTTTGTGAGAAATTTCAGTGAAGTCAAGCTACATAAATATAAATTCTATTGAAAATATTACATCACTTAAAGAGATTTTCTAAAATTTTAATTTGTCAATTGACCTCACAATCATAATTTGGTGTGGATTGAGAATCTCTCTATTACACCTATGAAATGGAGATCTACATTTTATTTAATACTAAGTTGACACCTTATATAAATGGACTAGATGAAACCATCTCATTTTGATTTTTACAGCTTTGCAATACTATGGTATTTTGTACGAGTAAAATCATTAAATATATATATTTTTTCAAAACTAACACAAGAACTTCCGTCTTGACCTTTTAAGTTATTGGTCAGCACTTATGCAAAGGATCCATGCAGAGTCAAAATTTGAAAGAGAAACACCCGTCCAGCAACGAAATATATAAATGCGTAATACACATGCATCTGCATTCTCTATATGCAGATATACATCCATACATATAGATATGCACGTGAACATAAATGAAGAGAAACTAAAATATAGGCAATTATGAGTTCTTGAAAATCATAACAAGAATGTAAAACCATAAAAACAAAAATATATATTTTTATGGATATGAATATACAAAAATCTTTGATTCTTAACCAGAAACAAGAAGAAAAAATATGTTTGAGACATTCAAACTTTACATGCACTATAAGTAAGGATGGCAATGGGATGAGAGAACCTTGCCCCGCTATGGTAACTTTTCTCCTCAAACCCGTCTTGCCTTGCTTAACCTCTTTTCAAATTCGGTTTGCCTCACTTTATTTATCTTAATGTTTTTTTATTAAAATTAAATACACTTAGCACTCTTACACTTTTATTACCATCTCACTTTAATTTTTTAATTTTTATTTGTAACAGTTAACTCCTTACACTTTCGGTCAAGGAACAATGTTACCCTTCCGCCACCAACCGTTTCTTTAAAAGACGAAAATTCACCAGCCGTTCCTTTAACCGACAAAAATTGGGCATGTGATCATCCGTGCCCTTTTTTTAAGGGCATAAGAGGAATTTTGTTCTAATTTTTATATAATAAAAAATATATAAAATTAATAAATCTAATTAATCATTATCAACCAATCCTTTTATGCCATGTGTCATGTGAAAGGCTACCATGCCACGGGGGATATTTTTCCCTTAACCCTTGCAATCTGCCCAATTCTCAGCCCTTTCTTTCTCCTCTCTGCAACTCCCCTTCTCTCTGCAACTGCATTTCTCTTTCTCCCTGACTCTGCAACTCTGTATTTATCTTCCTCTTGCTCTTCTCACTATAATCTCAAGTCTAGGCCACATCATCACCCACTTCGTCCCTCCCTCACTGCACTGCCCCACTCCACGCAACCCCACCCATCCCACCTGACTGGCCTGCTCCTGCCATAGAACCACCCACTCCATCCTTCACCACGACCTCGAAATCACACCGCACCCCATAGCCTTTCTTACCGCAACACCACGGTACCACCCACTCTATCCCCCACCCCCACGACCACAACACCCACTGGCCTTCTCTGCCACACCATCACCCACTCGCCTCATCCCAGATCGCAACCTTTGCCACTGCCCCCCAACCCTTAAAACCCTTGGATTTCTCTTCGGCAGCAGACATATTCTTGAATTCAAAGTTTTGGGGTCGACATCTGGTAATGGCATTCTCTCGACCAGGTCAGGTCTCCCGCCTGCCTGGTCGTGGTATTTCCTCTACCAGGTCACCCTCGGACGCCTAGTAAGTCCCTAATCAGATCGTCCCTCGGTCCTGAACAGACAACTATTGATGTGTTCCACAACTGATATCAGACACCTTGACACATACTTAGAGTTTGGGCGTGAAGTTTACAAAGCGACAATCACTTTATCCCTGATTTCGTCCCGACACATGTCATCATGGAATGTGGAGATGATACTCTCAAGTGTTCTAACACCTCTCTGATCCTACAATTAGAGGCCGTTACGTGGAGAGGCCACCTACCACTCTCATACAGACATACAGGGGGAAAACTCAACCCTTTCGCAGGTACGCTAACACACAACTCAACAAAAAATCTTAAGACGATTTTTTCTCTTTATCAACTTAATCTCTTGAAATCTAACTTGAACACTGGAGGGTTTTTACCTGCCACCACACCGTGAATTTAGTGCAGAAGATCACCGACCAACTAGCTCGGAGTTCATCCCGGACCTGAGGACAAACCACTATGAGTTTACTGCATCATTAATATCTAACGAGAGACTGTCGCTTGGCATGTAATTAACACCTTGCTTGATAAAATGACAAGGCAAACTGAAAGACAGGGAGGTGGTGATAGGGTTGGCCGATGGGTTTAGGTCCTCTTGTTTTTCTTTAAATTTATTTCTTGGTTTTTTTTTTTTTTAGATTTTTTGTTATTTCAATTGTTGGGTTTTTGCTAATTTGAATGGTTCTATTTTTAATTAATATATTTAAATTATATAATTTGATACATGAATTAGTGATTTTAATCTACTTCTTATTTTAATAAAAATATTTATACGAGAATTAATGATATTAATTTGGAAGGCCCATCAATGCTTAATTCATTTTATGGTCCTTTTAAAGTGTTTTCAATGCACAAGTGACTGGAGGGCGAGAAGATGAGGGCAAAATAGTAATTGCGCTTAGAGCCAGCCCATGTAACCATTACAGGGACATTTTTCTGTCAACCTGACGTTCAATTTATGAAAGTGTGACATTGTTACTTAACTTAAAGTATAAGGAGTTAACTGTTATAATTAAAAATGAAGGGACCAAAAGGAGATAGTGGTAAAAGTGCAAGAGTGCTAGGTATATTTAACTCTATTTTAAAACAAATTATGGATAAAACAAGTAATAAAATCACAAAAAATAAAAAAAAATTCCCGCCCCCTAAGTATTATCACCTCACACCTGTACTAAGAGGGACGGAGCGGGAATTTGAAATATCGGGTTATTTTGTCATCTCTAACTATGAGAGAGATAGTAAGGCAAAGTAAGAAAAAGGATCCAATGATGGTGTATTAGGAGCAAACCCTAGGATGGACGGAAATTTTCTTCTATTAGTTTGGAGAGAAAAAAAATTAAACAATTTTAGTCACTTGAACAAAACGATTAGTATTGTAAAGTATTTAAAAATTGCGAGGTGGTTCTATCTAGTTCATTCATTATCTATTTAAATGAGATGTCAATGTAGTATTAAATGAAATAGAGATCTCTATTTTTTAAGTGTAATATAGAAGATTTTTATTTTTTAAGTGTAATATAGAAGATCTTTATTCACTTGGCGCAGCACTGGATTGTAAAAATCCACAAGCTCTGTTATGAGGATGAGCGATGTTGCCACTACTAAGAAGGTGTAATTATGTAGAATGACTGACACAACCTTATCATGCTTATATAGTGTGACATTTTATTTAAATTATGAAAAACATAAAATTTTTATATGGCAAAAATTTTAAAATTGAACAGCCACCATACATGTAGGATAATGCCTATAATATCTCAAAAAGTATTGTCTCTTTTTACATATGACATTACATGAATAAACTGTCACATCATATAGACATGATAATGTGGTGTGACGGTTACTAGAAAATATTGGATACCATGAGGTACCATGTCATCATACTGATGTCGCACAATAAGTCAATAATACATAATCATATGAGTGTTTAAAATGCTAATCATTTAATTTTAGAAAAAAAAATTGAAATTTTAAACTTAATATTCTAGATGATTAAGATTTATCTGATTATGTAACTATATATTATTGATATATTACATCACGTCAACGGGATGACGTGGTAACACTGTAGTATCAAATATTAATTTACTGGAAGGTCACACTGGATAATCTTCCGTTAAGAAGGGTGCTATTGCTTTGTTGATTATGTGGCATAATGAAAGACCGCGACGTGGCAGGCCTACTCCATAACCAATTCTAAACTCTAGACGTCTCTCTCTCTCTCTCTCCCCACCTCTCTGTAAACAGGGCTTTCAAATCTCCTTCGCAGCCACCATCGCCGAGTACCTCCTTTCACCCTATGCATTACCGTTTCTCTTTTCCTCCAAATCTTTATTATGGTCAAATCAAAAGCCTACTTTCACAACTCTCTTTCTTTCTGTCCCTCTGTGCTCAACCATGGCCTCCGCAAAGCGACAAAGGCAAGGGCCTGATTAATGGTTATGGTGTCAGAGAGACCATAAATTCCAAATCCAAATCCCCCACCCCACGTCTCTCTCTCTCTCCTTCTGTTCCTCTCCTGTGGTCTCTCTAAACCGAAGACGCAGCCGTGGACCCATGGACAGCCACCCTTTCTCTTTTTATTTCTCCCTCTAAAATCAGCAATATGTAGACGAACCAACACATTTCCTTGTCTCTCTGATACCATAACTGTACACCCACCTCTAACGAATCAACTTTAAATGGTTGAAACTGAACATACATACGTCTTTCATTTAAAAAGTAGGTCAAAATTAACAAAATGTTGCTCATGAACTGTGAGATTAATGCTGGTAAAGAAAGTCAGAGAACTTACAACTCTATAGGGCAGTAGTGTGCAGTAGAGCAACCGAATGAACCTGCACACACAAGAAGAGCAGTAAAGAGAGAATATAGACAAGCAAGATAGATCAGGACAAGAAGGGATGCGGTGAAAGCCTGCCAAAAAGTGGAGGTGATGGAGCTGGCCTACTACACATGCATGGTACGTAAATATAGAACATTTCAGTTCTCTTGTTATCTTCGACAAGAATGGGAAGGTGCTTTGGAATATTAGTATAATATCCAAAACCCCATATGGCACATCACAGCTGAATGTATATTCCAGCATCTAAATCATTCTAGACATGGTCATTTTGGAACGTAGCTTTATTAATTTTGATGATACCTTAATTGTTAATAATAATCAACAGGACCATAGATGACATGCTTGGTCCACTTAAGATTGGGACATCTGGCACGCACCTTTTTTTCTTAAGATTGGTACATCTGGCGCACACCTTTTTTTTCTTTTCTTTTCTTTGCCTTTGTTTTTCCTGTGGTGATCATGAATGGTTAAGAATGTAGTTAACAGTGCACGAGAATGTGAAGGGAATTGCTTTTGTTTTGAATTCAACGAGACTGATAGATCCCAAGTGTACAAAACCACCAAAAGCCATAAAAAATAAAAAATAATTATTACGGTAACTAATTAACGTAGTTGTTATAACAGTAGATAATGGAATAACAATTGGACACGTGTCAGATGACCAGCCATATTGAATTTATAGAAATATCATTTGAGAAGTGAGAGATCAGAACTAGAGTTTATAAGGTTTTAAAATAGCTTTTCGGCGTTCCCAAGGCTAAACTAGAAGATTACAAGCATGATATTACCAAGAAATATCTTATTTAGATTTTGACGGGTAGACTGGACAGACCAAGAAATTATGCTTTGTGATTCGGTTGTCGTATCCATGATTTCTCTAAATCTAAAAACGTCTCGTAGTGTTGGTTTATTACGTGAACAAAAGCACTTTGGGAGTATTGCTATTCTAGAGGTTGAAATTTGATCAAACGGTACAAACAGAGTTAGCGGGCAAACCAAATAAGTTCTCTTCCAGTGGAATCTAAGGTCATTTGAGCAAAAGTTGCCGCTTGTGCTAGTTGGTCCAGTGATCTTTGCTCGAGACTCGATCGACTGTCACTCAAGTGAAGTTCTCAAATAGTGCCATTGAATTTATGACTCTGGAAACTTGAAAATTCAGTTTCGGCAAGGTATATATTGGCTAGAAAAGAAGTTTACTTATTTTTATACACCTCTACGGTAAATATCAGGTTTGCAAGATTGAAAAGAGAGTTCCATTGTATTTAAAGTGATGCCAGACATCAGAGCGAGCCATATTTTTGTTCCAGTGCATTCAGAAGGTTCTTTGATCAGGTATACTGCTTTGAAGGAGTCTTACACTGATGGTGAAGGTCGTCTTGAAAGTGTTCTACGACGTAAAAAATTCTTGGATTGATCAACGGTGGAAATAAATGAGTGCTTAAAGGATTTCAGTGGTATTGTAGAGTAGTGGTGAAACTAGAAAATTTGTTCAGAGGAGACAACCATTAATCATAATATATATTTTTTTGCAATCAATAATACAATCCTTAACTTTCATACATGTGCATAATGTATACTAATATATATATATATATATATGGGTCTTTAAAATAAAATAACTATTTAAGAGAGTATTTATAAAGTTTTAGTGGACAAAAATTAAAAATTATTTCTTTAATTATAGGTAAAAATAGAATATTTAAAAACTTGAGGGGGCATTTATAAAAGTTTGGAGGAGAAAAATTAAAAATATTTCTTAAAATTATAAATAAAAATAAAATATTTAAAAATTTTAAAAAAATATTTTTAAAATTTTAATAGTTAAATTAAAAAGAATTTAAAAAATTATAAATAAAAATTTAATTTTTAAAATTTAATGGGAGCAAGTCCGTTTATGAACACATGCTCCCTCCGCTGTCGTAGAGTTTGACATTTGATCAATCACTGAAAAGCATACTTGGAAGTTTGGGATTTGATTCTTTATAGCACATTTATTGATTGAACTGAGTCCCATGCATTTTCACGCAATGATTTCCATGTAAAAAATTGTCTTGTATGTTTCCTTCTACGTTATTCTGTTGACATGTAATTTATGATCATGCATAAGTGTTAAATTACTCTCACTATGTTTTGGTAAATCCGCGTACTTCGAAATTGAATTTTTAATGCTGCAGTACGGACAATGTAAACAAAGAATTGAAGACTAACTATACCACTTATTTTAAAAGTATTGTCAGTTTTTATTTTTTGTTGTGTGTCATAGGTGTGTGTTTTTATGTTTTATTTTTTGTGGTTTGATGATGACATTTATAAGTTATCGTTCTATTAAAATAGTTGTGTTTTTTGATTCTAAAATATTGATCTGGTACTGTTAGTAGAACAGTAACTTGTAAATGTCATCATCAGACCATAAAAAATAAAAAATAAAAACACACACCTATGACACACAATAAAAAACAAAAAATGACAACACTTCCAAATGAGTATCAAATTGCATTTTGCATACATGCATGTTATATTTGCATTTCGTGACTTGTGTTAATGTATTCCATGGAAAGTTAGACATTGGCTTGCATACTCATGTTGAAATGGTCATATTTGAGAATCTAAATAAGTCCTGATTCAGTACAGGGAGCTCATAGTATAACTCACCAAAATGAAGCAAACGAAAGGCCTAATCTCCGTTTCGTAAGACTTTTTTGTCCGCCTTTTAGCTTATTAGCTTTTTCAATAATAATAATATTATTATTTTTTGTGTTTAGTAACTTTATTCAACTAAGAGTCAATTTTCTTTTAGAAGATGCGAACAGAAAAACAAAAAAAAAATTTCTTTGAAAGAAAAGGCAAGAAAGTTGGCTTTTAAGCCACAAATCTACTGAAGCTAAATAAGCTTAAGTAACTGAAGAGATAAGCTAAAACCTGGGTTCATATATTGATAGTTTGGAAAGAGGAGTGAGAGGGTGAAGATAAAAAAAAATTGTTAGTCCAAAATAGCAACCCTAGAGGGAGAGGGTAAATTGAAATTTTATAAATTTTAAAACAATAATTACATATTAATAAAGAATAAATTAATGGACCAACAACACAATACAAAATATACATATATATATATATATATATATGCAAACATATTATGATAATAATGAAGATGAAAAACAGAGCAAGATAAAAAGAATGAAGGCACACAAATTTTACAGAGGTTCGGTCAACTCTTGCTTATGTCATCTCTTCTTTGATCATCTCGAATGTATTCCACTATGTAAAGTTCTTTACACAGCTGCTAGTTGCTCCAAGTGATCAGCTCATTTTCTTTACAAGAATTCTACTCGAACTCTTAATTTAAAGTGATGTTGTCCAATATCATTCAATCTTACAAGTGTATTATTCAAGTTACACTCAAGCTCACAAGATTTACAACCTCATCCAAGTATGATATAAGAATTTGACACAAAGGATAAACTCTCCAAAGAGTATATAAAGTAAGTTTCAGCTCATACAACAAATCCCCAATGAATAAAAACAGAATATTAATGAATCTTCACTTCTAGCATTTGATCTTGTGTTCTTCTATCTCGTCAATAAGTTAGGGATCTTCTATATATAACCATCATTTAATTTTTGCCGTTAGAGATAATTTTAGTATATTATAATACAAAATCGGTTTGTCAAGGCATTAAAAAAAATATGACTGTTGCACTCAGAATTTACTGTTGGGAGGCAAGGTGTCGACACTATTTCTTCAAGGTGTCAGTGCTTCCTTCGCAAACTCAAATTCTCTTAATCACTAGTGTTGACCATATTTGTAAGGTGTCGACCATTGTAAAAGTTATCTTGTTTGATTGCTCACTGTCTCAAAGGTGTCTAGTCAGGTGTCAATGCAAGTGTTAACACTTCCTTCAAAATTTCAAAATCTGATTTCTGAATGTGTCAACCATATATGCAAGGTGTCAACCATAACTTAGGCTATTTTACTTCTTTAGCTCACTGTTTTCAATGTGTCGACAAGAAGCATTCAAAGTGTCGTCAAGAGCTTGAGTATAAATCATGAAGAAAAAACTCTCCAAGATATCAACCATATTTGAGATGTATTGACATAAGCTCTGAATATGATTTGAGCAAGTTAAGCTTTGAGCAAGGCGTCGATCATATGTGCAAGGTGTTGATAATAGCTATGAAATTTTTTTTTTTGAGGATCGAGTGCCTTTAATAAGGTGTTGACCATATTTGCATGATGTCAACAATAGATTCCACTATCTCCTCAGAATCTTCAATAATGTGTCAACCATCTTGAAGATGTATTGCCAATAACTTATAGTGCTTTAGAAAGTTTTCAATAGAGATGGTCAAGCTGTTTACCATATTTGTATGGTGTTAGTACCTCTGTCTTCAAATATGCTTGAAATCCTTTGTTGTGTTAGTACTTATGCTTGGACTTCAGTCTTCAACCATTGATTTCAAATCATCTTGAAACTCTTCAAATGATTTTCCTTGAATGCTTGAATACTGAATAAGTTTCTGAAATCTTATAAGACCTTCAGTCTTTTCGAAATCAAAATATCTCAATAATTTCTTATGTAGGGACCTTTAATCAATCTTTATGCTTCGAACAAGTTTTCAAAGCACCATTATAGACTTCCAGAGTTTGCATTATTTTTTTCACTACTGGTTGATCTTCTTGAACATCTTCAATTTCTTCAAAATTAAGATTACCTAAGTAATATTCTTGTTGGGTACTCAACCAATTAACTCAACCATTTTATTGTTATCGAAATAATTATAATTTGATTTGCACATTTAATTAAAATTATTAAATAACAATCAGATAGTTTTACTATCATCAAAATCAACGTAGAAACCAATCTTGAGTCAACAAAAATAACTAAAATATAAGATTAGCAAAGCTCATATAGTCATAACTATACAAGGCAAGCTACTGGATAAATCCTATTTCAATTTAATTCCCCTTTTGTATTTATAATTTTCTTATTGATAGCCCATGGCTGGGTGTCACGGGCTGGCAGGCCGGGCACCACACGGTGACACTAAATGCGACCCGCCATGATCATACGCAGCGGAATAAATACACCCGTGAGGCGACTATGCTCCAAGCAATAGTCCCGCCAAACTCAAACACCAAGGCATAAGATTATGCGCTTGTCCAGGATCCATCCGAAATGCGCCGCATAACTCTTTAAGCACGGACCTCTGATGCTCAAGCCATAAGGCAACCCAAGCTATAGGCGATAGCAACGCCATATTCAAATGCGTGCACGCACGGCAAGCAATGTGCTTAGCACCAGTCCCTCGAAACACAAGCCAGATGGCCATGTGCAACTAGACATGCGCGCGTCAGCCAAGCATCACCTGTTAGGCGCGACGCCTCCATCCTTGAAGCTCTTAGCGCCCCGCGTCAAGGTTGTCCACAAGGAAGGCACCACCGAATAGCGACTGTTAAGCCCACAGCATAGTGCCCCGCGACACCAATGCTAGCCAAACCAAGCGGCCGTGTGCACAAGCGTGAACCCAATGCGCAAGTGCACACGAGACACACGGCATGCAAGTATGCACACCGAGGTCCAATCCGTCATGGACCTAAGCCCCACCACTTTATAATTATGGCGTAGCGGGTGCGAATGCCACAACCCCATCCTCGACGCTAATGCCCAACATTTGCCCCACCGGGCACAATGCCGCCCATGTAGCCCCTTGACTAGCATGAGAACTGCAGCCACGTGCCACAGCCGGCCCCCAAGTCTCGCCCACTCCCTTGGGGGACTCACTTGAATGCTGTCCCTTTCGGTAGCACCAGGGGGTGGTAGAGTCAACACCATGCCCCCCCTTATAATAGCATTCTGAGCCATCTCCAAACTGATAGGAAGAAACATCCTACCCCCTCGAGGAGTCATAATCCATAAATCCAATAAATATGGAAAATACAAATTACGAGATTGCCATGCCACCGGCCAATCATGCTCAGACATGCCCCACGCCAAGGTCCCTCGCGGCCCTCGACGTGCCACGGGTGGCAACCCGTGACACTGGGGCAAGAGGCGGCCCAAGGGTGACTCTAGCTCAACGATTACATGAATTATAATCCCCTTTTTAAGGAACAAATTGCTTGCCTACTTTGAGGTCGAAGTCATGTTTACTTTTTTTTGTTTTTTGTTTTGCAGTGTTCAAGTTTTTTACTAGCTACTTCATCGAATTTGTATAGGATTACTATTTATATAAACTAAGTAAACTTTATATACTGCATCAATGATGACTAATTATAAAGTTGTGTTTGGATAAAAAATTTGGTGAGGAAAAAAGAAAGAAATGAAGATATGAAATTATATTGTATATTTAGTTGTTAGAGAAAATAGACGGTAAAAGAATATAAAAAGAAAAAAATTGAGGATTTGAAATCTCTTATTTTGGCTTCTTTAGTTTCTCTCACCTTTTCTATTTTATTTTTTTTTCTTGATAGATCTAGGTTCCAAATATTACATAAGGGAGTCTGAGAAGAATCAAACTTGTGATATCATACTTGGTACGAGGATCAACCAACAAGTGAATTATCCCTTATTATTCACGTCTAGTTTAGGAGAAGAATTGGTCACTTTGGTCCACCATGACTAAAAAATAATATGATAGTGATCTTCTTTACTTGAACAAACGAAGGGAAAAAAAAAAAATTAAAGTTATGAAGACAACCTCTCCCAATTGACCTCTTCCAATCTCATATGGAGAGAACTTTGTTTCATTGTACTATGATGCACATCATGTGGGAGGAAAAGAGGGGGGGGTAGAACCACTACACTATCACGGCCAACTATACCGAATCCTTTATCATATTAAATAAATTATTTAACCCTAGGGCGGATAGCGGGAATCGAACCCGCGATTTTTTCCATCTCTCTGTGTAAATAACCTAATTTCACAATCAATAACATCTTCATCATCTAGAGTAACGATGAGTCGAAGAACACCATGCCTTCATAGGTTGTGTTGAGGAGTTGGATTTAAAATATCCATTTTAAAAAAAAGCTTAATTTTTTAAAATTAAATATTATTCACTTTAAAATGGAAAATTTTGAAGCTAAGTTCGTCCACTGGTTAAAATCTTTATATATATATTTTAAAATTATGTTATTTCTTTTTACATGTTCCATAGATTTTCTAAAGATCAAAACAAAATGAGAAATAGTTTATATCACTTATCATAAAAATGAATTGTTCAATTAGATTTATGGAAATTGTATTCTATAAAAAACGTATTCAAAGAGTTGGTAACGTTCAAGTCAAAGTAGATGTGCGTCTATTGACGAACAACCTTTCACTTCCTACTGAAATCTTACCTCCAATTTGAAAGTACAAGCAAATAGAGCTTGTTGTCATAAATAAAACAAAAGCATATAAAATTAGCTTAAATCACATATTAAAAGAAAATCCCAACAGCCAAACAATCTCTTTTCTAGCTACGTGGAATCGGCTATATGATTTTTTAATTTATTTTTTTTCGCTCAATTTGAAAGCATAAGCAAGTAAAGATTGCTCTCTTTAAAAAAGAAGATAAAATTAACTTAAATCAACACATTAAAAGAAAAACTCTCAGCAGCCAAACAAGCTTTTTTCCTAATTTACATGTAATCCGCTCTATGATTTTATTTAATTTTTAAGTCATGCTTCTAGGGTATCAGTATTAGTTTTGTATTGGCTATCAACCTACCATAACTTTTCTTCTTTCTCACTTGGGAGTAACCATTAAAAATGAGATTCTAAGTATGAAAGAAGCAAACCTCTTTCCTTGCCTTCATATATTTCTTTTTTCTATGTTTTTTCTTGTTTAGTTACCATGTGAAAAAAATCCTATAAGGTTTTTGCAACATAAATAATGAAATTTATGTCTTTTGCAGTCAAGTTGAAATATTATTTATTTACATACATATCATAATTTCAAGTTTAGTTTATTTCTATCTAAACATAAACTAGTGGAACATGGTTAAACATTTGATTTGATATGTTAACTTTTATAAAATAAGAACAAGTGGAGTAAAAGGGTTGTGTTTAGGTTCAAATGCATTTTAATTCTTCATAGTTTTTTTGTTTTGATGGATAATTCTTCATAGTTAGACAACACATAAATTGTTGTTGAATACACACTTAATCCATAATTACTATTGCCTTTTTGTTTGGTGTTCCAAGTTGAAACACTTTCTATACATAATGTGCCGATTTAAAGTTAATCATTTTGACCCACACAAATGATTTCGGTTCCTCTTAGAAAAATAAGAATTATTTGTGTTATATAGGTTGTGTTAAGTTCAAATGCAAGTTGAGACAAATTTCTCACCCGATTCCCCATTACTTAAAACTAATCTAACAAAACTAATATAAGACCCAATCCCAGGAAGACTAAAAGAAAATCATGTATTGGTCCAGGTAAATCCATTCTATGTAAAATAAGAAATAAATAAATCGAAATATCATGACTTTGTTGACCTAACCAGGAAAAAAGAAGTTCTTTTTTTTATGATATGTTAATTGAATTAAATCCTAATAAATAAAAATTAATACTATCTAAATAGAAAAACTCGTGTGGACTACATAAAAGAGTAATGATTAACTCTTAGAAAATATTGAATCTATGTAATATGAAATTCAAAATATAAAAAAATACTCTAAAATTTTAAATTACTATGTGGTTTGATTACGTCCAGAATATGACAATCTATTAAAAACACCTAAGTGCAGGTGCGGCGAAGCAGTAAATAAAAATCTTGTAAGATTGGAGCCGATTCACAGGGAACAGTTAACAAAACATGCAAAATTTAGGTGCTAACATTCACCTCTAGTAACAGATTAGATACCGACTAAATCATACTAAATACCGTAGTGTTGCAATGGAGTCAGTTGGAACCTAAACCGACCGGTTTAAATTTCACCTTAAATAGTACCGATGTGAATTGGACAATTGGAGCAGAAAATAGTAACAAAAATAAAATAGATATTTTTGGGAGATTTGATATTTATTGTGAAACTAGATTGTAAATAAAATTTAATTAAACGGTCTTGGATCTAATTGATCTGATCACCTGATTCATTCGAAATTCTAACGGAGATTTTATAACTCAAATCATTAGCTTCGTCTTGAGTCTTTAATTCGGAATATTTAACTTTTAAAACAAAAATTCTATAATAATCAAATCTAGAATAATAAAATTAAAATCATAAATTCATACCATCAATTTGTACAAAAACTATACCAAAGTAAGGTTTGTGCATAAAAATTACCAAACTTAGTCAAGAATCTAAGTTTTTTCAAAGATCTAGAATTTAATTACCAAGAATTAAAAGATTTTAAATATAAACAATGAAAACTCAATTACCTCCATTGATATTCCAAGATTCTCAGATGATCTTCACAATTGAGTCCAAGAATAAAACTAGCTACTCATACTATTAGAAAGACATAACTTGAAAAAGAATTTCATTACTAGTCTTATAAATCACAACAAAACACAAGATTGAAAATAAAGACAAACTAATTACTAAAGAAATAAACTAAACTCTCTCTCTAAAACTTGCTCTCCTCTCTCGTACAATTTATGCTGACACCCGTCACTCTTCTAGAAAACTTGTTGTACTCTTCTTTTTTTATAGATGACAGGCTCACCTACTCTCCTCTTTTCTTTCTCCTTTTTCTCACCTACCCTCACCTACCCACATTATCCTATTTTATTTTTTTTTCTTCTTTCTTCTCCTTTTCTCTTCCTTCTTTATGCGTCCATCACCTGCCCACTTATCTTGTCTCTAATCACTCATCTGTACTAACTACAAAAGATATAATAGCTAATATATTATACTGTATTATAATATAAACATATATATATATATATATATAGTTAATTGTTACTTTGTGACAACAAAGTGATAGCCACTAACTAATATATATAATCATTTAAATATTAAAGATATAAAGAATATATCATGCATTAGTTTGTTTATTTTACCTTCAAATTTTTACAAAACATAAAAAATAATAAATTTATATTAGAATAATAAATAATATATAAATAATTATTAATAATAGCTTACAATCACACTCCCTAACTAAGCTTTTGCTAGTCTCTAGCATAACAAAACATACTTAAAAAGGTATGCCCCACTTTTATAAGAATCACGAGTGCATTTTAACTATGCACCAAGCCTTTAAACCACTAATTTTTCTTAGTAGACGAGTGATATCTCGTGAGGATTTTCAGTGATGATACCCACAAATATCAAAATGTGGTCTATGGGTGAGGATAATAGAAACAAAGTATGACATGTATCAAATACAAACATATTCTGTCTATCCTACTTTTTAATACACAAGTAAGATAATGTCTTAGAACAACATATGAGAGGTTTTGTATGTGTGCGTTCATTACATGATAAGAAAGGTATTACAACATAAGAACACAGTGTTATCTTTTAAGCTTTGATTCAGCCTCACTGGATATTCTCTCAGAAAGAAAGAAATCAGGCATCTAACACAGATTGTCTATGCAAGAGAGTAAATATAAATTATAATCAAAAGAGACAATTATTAAAAAAATGATGTGAATATATATTATGGGAGACGACTTGACATAGGTTCATGAAAGAATACTCAATGTTAAAACCATACAAGCAATTGATAGGTAAATTCTTTACAAAATGAATGAACAAACAATGTACACATCAAATTCTCGAGAACTTTGTTTAGGTTGTAACTTGGTCATGAGGTTTAAGGTAGGGAGACAGATATGATAAAAAATTTAAAACATGTGTGATCAAGGCATGAATTGATCAATGAATACACACCTTTAAATTCTCTATTTCATTTGATATATATTTTTTTTTCAATAGACAACCTTTTCTTTTTCTTCATCTTTTTTTTTACTTCCCTTTTTTCTTTATTTTTCTTTTCTTTCCTTCGTTGCTAATTTTTTTCATATTGTAAATAAATCACCCACTTTCTCAATTCATGTCGTGCCTCGATTTTTTGCACCCAAAAAGACAAGTGAGAAGAACACAATACTCCCTCATTAGAACTCATCTTCCCAGAAGGACAAGTGTAACTAGGTTTGAATTGAAAATTAATTTTGATTAAAGGCTTTTGAAAAATAATTTGGAGTCGCCACCTAACTTGATTAAGGTAAGTTAGGTCACCTAAAAACTAAGCACAATCCGAATATTACACTTAGGGTTTTTTTGAAAATACTTCCTCGAGAGAGAGTTTTCAAGAAAACAGGTTGTTTGGAAATCTTTGAAAAAATGTAAGCCCTTTTTGAAACCAACTTCATTTTGGTCTTCGAAAATAGTAATCTAGGTTCGGAGGTAAGTTACGTATAGGGAAGACCTACTAAGCCATCACCCTACCCCGCTCTCGCAGTACCTACATGTCTATTCACCCTAAGTTCACTCATTTAGAATCTTTGATTAATAAATGTCCAAAAACTATCCACTTTAAAAAAGAAGTATGAAAAGAAGTTTGACATGATGCATGATATGCAAGTGCAAGAAAAGACTTTGATTTTGAAAATAGACTTTACAAGAAGATTTAATTTTGAAATGGATTTAAAAAGATAGACTTGATTTCTGAAAGAAAGTTTTAGAAATTGGAAATATAAATTTGAAATAGATCATGAAATTGGAAGTTTGAAAATAGTTATGGAACTGAAAATTTGGAAAAAGTTATGACCGCACCCATGAGAGTTACCTATGTATCTCCTTTAGGGAATCAGGTCAGTCGTAGTTCGGACAAGAGTCCGATTGAAAATAGAAGATTTTGATCGGAAAAAGTGTTTGATTGGAAACTTAGAATGGAAGATTAGAATCGAGATTGAACTTAGACCTCGAATTGAAATTGAAAGAGGATTTAACCCTTGAACAAGAACTTGAACTAGATTTGGAAAGAGGGAGATTTGAAAACATTTTGAAATTTGAAATTAGAAAACCTTTGTTTAGAAAAGAGTGGAAGCTTCCTAACTTTAGGTTTAAGATTGAACTAAGATTTAGGCCTCCTAGGGTTTAGGTTACCTAAGATTAGAACATATAGTTGAATTGAAAATGATTTGATTTAAGAAGTTTGAATTAGGAAAGATTCGAATTAAGAAAGTATAAGTACCCCATTTTTGCCCACTCGGCAATCTCCGGCCTGACCAAACTCCCTTTGAAAAATCCACAAGCACATTCAAGTCCAAATCAACTTTCAAACGCCTATCTAATCAGTCATCCGTTTCTCGAGCCCGCTAGGCCCAATAGAGGCCTAATAACCAAAAATGCCTCTTGGGCCTCCCGGCATATTTTGAGAAAGCTCAAAATCTCTCAAAATGGTAAGTCCATCCTTCCAAAATGTTACTAAACGGTTAGGCGTACTCCACACGCCATCCAGTTCAATTCTGGTCCTATTCCAACTAACTCTAATTAAAATGACTGTTTTGCTCCTGAATGCCTCAGCACTGCACAAAACCTACCAAATGGTTAAAGACTCTCCCGAAACCATCCCTGAATAACCCATCACAATTAACATAGCACTCCGATCTTTTCCTGACCATTTTCAACCGAAACCAGCCAAAATGACCATTTTGCCCCTAAGAACCCAAACGGGCCCCAAAACAACACTGGTCCTAGGATATTGAACGGCGGGTCTTGTCATACACCCCTGTTTAACCTAAGGAGGACCTTATGACACTAGACATCCCCGACTCAACAAAAGCTCCTCGGAGCGTCTCGCAAACTCTCTGCCAAGATTGTCTTTTCTCCCGATTCCCTAGTTACAACGCACAGTCAAACGACTTGAGAAATGCGTAAACCCGGGAATTCCTGAAAGCTCATTCATAGGTATTTCTATCGATATGGCTCAATCGGATAGGTCGCTTCTTGAAGTCCCTCATCACGTGGCTCAAAACTTACTACTTTTAGCAATCCCTGGAGCATCTCACGGACGCTTCGCCAAGGTTGATTTTTTCTCCAATTCCCTAATTGTAACGCACTGTCAAATGACTTAAGAAATACGTAAATTAGGAAATTCCTGAAGATATTTCCAGAGTACTTTTCATTGGTACGGTCCGATCAGAGAGATCGCTTCCCGAAGGCCTCGATCATACGGCACAAAAACAGCTACTTTTGAACTCCTGCGGAGCATATCATAGATGTTTGGTAGAAATGCGATTTCATGCACACTTCCTGAGACAATATCTCACACTTTTGAACACTGTTCAAACTTTTTAAAAACTAGAAGTTCATGAAAAACCCTAGGAGAACACTGTGGATACAATTGATTCTTTCGAAACCTTTCCGTTTCGCTCAATTATCGAGGCAAGGTTTAAACAAACATTCCCAGTGGCGGAGCGTATGCTACATGGGCCCAAATTTTGATCAGATCGATCAAGATTTGCTTAGGCGTTAAGATTTAGCTAGTATAGGGAGTGCCACGTGGCCTTCATTATATGGAACAGTACCGGTGCATGTAACACATGCGCCTGTGTAAATTTTACACATGCATATGTTCTATATGCGCTAGTGTCCAAAAATTTTGCCTATAAATACAGGCCTCCCCCTCTGCAAATTTCAGGACCAAAATTGATGTGAAGCTTTGCTAAAACTGCTCCAAAACCTCGAATCTCTACTTACATTTCACTCCTCCAACACTTAAGCTAGATACCACCTCGCTCTAATCCATACACTTCACTTATATAGCCCTCTACACCATTAAACATCACCTTCTAGCCCCTCAAGCCTATTTGAAGCCAATCAAGTTCAAGTCAAGGCATTCATAGAAGTCTACAAGTGTGTTGAAGGCTAAAGGTGGTATCTCTTTTACATTTTATCTTCCCCCACTTTTCTCTTCTCTCTCTGAGCCTACTTAGGCTATTCTCTATTTTAATCCCCATCTTCAACCCCCCTTTCTTGCATGCTTGAGCCAAGAGGACTCTTAGTTCATGTCTAGAGAAAAGCTAGTGGGAGCCATCATGTAGGGGGATCTCTTACTAGCCTACTTTAAGATGGTATGGCCTAGGAGCCCTTTGATTATGTGGTATAGCCTAAAGCCTTATATGTATTCATGACCCCATTGCATTTTGCTATCTTGATCATGTCTTGTGTGCTTGGCTTCATTTTCATGTTTATAACCATGTTCTACAAGGCTTGCATTATTCTTATTTCCATGCCATTTTCAAGCTCAATGTTCCTTTCAAAATAGTTGTAAGAGTTGGTCCCTTGAAGTTTAGGATGAGACATTAGAAATCATGCCTTAGAAAATCCCTCCATTAACCCCTAACTCACATCTTTGCATTCCAACTTGCATGAAAATGATTTTCAAACTCTCTAATTCCCAAGGTTTTTATTCTCTTAATTTTAGTGGTTGAAATAGCCCCATGGAACCCTCTCTTGTGTGGTCTCTCTTTTATATTGGCCATAGGAGCCCTAAATTGTTAGAATGGTTCCTTTCTCTTTTCATTATTGTATACAAATGATTTTCAAACTCTCCAACTCCCAAGGTTTCTATTCTCTCAAGTTTAGTAGTTAGAATGGCCCCATGGAACCCTCTCTTGAGTAGTCTCCTTTTTACATTGGCTATAGGAACCCTAACTTGTTAGAATGGTTTCTTTTGAAAACTGGTTTTCAAAACCTTCTTCTCAAAAATGGTTTTAAAAGATTCATTGTCTCAATATTCGCATTGAAAATGCTTTTTCAAAAAGTTGTCATCATTATGTTGATTTTTAAAATCCCTACTCTTTTAAAGATAAAAGTTATAATGGTTCTAAGAAAACCTTCTTTAGAATGGTTTTCAAACACTAACCATATAAACCATATCCTTGGCTAGAGTCAAATTTTCATGGAAATAAACTTCAAAAGGTTATCTACCAAAGTCCTTTGCATAGCATAAATTATTTTTTTCAAAGCTCTTTCCAAAAATGCATTAAATCACCTTTCAAAATCATTTTCAACCCAATCCTAGGTTAACTTGACCCTACTTATCCAACCTTAGATTAACTTGACCTTAGTTATTCAACCCTAGGTTAACTTGACCCTAGTTGTGCAACCTTAGGCTAACTTGACCCTAGTTATTCAACCCTAGGTTAACTTGACCCTAGTTGTCCAATCTTAGGTTAACTTGATCCTAGTTGTCCAACCCTAGGTTAACTAAACCCATAGTTAGTTAACCCTAAGTCACTTTAACCCTAGGTTAACCTAACCTGAGTTAGTTAACCTTAGGTCACCCCTAACCTTAGACCAACCCAACTTAGGTTAGTATACTTCAAGGTTCCAACTCATGGACCTCTTTTCAAGATTCTCCCTATTTAAAACTATTCTCATAACCCTTTCTTCCAAAATCTCCTACACTCCATATTTAAAAATAACTTCAAGAATTCCCAACCCTAAGGTGTCCCTATCCTTTTCATGGTTATGGATTCCAAGGGAATGTGATATATCAAGAAAAACCTCCAAGGTTGTCCATATTAGGGTTCCAAAGTCCTAAGCGTTTTCAAACACCACTTTCAAAAACATTTCGAAGATCTATTTACTAAAATACTCGTAAAATCATACCTCCAAGGTTTCAAGCATGACTACAAAACCTTTCCAAAACTCCCTTGAAGATGTTCCCAGAGCATTTCAAAAAAACTTCAAAATCCCCTTTTAAGATTTTAAGGTCCCATCTCAAAACACTCCACTACCTGATTTCAAATAAAAACTTTTAAGTTCTCTTTTCCAAAGACCTCAATGTGTCTTCAAAACATTCCAAAGGCCTTAATGCACCTATTTTCCATCGAGCTCTTGCCCGAACTACGAATGACCTGATTCTCGCCAAATGAGGTACGTAGGCAACCTAAAATGGTGCGGTCGTAACTTCCATTTCAACTCCAGTCTCTTTTTCAAAAGTTTTTATTAATTCAAAGTTTCTATCTCAAACCCCTTTGAACTCCCATGTTTTTAAACATTTGCATCATACGTCATTCATCCGAAAAGTGATGACTAAACCCCTTTTTCAAAATTCTAAAGTGAACATTAAGTAGATAATGGTAACCGGTTATTCTAGTGGGTGAACAAAAGGGTGATTAGACATGTAGGTACCGAAAGGGCGGGGTAGGGTGATGATCTTAATGTATCTTCCCTACACGTAACCAACTCCCGGACCATAAATTTCTGCTTTCGAAAGACCAAAATGGAGTTATTTTCCAAAAGAGCTTAAATCTTTTTAAAGGTTGCCAAATAACCCATTTTCTTAAAAACCCTCTCTTGAGGGAGTTTTAAAATTTTTTTCCAAAAATCCTAAGTTTAATCTTCGGATTAATACTTAGTTTTAGGTGCCGTAACTCACCTTAATCAAATTAGGTAGTGACTTCTATTTTTCTAAAAAGCACTTAATCAAACCAATTTCAATTCAAACCTAGTCACGCTTGTCTTTTTAGAAGGATGAGTTCTAGTGATAGAATTCCGCGCTTTTGTCTCCAAGCCGAAAGGACCTTGGACCTAAAAATCGGGGCGCGACAGAAAGATTCGAATTAGGAAAGTTGGATTTAAGGAAGACTCGAAAAGAGATTTGACTTGATTTGAAAAAATTTGACTTGGAATGGATTTAGAAAAGCTAAGGTTTAGGAAAAATTAGACTTTGGAAAGCTTGAGAATTTGGAAGGTTTGAACTTAGGAAAGTTCCATTTTAAGAAAGTGCCAAATTAGGAAAGTTTTGGATTTAGAAAGTTTCAACTTAGAAAAGTTTTGAATTTAGAAAATTTTGAAATTGAGAAAGTTTTGGTTTTGAAAAGATTTCAATCTAAGAAAGATTTAGAATTTGAAAAGTTTGATTTAAGAAAGATTTAAAAAGTTTAGAAATTAGGAAATGTTTAAATTTAGAAAGATTGGAAAGTTTGAAATTTGGAAAGGTTTGACATTAGGAAAGTTCAGGATTTAGGAAAGGATTGAATTATGAAATATTTGACTTCTATTTCCAGAGATGATTTGATTTTGTTTCAAAAAACGGAGGATTGGATTTGGTTTCCTAAGTTGGAAGACTAGATTTGACATAGAATTAGAAAGGATGAGATTTGGAAACTTGGATTTAGAAAATATGATTTGATATGGAAAAGAGATTTAGGAAACCCAAGAGTTCGATGTAGAAAAATAGAATTTTGGAAAGTTATGATTGGATGTAGAGAAGAAAAGTAGAAATTAAGATTTCTTAATCATTGGCTCTAGGGCTTGACATGGACTCCAAGAAAAACAGATTTTGGAAAGCAAATCTTTTGAAGGAAGTTTCTAGGAGGGAAATTTGAAGAGTGTTTTTAGAAAGTTGAATTTTGCAAAAAGTTTTTGGAAAGGAGTTTTTTTTTTAGGAAAGAGATTTTTTTTAGAAAGAGTTTTAAGGAAAGTAAGTTTGAAAATAGATTTTAGAAAGTAATTGAAAAAAGAGTTTTTTGAAAAGTAAGTTTAAAAAGAGATTTTTGCAGAGGATTTAAAAAGAGGTTTTGGAAGGGAGATTTTCAAAAAGTGATTTGGAAAGAGAATGGAATATGGAATTTTATAGGTCTCTAAAAATATCTCACTTTCCTAAAACGACTCTAACCATAGAAAGATTAGAACCATTCTAGGATTGTGGTTTTAAAAACAATAAGGATTTTACAATATGGACCATGATAGTCACTTTAAATATAACACTTTCCTAAAACAACTCTAACCAAAAAAGGGCTAGAATCACCTTAGGATTGTGACTTTTGAAAACAAGTTTAGAAGAAGAAGATTTTAATGCAAGTTTTGAAAGAGATTTTGTTACAAGTTTTTGAAAACAAGTTTAGAAAACTATTTTAAAAAGATGTATGAGTATGATATGCACAATGCAAATAGGGTCATGAACATATAAGATTGAGGTTTCACCACATAATCAAGGGGCCGAATCCACATGGTCTAAGGTTGAATTAGAGGAAAGCCCCCGACATGGTGACTTTCAAACATTCTTCCTACACATGAATCAGGGATTCCCTTATTTCAAGCATGCAAGAAGGGCGGGAGAGGGGGGGGGGAAGAAGATAGGGGATTAAAATAAAAGAAAACCCAAGTGGGTTAGGAGAGAGAAGAGAGCGAGGAGAATTGCATAAACTTAAATAGAAAACTAACCTTGTGTCTTCTTTGATTTGCTTGCTTTACTTCACGTTGATCTTCTAGAGTTTCGAGATAGCAACACCTTGAGTCTTCAATGGTTGGCTTGGAGGCTAATATAGGCGTGTATTGAGTGTATGTATGCTACAGTTAAAGTGTGTAGGGGCTAGGGTCTGAAGAAGCCTAAGAGAGCTAGGGTTTGGAAAGAGTTTGAGGGCTGTATATCGAGAGAGAGAGTTTCTGGAGTTAAATTGCTGACCTATTTTATGTAGGGAAGAGGCTCTGTATTTATAGACAAAAAATTGACCTACCGCCTGTTGTAGTGGTGCCAGGCTTAAAATCCCATTGGTGCCACTACTAGTGATGTTAGCCAGTGAGGAAATATTTTAGGGCGGCAAGAAACATATTTTCAACCCTTGATATGGAAGACAAAAGATTTGGGTGCCTATCCTTGTGACTACCATGCATTTTTTAGCCTAGCCCCACTAAAAGTGACTTCGGAAGGTCCGGGAATATTTCGGAAGGTCGGGAATGATCTGGAAGGCCAGAAATGGATAAAAACCTTTGAAATAGTGTCCCAAGGGTGACGGACTTAAAAAATAAGGTCAGAATTGGTGACCTGGCTATTAGGGGCAAAACAGTTAACTAGACCAAAAAACCACCAAAATAGACTCGAAATAATCCATGAGCGGACTTAAAGGTTGGAAACACTATCCAGAGTGTTCCAAGGGAGTTCCGGTTTGATACCCAGAGCCGATGTGGTTGGAAAAGGCGATCGGCCCACCAGGGGCAAAACGGTTATTTTGCACCAGGTTTACCGGAATTCACTCGGAATGATCCAAAAAGGCAATGGAAGGTTGAGAGTACTATTAGAAACGTTCTTGGGAGGTTATCGGTTTGATACCCAGAGTCGGTGTGGTTCTCAAAGACACTTGGATGCCTTGGGGTAAAATAGTTATTTTGACTGAATGGTCCCGAAATTGGTTTGGAACCGACTAGAAGGCACTTAAACATGCCAGATCGTCTTTTAGACAATCTTAGAAAGGTGGACTTACAGTTCTGAGGACTTAGGTACTTTCTCAAGAAACGTGTTGAAAATAGCCCAACGGGTAGTTTGGTCATTTTTCACTGGAGTGGGCTAGTAGGCATTGGTGTTAACCCCGGCTTTGAGTGTTTCCGTCACTCTAATGGTCTGTGACGAGTTGGTTTTCAAAAGTATCTCATCCTTTCGTAAACGTGTCATGGCCAAGAGGCGAATTTAGTCCCGTGACATAGGGGGTTTGTTGGCAATTTCTAATGTCGACCTGTTTACTAGTGTTTCCGCTATTCTGACGGTTGCGATGTTTATGAACGTTTTCGCCACTCTGATGGTTTGCGTTCATTTCGGAGACCACTTGATCTCAGGAAGTTGCTCGGTAGACTTATCGTTTGAGGAATCAATTTTCTCGAAAGACGCGCTGAATAACGAACATTGTTCATTGCCGGGCTACTAGGCTCCAAAGATGGACTATTCTACCATCTTGGGGACTTTGGGGTCTCATCTCGGTCGACGGGTTTGAAGGGACTTACCATTCCGAAGAGTTTTTTTAAAAAACGTGCCAGATTGGATGGTCTTATCGACTGAGGGATTAACTTTCTTGAAAGGCGTGCTGGATTGAGTTTGATTGACTTGGACTGGAATTAGAACTGGAATTGAAGTTGAATTTGAGATTGAAATGGGAACTTACCATCTCTAGGAAGACGTGCCAACTGGAATTGGACCAAGCAATGCCATAAGGGCATTTTGGTCATTTTGCCTTTATTGGGCTCAGTGGGCCCGCGAAGCGATTGATTGGTTGGATTAAGTTTGATAAGTTAATTTAAACTTGAATATGTCTGTGTTGATTTGAATACGAGTTTGGACGGACTGGAGATTGCCGAGTAGGCAAAAATGGAGTGCTTATAGCTACCCCTCTTTTTCTATCATTGCTTGTCGAAGACAGAAAATAATAAAGTAAGAGTTGTATGTTGACCGCGAGACAATCGAAGGGACGGACTTTGAAAATTGTTTTTAAATCGGAGTTTGAAAATGGAAATTTTGAGTTTGAAAGCTGGATTGTCTTGATTTTTGAAATCTAGAATTTGAAAAACCTTGATTTTGAAATGATTATGGAATTGAGGTTGATTGTTTGAAAAAATTTTGAAATTGATTTTGGAAATTAATTAATTTGGATTTATATTAGAAAGATTTTGGAAAACCTTTGAAACTTGGAACAAAACTTTCAGGGAAAATGTTTTAAAATTTAAACAGGCTTTTGAGGCGAAAATTTGAAAATTCGTAATTTTTGAAAATGAGATTTTGACAAAAAAAAGAAAAAAAGAACTTAGGAAACTTATGAAACCTTTTAAGGAAGAAATTTTTAAAACCTTTAGAATATTTTTAGAACTAAGCTTTTGAAGGATAAAACTCGAAAAACCCAAGAAATGATTTTGAGATTAAACTTTTTGAAATCAAACTTTTTGAAGGAAAAGTTAGGAGAACCTTAGGAATGGGGCCTTTTTAGCAAAAAAGACCCCGAGAAACTTGGGGGGGGGTCTTTTTAGAAAAACTTTTTAAGGAAATGTTAGGAAAATTAAGGAAAATAGAATTTTAAATAAAAGTTTTTAAAGAAAAACTTTGGAGATCTGTTTTTCGAAATGAGGAAAGGGATAGAAATTTTCTGAAATAGAATTATTTTGAAGGAAAAAGATAAAACTTTTGAAGGTGGGGCCTTTTTGATAGAGAAAATCCAAAAAACTTGGATGGTCTTTTAGAAAACTTTTGGAAAGAAAACTTGGAAAGATTTTGAAAAACAGAGTTTTCGATAAAACTTTGGAGGAAAACTTTTAGAAGTCTTTTGAAAATAGATTTTTGGATTTTAGAAGATTTAAAATTGATGAGGACCTTGGATGGAAGAGTTAAAACTTTGGAGTTTGATAGAGATTTTAGAAAGAAAGAGTTTTTGATTGAAACCTTGAAATTTTAAGACATTTTAAGGGAAAGAGTTTTGGAAAGCTTGATTGAAATGGAAATCTTTTTGAAAAACAGGATTAGAAAAGTTTTGAGATGGATTAGAAAACTTGGGATTTGATTTTGCAAAGGACTTTAGAAAGGAATTGGATTTTGAAAAAATAATTTTGAGGATGAACTTTTGGAGGAGGGAGTTAGAAAATCCTCTTTTTTTTATTTTTAAATTGATTTTGAAAAAGAAATTTTAGTGGAAAGAATTTTTGAAAACTTTTGGAGAAAAATGTTAAGAAACCCTTGGGAAACTGATTTTGAAAAGGAACTTTAGAATAGAGAGTTTAAGAAATTTTTTGAGAGTTGATTTTGAAAGAGAATTTTTGGATGGAGAAGTTTAAGAAGTCTTTAAGTTGGTCGTAGTAGGATTTATTGACAGTTGTGTCATTCATTTTCATTTATATTTTATTTCCTTGTTATTATTATTATTTTTTTTTTCTACTTTTATTTGTTACTTTTTGAACTGCATGTACCGTATATTAACACCTTTTACTTTGACTTACCTTTCAGGATGACAGACGCAGGCGATGACGATTTCGAGAGGAGGCGCCACTTCCGGAAAGCGACCCGAACAAATTCTGTCAGCAGCTCCAGTTGATCTAGGGGTAGTTGGCAATCTACTGGACATGCATCTTCTAGCCAAAGCGGACGGGGGAGTAGACCTCAGTCGACCCCTTCATTTCAGTCAAGCCAGCCTTTGAAGAGGAGATAGATGCCGAGGTTTCCCATTTTTGACCTTTGGGATGGTCGATGCTCTTTTAAGTCGACTGTGGATTTGGTATGACGGGTATCATATGACCTTTGGTTGTATGGCTTCTCTCATATCGATACAGCTTATTTTCGGCAATGGTTCCCTTCTGGCCGCCTGACTTGTATTTCTTTCGTGAGCTTGCTCCCTCTAACCACGAGTATGGTTTCTTCCTAGGTTTTTGAAAGGATTCGGGTGACATTGTAGGACTTATTTTTCCTGATGGTTTCATTATAGTTATCTTGTCTCAGCTTAGGCTCCGTCATGCAGTCCTTTCTTTTGTTCTACCCTAGTTTCCTTATATTCCAATAAAGTTCTCGTTCTCTCATTTTGAGTTTGCGACGGATAGGAGAGCTCACTCCGGGAATTGGCATACCTCTCAAGATTGTTCCATTTGTCACATGTTAGCCCTAGCTCTACTTCTCTTGAACTTGCTGATGTTTCCGCGTTGGAGGGGGTGGGGGATGACTTGGTCGATTGTCGGTTATGTGCACTGCTTGCCAAGATTCGTAAAGAGCACTCATATGCTCCTATAGTTATGGGAGAGACCTTCGTAAGCCTTACTAGACTCTAGCAAGGGGTCGATGCTCATTTTCGGGGATGTGTTTCATTATTCCAACTCTAGGCAATCGGACAATTATTCATTGCTCCTCTTTTTTAGCATACATGGTATCTCGAGTCAGAAGTCATTTGATTGGGAAGGTTGAGGGTGGGTCATTACTCTATTATCTGTTTCTTGTCGATCATGGAAATCTGAGTTTTTTGAGGTATGTGCTAGTGCTGAAGATGTCTGAGGGGTGACGTTAGCTCATTTTTATGTTTCACATCGTTCCTTGTTTCCTATTTGAGAAAGAGAGAGAAAGACATAGAGTTAGTTTTTGTACAAAAATAGTTTACTTATACCAGTTCTAAAAATGCACAAGTAAAGAGATGAATACATGTTATACTCCTCTTCCTTTATTTTATTTTATTTATTATTACTTTATTTTTTTATGAATGCACATGGAATTAGTTGCATGATTTATTTTGCATGCCCTACTTTTTGATTTTTTTTATTATTTTATGAATGCACAAGTTCATACAGAAATGAAGTTTAATGCATGTTATACTTTTAGATGAATGCACCTACAAGAAATGCAATTGAATGCATGCCATGTTTTTTTTTATGAATGCATGAATAGATACAAGCTATACAGAAATTTAATGGATGTACAGGTTATACATGTCATGGATGCACTAGTACTACATGTATATAGGCTATTTACAAAGGACATCCCAGGATTGCCCCAAGGCCCGTACTCTCAGGATTCTGTTTCCCTTCCAGGATTTTGTCCCATTCAGTTTTGTCCCATTCTCATCGGGGTGTGATAACATTGGCACCATTCTCTAGGGATCTTGACCTTTGGGTTTGCTATCCTATCTCTACTTTCTACAGGGTTACTGTTTGGAATTTTTCTGACCTCTTTTGGTTTTCTCTCACAGATTTCCAAAATGCCACCGTAGCTTGAGTGACAACTCGCATGCCCTTTGCAGAGCGATAAACGGCTAGGCTCTCAATCCGAGAAGCCTTTTTTATGACCGTAATGCAAGCCAGGTTAGGGGTTGTAAGAAATGAAAGGGTATTTAGGCTCAAAGATTTTAGCGGGTTGTTTAAATCAAAACCATCTGAGCACACCTTGAAGCATGAGATTGCCCTTGCATTCCTTTCCAGTTCTCCTTTCTCATCTTACCTGTCTTGGTATTATTCAGGCTTATTTGGACTAAACAATTTTCTTTGATAAGAGAGGACTTTAATTTGGACCGTAATGTAGGCTAAGTTAAGGAGTTTATGAATGAAAGTGTATAAAGGCTCAAAATTATCACTTGTGGGGTTTCGAAAGACCAATAATCACCTTTGGCCATTTAACTTCCATTCATTGCTTTTTTCTTTCCTTCATACTCTTGTTGTTCTTTTAGACCGCTTGCTGCCTTCTAATTTAAGATTTTTTTTTCATCAAGAAATTTATTGCTAAGCCAACTTTTGGATATGTCAACTTTTCATTTATATGTTGGGATGACAGTATCTTCTTTTGAAAATCACCACGAACACAATATCTTCTTTACTAGAGATGCCTTTGATGCCATAACTTCTTAGAAATCACCACTTTCATCATTGCTTATTTGTTCTTACTTATGACTTTTGCCTTAACCCAGTGTGAGCGGCGACAATCTGGTCGGTTTTCTTTAGAAATTGTAATTGGCTCAAGTGGGCTTTGCAAAGGGATTTTCTTTGTGTATGGTACCAGAATTGAGAGCCTCTTATCATTTCAAATTGAATTGGTTAGTCCATAAAGCCTTTATACAAAATTAAGACAATGTTTCTAAAAAAATGATGTGTTTCTGTTAGTAACCCCTATGTATTCTATTGAATCAACTATTTTGTGCTTACTCCAGTGTGGGGGATGGTTCTTGGTTTGGAGATACCTAAATAGAAATCAGTTATGACTCTAGTGGGCTGATCAAAGGGTAGTGTTTATTTCTTTTTGGATAAATAGAACAATGGCTTCTCATTATTTGGAGGACTCGGCTGCCCATCGCTTAGCTAAGATATCATTCAAGTGTCGCCTCTTCAATAAACTCCACACTTCTTTGTTAAGACTATCCTCCCCCAATCTCTCTCTCTCTCTCTCTCTCTCTCTTTCTCTCTCTCTCTTTCTCTCTCTGTCTCTGTCTCTGTCTCTGTCTCTCGAAGGTTGTAACCCCCTTTAAGTCGATTGCCCATGGTATCCCATCCTTTAAGTCGAGTCATTACGAAATGGGAAAGAATCCCTAAAAGCAATAATCGCCCACAAGAATATGAGACAAAGGAGATAAATTAAAAATTAACACTTTCTTATTTCAAATCATGATTGTATGGCATGAAATGTTTATTTAAACGAAATATGCGAGAAATAGAAAGATGATAAGAAAATGGACGAATCTTGTGGAAACCTCCCTTTTCTTATGGGCCTTTTGATAAGAACTCCTAATAGGGTTTTGGGACTATGCCCATCTCCTTGGTATTCCATTCGCCAGATGTATCCCCTAAAAACATAGGGCAAATCGATAGATCTTTCACGACGCTTGGGGAATTGTCGAAGATGGTATTGCTATTGATTTCCTCCTCCATGATTGTGTTGACGGTGTGATCACGTTGCGGACTAGTGGGAACAACGGGGACTGGGTTCACCTCCTTGATTTCGACAATCTTATTATCTATTAGATCTTGGATTTTATGTTTCAGAGATCGAAAACTTTCTATGTCATGGCCTAGTCCACCTGAGTGATATGCGCACCTGAGTGTTGAGTCGAAAGAGGGTGGTAGAGGTTTAACCAGTGGTGTAGCCGGTATTGGGCGCAGGTATCTAGCTTTCAGCAAGTTATTGTAAGCATTTGTTTGGGTGCCGGCTAGTTGGGTAAAGGGTCGATTTTGCCCTCTTGCTCTTTTAGGTCTATTATATGACGATGCATAAACTAACACAAAAGTAGGCACCCTAGGTGTTCTTAGTGTAAACTGTTGCAAAGGCAGAGGGTCGAATGCTGTAGTAGTAATTCCTGCCAGGTTCGATGCTTGGGATTCACTGAGACTTTGCATTTTACATTTTAGGGTATAGCAACTTTCAACGTTATGACCTTTACATTCAAGCGCTTTATCAAGAATGGGCTTAGGAGGTAAAATAACCAGGTGCCTAGATTCAAAAAGTTGCCAGTAAGCTGCATCTAGAGAGCCTTCGGGCAGGGTGAAGTTTTGACTTTCCTTTTTTACCTTCTCTTGAGAAAGAGTATGCCCAACTTCAACCTGTGTCTGATCCGCATCCTATGGGGGGTTGGTAGGAGTTTGAGGGTAGAGTACTGTGGTAACATGGAGTTGAGGTTGTGGCGGGTTGATGATATTCTGGTGGGAGGTTGACTTTTCTTCTTTTTTCACATTGGTCATTTCTACATAAGATAGAGAGAACATGTTCTCCAGTTTCATTATCCTTTTTCTGAGTTTCGCTTGTTCTTCCAATATTCGAGTCTGCCCATTCCTGAGTGGTTAATTGGATGGCACTGAGGTTAAGGGCATTGTTGGAGTGGGCTCTTTGGACGCCATTGCCTGTATCAGCTTGAACATTTCATCTATATTGCTTTTCATCTCATTGATCTCCTCGCGAGAGATAGAGGAGGTCCTATTGAGGTTGGCTGCCATTAGCAAAGTTCTTTGTGGGGTAATGATGGGGTCTCTAGGTGGATGCTATTCTTTCTTGAGAGCAATGTTGACTTTTATGGTATGATATCTTATGAATGAAAAAGAAAGAAAAATAAAAGACACAAACCACAAGTTAGGTTTTTGTTTTTAGAGAGTTTTATGTAACGCATGCCCTAGGGTGTCCCTATTTGAGGGGGGAGACTAAACATTATGTATTTAGGCTCACTTTTGGAGATAGGGGGTTTGCCCTTGTATGCAAATACCTTACCGTTGATTGGGAGTATACATGCATTTGTACATTCGTTCGCAAGAAGTAAAAGGATACATCGAACTTTGAGTTTAAGATACAAGAATAAATCAAAGTACATTTCAATAGGGGGAGGGGGAACATTTTCCTTTAAACTTCCACCTATCTACTTTTATATTGGAGATCCTAAACTACTCTTGAGTCTTCGGGTTCGCCTTGCTTGTGTAAGCACCTTATTTTTGACCGCTCGGCAGTTTACAGTCCGTCCAAACTTGATTTCAAGTAAATATGGACATATTCTAGAATTCTAATCCTAATCTAGTATATCCATCGCTTTGCGAGCCCACCAGGCCCAAATAGAGGCAAAATGACCAAAATGCCCTTGTGGGCGTTGTTCAGTCCAATCCCGTAGGCACGACTTTCTGAAGACGGTAAGCCCCTTTCCAATTCAAAATTAGGCACGTCTTTCTGAAGACAGTAAGTCCCCTTTCCAATTTCATCAAGCATATCTTTCCGAAGACGGTAAGTCTCGTTTCCAATTCTTTTTCCAATTCCCAATTCCAATCCCTCTCTCGAGAAAGTTGATTCCTCGAGACGGTAAGTCTATCATATCCGGTATGTTTTTTGAAGAAAGTCTCTTTGGAACTGTAAGTCCCTTCAAACCTGTTGACTGGGACAAGACCCCAAGTTCCCTAGATGGTAGAACGGTCCACCTTTGATGCCTGCTAGCTCGCCAATGCAGAAATGTCTGTTTCGGCACGCCTTTTGAGAAAGTTAACTTCTCAGGCGTTAAGTCCTTTTCGCAGCTTCCTGAGATCAGACAGTCTCGGGAATGATTGCAAACCGTCAGAGTAGCTGAAGTACTCGTAAACATCGTAACCGTCAAAGTAGCGAAAATACTCACAAATAGGTCGATATAGGGAATTGCCAACAAACCCCTATATGACAGGACCGCCGTCAGAGTGATGGAAACATTCAAAACCCAGGTCAACACTAGTGCCTGCTAGCCCACTTCGGTGAAAAATGACCAAACTGCCCCTAAGGCCATTTTTTGGCACGTTTCTCGAGAAAATACCCAAGTCCTCATAACAGTAAGTCCACCTTTCCAAGATTGTCTAAAGACCAATCCGGCATGATTAGGTGCCTTCTAGTCAGTTTCGGGCCAATTCTAAGACTTTCCAGTCAAGATGACCATTTTGCCCCTAGGCATCCGAGTGCCTTGGGGACCACACCGGCTCTGGGTATCAAACCAGTAACCTCTCGAGAATGCTTTTTATAGTATCCTCGACCTTCCTTTATGTTTTCGGATCATTCCGAGTCAATTCCGGCAAACCCGGTGCAAGATGACCGTTTTGCCCCTAGCGGACCGGTCGCCTTTTTCGACCACACTGGCTTTGGGTTTCAAACTGGTAGCCTTTGGGAACATTCTAAATAATATTTCCAAATCTCGAGTCTTCTTCCGAGACATTCTGAGTTCGTCCCAACAGCTTTCCGACCCAATTGACCATTTTGCCCCTAATGGCTCAGTCAACCCTTCCGACAATTCTTGTCATCTTTTTTCAAGTCAAATACCTCCTGGGACCCTATTCTAAGGGTTCCTACCCTTTTCTAGCCTTTTGGGCCATTCCCGATCCCTTAAATCCTTCCCGGACCTTCCAGAGTCACTCTTAGTGAAGCCAGGCTAAAAATTGCATGGTAATCACTAGTGCAGGCGCCCAAATCTTCTGAAGATACGTTGCTTGCCGACCTTAAAACTTTCCTAAGTGGCTGGCGCCACTACTAGTGACGCCAAGCCAAAATTTGGCCTGGCGTCAATCCTAGTGGCGCCAGAAGGTTTTTTGGCCTAGTGCCACTACAACAAGCGCTAGGTCATTCTTCTCTCTATAAATACAGAGTCTCCTCCAGCGTGAAGGAGGTCCTCAAACTCAGTCTAAAAACCCTACTCTTCGATATACAGAGCTCGTAGCCTCCCAAAACCCTAGTCTCCTTTAGGTTTTCTAAACCCTAGCCTCCATACACAAACCCTAGCCTCCTACACACTCATACACTCTCATATACTCATACACTAGCCTTAAACCCTCCATTGAAGGCTTGAATTGCTGCAACTACGAAGCTTTGAAGATCAAAGATAAACTCTTGAAGATTGAAGTGAAGACCGAAGCGAAGTAAGCAAAGCAAAGCAAAGCGCACAAAGCTAAACAAAATAAAGAAGACACAAGGTAGGCTTCTTATTTACGTTTACGCATCTTGCCCCTCTCTTCTCTCTCCTAACCCATTTGGGTTTTCTTCTATTTTAATCCCCCATCTTCTTCCCTCCATTTCTTGCATGCTTAAAACAAGGGAATGGTCCATGTGTAGGATTAGGTTGTTGGAGAGTCATCGTGTCGGGGGCTTTGTTTTAGTCTAACCGGAGACAACGTGAGTTCGGCCCCCTTGATTATGTGGTGAAGCCTTTAACCTTGTATGTTCATAACGCTAACTTGTATTGTGCATATCATGATCTTGTATTCTTTCAAAATTCGTTTTCAAACTCGTTTTCAAGAGCTTGCGTTAAACTTGTTTTCAAAACTTGCATTAAAATCTTCTTTTTCAAAACTTGTTTTCAAAATCACAATCCTAAGGTAATTCTAGCTTTTCCGTGGCTAGGGTTGCTTTAGGAAAGTGTTACATTTAAAGTGGCCAACACGGTCCATATTTTAAAATCATTGTTGTTTTTAAAACCCCTATCCTAAAGTGGTTCTAACCTTCTTATGGTTAGAATCGCTTTAGGAAAGTGAGATATTTTATATACTTTCCTAAAAACTCTTTTCCAAAACATTCTCCTCAAAATTTACTTTTTAAAAAGCACTCCCTAGGTTTCCTTCTTAGAAAACTCTCTTCCTAAATCTCTTTCCTAAAAACTTTTTCCAACGATCTCCTTCCAAAAATCCTCTTTCCAAAAACTCTCTCAAAGTGTTACTTTTCAAAAACTCACTTTCCAAAATCTCCTTCTTTAGAGTTCAAGTCAAACCTTAGAACCCATAATTAGGAAACCCTAATTTTCCTTCCCAAAAGCATGATTTCCAATCCCTTATTTTGGCTTCAAAACCTAGGTTTCCAAAACCTCTTGTTTTCTACATCAAAACTATATATATATTTTCAAAACCTTTTTTCTACGTCAAAACTATAGTCTTCCCAAAACTAGGATTTCTAAAAACTCCATCTTTCCAAATTCATGCCAAATCCAATCTCTCTTTAGGAAGCCAAATCCAATCTCCCATTTAGGAAACTAGATCATATCCTCCGTTTTTGGAAACAAAATCAAAACATCTCTTTTTAGAAACAAAATCCAATCCTTTGTTTTGGGAAATAGGAATCTCAATCTTTCCAACTCCAAATCATTCATAATTCAACTCCTTCCTAAATATTACCTGCCTAAACTATAAGTTTCTTAAAACTTTCAAATCTTTCCGTAAACATTAAGCTTTTAAATCTTTCCTAATTCAACCATTTTCTAATTTCATTCCTTTCCAAATTTCAACTTTCTAAATCTAAGTTTTCAAATCCTTCTTAAACTCAAATTTTGAATCATTCTAAAATTCTAAACTTCCCCTAAACTTCAAATCTTTCCAAATCTAAAACTTTCTAAAGTCAAAAATTTCTTACTTTCAAAACTTCCCTATTTCAAAACCTTTCTAATTCCAATGCTTTCTTAAAACAAAACCTTTCCTATTTTAAAACATTTCTTAAAATGAAACTTTCTTAATCGAAAACTTTCCTAAATTGAAACTTTCTTAAAATGAAACTTTCCTAATTCAAAAATTTTCCTAAACCAAAACTTTCCTAAATCGTAACTTTCCTAAACCAAAACTTTTCTAAAATGGAAACTTTCCTAAAATAAACTTTCCTAAAATGAACCTTTCCAAATTCAAACCTTTCCTTAATCTCAATCTTTCCAAAACAAGTCCAAATCTTTCCTCCAACTTCCATCTTTGCAAATCAAAGTTCAATCTTTCTAATTCCAAATTCCAATTTTCAATATTTTATTCTAAGTTAAAAATCAAATCCTTCTTCAAATCAAAGTTTTCTTTTCCAATTAAATCTTCAATTTTCTATCGGACTTTTGTCCAAACTACGACTGACCTAATTCCTCCAAAGGGATACGTAAGCAACCTTCATGGGTGCGGTCACAACCTTTTTCAAATCGCCAATTCCACAATCTTCTTCACGTTTCCAATTTCCTAATCTCTTCTAAGCTTCCAATTCCAAATTTCTATTTCCAAATTTCTATCTTCAATTTCCAAAACTTTCCGATTTCAAATCTATCTCCTCAAATCTCTTTTAAATCAAATCAATTTCTTTTCAAATCTATTTCCAAATCAATTTTCCAACTCCCTTTTTCTGTTGCATTTACATATCATGCATTATGTCTTTTTAAACATTCTTTTTCTAAAGTGAATAGGATTGAATATTTGTTAGTTGAAGACTTTCATAGGTGAATCTTGAGTGAATAGACATATAGGTACCACAAAGGCGGGGTAGGGTAATGGCTTAGTGCGTCTTCCCTACACGTAACCAACCTCCGAACCTATGATCACTGTTTTCGATAGACCAAAATGGAGTTTATTTTCAAAAAAGGGTTTAACTATTTTCCAAAGGTTGTTGGGCGTGTTGTTACGGGCACTCAAAAATAAAATCGATACCCGAAAAACAAATATGTAGTAGTGCAAGTAAGGTTCATTCCCACGAAGAGTATTTAGTCACGTTTTATGCTATGTGAACAAAGATTGGGGAGTTTTGGATTTAATAAAAACTATTTTAATAATCACAACTACGACATAATTCAGATTAAAGTATTGAAATCAATCAAAAGAACAAACCTTGGTCTAGGTTGACATCCACCATTGGAATTTACAATTGATCATTGATGCAAGCATACCAATTCACACATTGAATATTCACCATCAAAATTATTTTCTTATCTCTCCTTAGTCGTAGTTAATCAGAAACAAGTGATTTGATTAATCCTAACTATTAAACAACCCAGGAAAAGCACACAAGGTTTAATCTAGCAACAGCCTTAAGGATTAGAGAGATCAATGAAACTAAACAACACAAGTACAAGCGGTTGCATTTAATTTAGTCGAATGCCTTTCCTAATATATAATAATTCCCAACGCAGTAAATCATTAAATCTCAGCTGCTTCACAAATTAGAGGAATCAAGCAATTACGGATTTGATATCTAACTCAGCAGTAGATTGCAATGATTAATAAATTGGTAGGCATCCTAGTGATTAATCAACACAACCATGAAAAAATAGGCATAGAACAACATTCGATACTCAAAGCATAAATCGAATAATGAAAACAAATTAGATCTCACAGTTTATTATTAATTCCGAGGTTTCTGTCTTCTTCAACCAAGATTTAAAGTTTAGCCATGCAGGCCCATAAAAACAACTCAAATCATGACCTAGAATAATCTAAAAAATGACCAACCCTAGAAACAAAATAGTCCCAGCTTTTATAGGCTTCTAAAAATCTGCAGCTACGCATGGCCGTTCGAACGCCTTTGCCACCATTCGAACAGATCGGACTACTATTCGAACGGTACGTCGAACACACTTCAAACGGTGAAACTTGCTTTTTGAATCTTTCGGACGCTCTTCGAACCTGGACTTGACGTGCATCCGTTTGACATAGCGTTCAAACACATCTACTACTGTTTGAACGCCTCTTTGGACCGTTTGAACGCCTCTTCGAACGCTGCGTATATTTTTACTCGAATTCGTCCCTTTTCAGCTAGGATCCTCTTTTTGGGCATTCCATACCACCCTAAGTCAAAATATAAGAATAGTGAGTATCTTTAGGTATCAATTAAGTATAAAAGATTAAACATTAAGGAATAAAAATATGACATTTGCATTCTCATCAAATTCCCCCACACTTAACCTTTGCTCGTCCTTGGGTAAAACTCAAACTCACTTTCCTGAGATATCAAAGTCTCAACAAAGAACAACCAAACTCTTCAAAACTTATAACATATCATGAAAAGCATTCTTAAACAACTCACAATCACTTAGCAAGCATTTCCACTTAAAAATGGAGTAAACTGAATGTGTAAACCCCCACAGAAATAAACACTCTACTCTCATGTATTTAAAGGGTATGTGTATCACTTAAATTCACTCTAATGAAAATGATCTATCATAGGGTCGCATATCTTCTCATTCTCTATCACTATGATCACATACAGAACACGAATCATAAGGATTTTTCAAGGGTTATAACGGGGTTTAGGATCAAGGTGGGAAGTATTTGGGAATGTAGCTTAAAAGCCATCGAAACTAGTGGAGCAAAAATGAATCAACTCAATTTCGAATATATAAAACATGTAAAACCAGTTACTCCATTTAACAGCTTTTATCTTTGTATAAATCCCATATAAATAGACCCATCTCTTAGAATTTTAGGAGGAATTATGAACATGGATAATTTGTAACATTAAAAGCAATTTCCTCCATCACTTCCTTTCTCTGTTTTTTTTTTTTTTTTACTTCTTTTTTTTCTTTTCAAAATTACATCAACAATGGAACTCATGAATTGAGAATGAAAACTTTTTCCTTTCACCAACCATAGCCCTACCACAATTCCGGATACCCTTACACTTATTTTTCGCGCACCCTTACATATAATAAGGTTGAACAATGCTCCACTAGCTCTACGGCTTGGGTAAAGGCATTATTATTTTTCGAGTTTAAAACTTGTAATGTGGGTTCACAATAATGACATATCAAGCTCAAAGGGGTTCACAAAGGGAAAAAATTAATTACAAGGTAGACTATTTGGTTTATGTAGCTTATAACAAAAATGGCCTTAATCATGTTCATGCATGCATGCGTCAATATGACCTCAAAGAGAATCAAAGCAAGTTCTAGAGAAACAAATCCAAGAAAGAATATCTCACATGAAAGAAAATAGTGACTGATATGGATGTGTCAGTCTAAAGGCTCAAAATCTCACCGGCTTTTGTCTACCAAATTCAGTCACTCCAATCTCAAGTAAAATAACTAGACTAATTAATTCTAAGTTGGAAGATTACTTATTCAATCATGTTATGAATTCTTCAAGCTTAATTGAATCTTGTTATTGTTTTATTTTTTATTTTTTATTTTCAAAACAAATACGAAAACATAACCCAAATCCCCTCCCCTACACTTAAAACTTACATTGTCCCCAATGTAAAGTAAAATGCACAGAAAGGGCAGAGATAACTAATATATAAATGCGAAAATAAGAAAAGAAAAATGAACTTTCCTTGGGTTGCCTCCCAAGCAGCACCTTTGTTTATTGTTGTGGGCTCGACTCCATGCTTCCTTCTTCAATCCATATAGGTCAGATCCTCAAGGTCCAATTTCTCCACATTCTCGACTTGGAAGCCTTCATGGAATTGCTTAAGTCAATGGCCATTCACCTTGAATACTTTGGAAGTGGCTAAGCTTTGAATTTCAACTGTACCATGAGGAAAAACATTAGTAACGAGAAAAGGTCCAATCCAATGAGAACGCAACTTACCCGGAAACAAACGAAGCCGGGACTGGTATAGAAGAACTTTCTGACCAACTTTAAACTCTTTCTAGAAATCATCTTGTCATGAAAAGCCTTCGTCTTTCCCTTGTAAACCCTTGCACTCTCATAGGCATCATTGCGAATTTCCTCTAACTCTTGTAATTGCAATTTCCTATGTTCTCCACTTTCATCCATCTTCATGTTAAAACTCTTGATAGCCCAATAAGCTTTGTGTTCTAGCTCAACTGGAAGGTGGTACGGTTTTGCAAATACCAATCGATAAGGTGACATACCAATAGGTGTTTTATATGCAGTCCTGTACGCCCACAAAGCATCATCCAATCGCAAACTCCTATCTTTTCTACTTGGATTAATCGTCTTTTCAATGATGGACTTGATCTCTTGATTTGACACTTCCGCATGTTCATTAGTTTGCAGATGATATGAAGTTGACACCTTGTGCGTTACATGGTACTTTCTCAAAAAAGTCGCCACAGTTCGATTGCAAAAGTGAGCACCTCGATCACTTATTAGAGCTCTTGGGATTCCAAACCTGGAGAATTTGTTGGATTTGATAAAATCTGCAACAACTTTAGAATCATCAGTCCTGGTGGCTTTAGCTTCCACCCATTTCGAGACATAATCTACATCAAGCAAGAGATAAACATAACTGAAAGATATAGGAAACGGTCCCATAAAATCAATGCCCCAAACATAAAATATTTCACAAAATAGTATGGGATTTTGTGGCATCTCATTCCTGTGGGATATATTACCTGTCTTTTGACAAGGGTCGAATGATTTACAATAAGAATATGAATCTCGAAATAGAGATGGCCAATAGAAACCACATTCTAGCACTTTTCTCGTCGTTCTCTTGGCTCCAAAATGACCTCTACAAGCATAAGAATGACAAAAGGTTAAAATAGACATGATTTCATTTTCAGCCACGCACCTTCTGATTACTTGATCTGCACAATGCTTCCATAAGTATGGATCATCCCACACATAGTATTTGGCATCACTTTTAATCTTATCTCTTTGAGCCTTAGACAAACCAGTAGGTAGTATGTTGGTAACCAAATAATTTACAATATTTGTATACCAAGGTAATCTCATACTTGCGGAGAACAATTTCTCGTCAGGGAATGTTTCCTGCAAATGAAGTTCATTCTCAACATGAGCTAAACGACTTAAATGATCGGCGACACGATTTTCTGTCCCTTTTTGTCTTTGATCTCCAAATCAAATTCACTCAAGAGAAGTATCCACCTAATTAATCTTGGTTTTTCCTCTTTTTTCGTCATTAAATAACGAAGAGCTGTATGATCAGAGTAAACAATGACTTTAGTGCCAAGTAAATAAGATCGAAACTTTTCTAAAGCGAAAACAACAACTAAAAGTTCTTTTTCAGTAGTAGTATAATTTCTCTGAGCATCATTCAAAGTTTTGGAAGTATAATAAATGGCATGAGATGCTTTCCCAATTCGTTGACCTAAGACGGCGCCTACTGCATAATCACTTGCGTTACACATTATCTCGAAAGGAATGCTCTAGTCAGGAGGCTAGATAACTGGGGTAGAAGTCAACAGTTCCTTTAACTTATCAAACACCTTTTTACATACTTTATTGAACTCAAAAGCCACGTTCTTTTGTAGTAACGTGCATAAAGGTCATGCTATTTTGGAGAAGTCCTTGATGAATCTCTGGTTAAAACTTGCATGTCCAAGAAAAGAACAAACTTCCTGCACACTAGTGGGATAAGGTAAAGATTGAATAATGTCAACTTTAGCTTTGTCAACCTCAATTCCCCTAGATGAAACAACATGACCTAACACTATACCTTGTTCAACCATAAAATGACATTTTTCAGAGTTTAACACAAGGTTAGTTTCCATGCATCTTTGAAGAATAAGTGTAAGGTTATGAAAACAGTTATCAAAGGAGTCTCCATAAACTGTGAAATCACCTATAAAAACTTCTATGATATACTTAATATAATATGAAAATATGCTAACCATACACCTTTGGAAAGTGGCGGGGGCATTGCAAAGACCGAAGGGCATGCGACAATATGCAAAAGTTCCGAATGGGCATGTAAAAGTTGTCTTTTCTTGATTCTCTGGCGCAATTGCAATCTAAAAATAACTAGAAAAACCATCAAGGAAACAATAGTAAGAATAACCAACTAACCTTTCAAGCATTTGATCAATAAAAGGT
Source organism: Euryodendron excelsum (assembly GCA_033060915.1). Lineage (NCBI taxonomy): Eukaryota > Viridiplantae > Streptophyta > Magnoliopsida > Ericales > Pentaphylacaceae > Euryodendron > Euryodendron excelsum. The sequence continues at coordinate 34,468,407 of CM065380.1, read as the reverse complement.
AAAGGGAAGTGGTCCTTGCGGGTTACAACATTTAATTTTCTATAATCTATACAAACCCTCCACCCATTCTGAACACGGATAGGAACTAACTCATCATTTGGGTTTTTCACCATAGTTATTCCAGTCTTTTTAGGAACCACTTGAACTGGGCTAACCCATTTGCTATCTGAAATAGGGTAAATCATTCCAACTTCAAAAAGTTTAAGGATCTCCTTCTTTACTACTTTCATCATGGGTGGGTTCAATCTTCTTTGTGGTTGACGGGAAGGTTTTGCTCCCTCTTCAAGTAGTATACGATGCATGCATGTAGACGGGTTAATTCCTTTAATATTCACAATTGTCCAACCAATAGCTGTCTTATGATCCTTTAGGACCTGCACAAGTTTTTCTTCTTGCAACTTACAAAGTTTATTGGAGATGATTACTAGTAATGTTCCTCCATCTCCAAGGAACACGTACTTGAGGTGACTGGGGAGAGGCTTCAAATCTGGAATAGGGGCCTGCAAAACAGAGGGTAAAGGCCTCTCGTTAGAAACTAGTAATGCAACATAAGTTACGTTACCTAACTGTTGTAACTTCAGAAAATCATTTAGTGCTGCAATAATTTCTGGCAGATCAGTACTCAATACTAACTCTCCATTCTCTTCCTCAAGATGCTTACTGCTGGCAACTTCCAATACATCTTTTCCATCAAGTTCAAAAACTTCCTGTGCTAAAGAATCAATCACATCAATAGAATAAATAGGATAATCATCACAAGGGTATTTCATGGCATCATAAAAATTAAACTTAACAATTTCACCGTCAAATTCCATGGTAAGTGTGCCACTATGGACATCCATCTTGGTCTTAGATGTCTTTAAAAATGGTGTTCCTAACAAAATAGGGGCATTTTGGTCTCCATTTTCCATATCAAGCACATAAAAATCAGCAGAAAAAATCAAATCGTTAACTTGTACAAGAACATCTTCAACTACACCCTTAAGATAAGCATTAGATCTATCAGCCAATTGAATCATAACACCAGTTTTATTCAAAGGTCCAATTTTCAAAGAAGTATATAGAATATGGCATGCCATTAATAGAAGCTCCTAAATCAATCATGGCCTTCTAAAATCTAGTTTTACCTATCTTACAAGGGACAGTAAACATACCTGGATCCTTGCACTTTGCAGGGAGTTTTCTTTGAATAACTGTAGAAACATTCTCCCCTACTCTCATCTTCTCATATCCTTTAAGTTTCTGTTTCCTCTTAATTGTACACAATTCTTTAAGGAATTTGGCATAACGAGGTACTTGTTTGATAGCATCTAAAAGTGGAATATTTACCTCGCATCTACGAAAAGTCTCATATAAATCTTTAGTTTGCTCATCTTTTCTAGATTCTACTAAAGCCTGAGGAAAAGGAGGTACAGGTTTATAATCAGAAAGAGGCGGGAACTTACGCTTAAGTATGTCATTATCATTGGAAACGTTCCCATCTACTATGATATTTTTTTACTTTTCTTGGTTTGACGGTGCAGGGGCTGCCTTTACTGGAATCTCAATCTCTTTACCACTTCTCAAGATGATTGCACTTGCATTTTTTCTTGGATTTACTACCGTCTGAGAAGGTAATTTTCCTAAACTTTGGGCTTCTAGCCGACTAACTGTGGTTGCCATCTGGCTTATCTAATTGTCCAGACTTTGAATACTGGCCCTCGCCTCTTGTTGAAATTGTTTTGTCTCTTGCTGAAATTGTATAGTATTAGTGGCAAGTGACTTAACAATATCTTCTAAAGACATACCTAAATCAGAAGTTTGGCCCGGTTGTTGTCTAAGGGGGGTATGGTTACTTATATTTCTGGTAGCTTGGACGATTTTGAATCACAGGCTGATTCACTTGTGGATTCCTATAGCTAAGATTGGGGTGATCCCTCCATCCCACGTTATATGTGTTCGAATATGGATCATACTTTCTTTGCGGTTGTCCAGAAAAACCACCTGCTACATTCACTTGCTCCATGGGCTCCTCTTGAAGAGTTGGACACATATCTGTTGGATGCCCTGCTACTGAACAGATTCCACAAGCCTTCGTTGTTTGCATATTACCTACAGCCATTTGACGAACAAGAGAAGTTAGACTTGCGATTTATTGTTCAATGGAGGAAATATTTATCTCATTGACATGCTTGGATGAATGGTCAAGTCTAGTGCCAAATTGTTGAGAATTGGCTACCATATTTGCAATCAGATTTCTCGCGGCCTCAGGAGTTTTATCCACCAAAGCTCCTCCACTAGCAGCATCAATCATGCTCCTATCAGTGGGCAAAAGGCCCTTATAGAAATATTGAATAAGAAGTTCCTCACTAATTTGATGATGGGGATAGCTTGCACATAATTTCTTGAAACGTTCCCAGTATTCATGTAAGGACTCTCCATTATGCTGTCTTACACCACAAATTTCTTTTTAAATATTGGCCGCCCCTGAGGTTGGGAAATATTTCTCCAAAAATAATCTTTTCATCTCGTTCCATATGGTAATACTTTCGGAGGGTAGATAATAGAGCCAATCCTTAGCTGAATCCTTCAAAGAAAATGAAAAAGCTCTTAGTTTAATTTGCTCTTCAGTCACTCCCGTGGGTTTTATACTCGTACATACTACATGAAACTCCTTTAGATGTTAGTGGGGATCTTCACCTGCAAGACCATGAAAAGTGCGCAAGAGATGTATTAATTTAGATTTTAATTCAAAGTTAGTAGGAACATCTAAAGTAGGGAATGTTATGCATAAGGGTTGTTGGTTTATATCAGGTGCAACAAGTTCTTTCAAAGTTTGATTTCCAGCCATGACTTCCTCATCTTCTAAATCAGAATCGCTAGCAAATAGGGAATCAAGAGCTGGATCGTTCTCTATAGAATTTCTCCGAGCGTCCCTTCTTGACCTGTGTAAAGTCCTCTCTATTTCTGGATCGCACTGCAAATTACCTTGATTAGAAGATCGCGTTATGCTTATAAACACTCAAGAAAACTCTAACCAATCCTGAAAACAATTCAGAAACAAAATCTAGAGTAATGAAATTAATTGAAATAAAATTTTTTTTTGAATGGAAAAAAGATCACAAGAAGCACAAAAATTAACTAAAATCACTCCTCAGCAACGGCACCAAAATTTAGGCATGCTGTTGCGGGCACCCAAAAATAAAACCGATACCCGAAAAACAAATATGTAGTAGTGGAAGTAAGGATCATTCCCACGAAGAGTGTTTAGTCTCGTTTTATGATATGTGAACAAGGATTGGGGAGTTTTGGATTTAATGAAAACTATTTTAATAATCATAGCTATGACACAATTCAGATTAAATTATTAAAATCAATCAAAAGAACAAACCTTGGTCTAGGTCGACATCCACCATCGGAGTTTACAATTGATCATTGATGCAAGCATACCAATTCACACATTGACTATTCATCGTCGAAATTATTTTCCTATCTCTCCGTAGTCGTAGTTAATCAGAAACAAGTGATTTGATTAACCCTAACTATTAAACAACCCAGGAAAAGCACACAAGGTTCAATCTAGCAGCAGCCTTAAGGATTAGAGAGATCGATAAAACTAAACAATATAAGCACAAGCGGTTGCATTTAATTTAGTCGAATGCCCTTCCTAAGATATAATAATTCCCAATGCAGTAAATCATTAAATCTCAATTGCTTCACAAATCAAAGGAATCAAACAATTACGGATTTAATATCTAACTCAGTAGTAGATTGTATTGATTAATAAACTAGTAGGCCTCCTAGCGATTAAACAACACAACCATGAAAAAATAGGCATAGAACAACATTCGATACTCAAAGCATAAATTGAATAATGAAAATAAATTAGATCTCACAGTTTATTATTAATTCCGAGGTTTCTGTCTCCTTCGACCAAGATTCAAAGTTTAGCCACACAAGGTCATGAAAATAACTCAAATAATGACCTTAAAATAATCCAAAAAATGACCAACCCTAGAAACAAAACAGTCCCAGCTTTTATAGGCTTTTGAAAATCTACAGTTGTGCACGGCCGTTCGAACGCCTTTGCCACTGTTCGAACGGATCGAACTACCATTCGAACGCACTTTGAACGGTGAAACTTGCTCTTTGAATCTTTCGAACGCTCTTCGAACCTAGTCTTGACGTGCATCCGTTTGACGTAGAGTTCGAATGCATCTACTACCATTCGAATGCCTCTTTGGACCGTTCGAACGCCTCTTTGAACGCTGCGTGTATTTTTTCTCGAATTCGTCCCTTTTAAGCTAGGATCCTCTTCCTGGGCATTCCATAGCACCCTAAGTCAAAATATAAAAATATTGAGTATCTTTAGGTATCAAATAAGTATAAAAGATTAAAAATTAAGGGTTAAAAATATGACATTTGCATTCTCATCAGTTGTTAAATAACCCGTTTTTCTAAAAACCCTCTCTTGAGGTAGTATTTTCAAAATCGTTTTCAAAAAACCCTAAGTGTAGTCTTCGGATTGTGCTTAGTTTTTAGGTGACCTAACTTACCTTAATCAAGTTAGGTGGCGACTCCAAATATTTTCTAAAAGCCCTTTATTCAAATCTATTTTCAATTCAAACTTAGTTGCACTCATTATTCTAGGAGGGTGAGTTCTAATTAGAGAGTACAATATTTTTTTCCGCTTGTGTGTGTATTCCTCGAGTGGGAAAAATCTGGGCGCGACAACTTGGATTTGATGTTGAAGAAGTCGTTGAAAGACCATGCCGATTGATTGGCCCCTGTCTTCTTGGCAACCCTATCTTAGTGAGCATAGAGGGATTGGAGCCCCTCTTTATGGAGTGAATATGCATACTATGAATCCTTAGGGTTACATGGGAACCCTTGTGGTTTGGGTAGGTTTAATGCAAGGGAGAGTGACCTTGGTGTCGCTCTCGATGGGTTGATCATATTCATGAGAATGCAATGACTTGAGTTACTTTGGAACTTTTGTCTTGGAATGAAATATTGTATGTATGAATATGGATGCAAATAGTTAAGAAGAGAGAATGCAATTACAAAGTAAGCATGTATGCATGAACAGTTAGATAAGCATTATAATAGTAAGAGTACAGTCATTATAACAACATGAATAAATGGATATAAAGGAAAGTAAAAGCACTCGCCATTTCCTCCATGGTTTTGAAAATGGTGTGCGTGTCTTAAATCTGGCAGGGGTTCGGCTATGCATGGTGTATATATGAGCATGCGGTTAAGGATTTACTAAGACATTCTAAAAATGCTCAGTTCCCAGATCTTCAAACCTAGCCCCACTCCTCGAGGTAGTACCATTATCGGTTGGTGATCCAAGAGGGGGAACCATTAAGAGGCCGTAATTGAAGAAACTGACATAACATCTTGTCCACAACCAATGTACCGTTTCCCCTTCTAACTAGAAGTGACATATCAGGGTAGGGAATGCAAATATGCAGAATGCAAGTGCACGTGCAATGTGTGTGTGATTTTTGAAAATTGGAGGAAAAAACCCAACAACTCCCATCCATCCTGTCCATTCCATACATTCATTCATACATTGCCGTTAATATAACATGAAACAAATATGAACAAAGGTTCACCTACAAAAAAATATGCAAAAGTTAGCACCTTGAATGACAAACTTAATGTAAGATTGAATAATTGAATATAATTGAAAGCAAGTAATGACGTGTTTTTTGAAAACAACTTGAAAAAACTTGATTTTGAAAGTTTGGAGTGGATAGAATTGAACAAATTAATCAAAGATTCCCAATGGGTGAGGGTGCAGACATGATAATGGCCTAACCCTCTAAGTGTCCCGGGTGGAGTCGCTAGCTGTCGTGCTCCGATTTTTCACACCCGGAAAGACAAGTGAGAAAAACACAATGCTCTCTCGTTAGAACTCATCCTCCTAGAAGGACGAGTGTGACTAGGTTTGAATTAAAAATTAATTTTGATTAAGGGCTTTTGAAAAACAATTTGGAGTCGCCACCTAACTTTATTAAGGTGAGTTAGGTCACTTAAAACTAAGTACAATCCGAAGATTACACTTACGGTTTTTTTAAAAAGGATTTTGAAAAATAATTTCTCAAGAGAGCGTTTTTAAGAAAACAGGTTGTTTGGCAACCTTTGAAAAAATATAAGCTCTTTTTGAAAACAACTCCATTTTGGTCTTCGAAAATAGTGATCTAGGTTTGAAGGTTGGTAACATGTAGGGAGGACGCACTAAGCCATCATCCTACCCTGCTCTTGTGGTAGTTATATGTCTATTTACCCTAGGTTCACTTATTTAGAATCTTTGATTAATAAATGTACAAAAACTATCCACTTTAGAAAAGAACTATAAAAAGAATTTTGACGTGATGCATGATATGCAAGTGCAAGAAAAGACTTTGATTTTGAAAATAAGCTTGACAAGAAGATTTGATTTTGAAATGGATTTCAAAAGATAGACTTGATTTCTGAAAAAAAGTTTAAAAAATTGAAAATAGAAATTTGAAATAGTTCATGGAATTGAAAGTTTGAAAATAGTTATGGAATTGAAAACTTAGAAAAAGTTATGACCGCACCCATGAGAGTTGTCTATGTATCCCCTTTAGGGAATCAGGTCAATCGTAGTTCGGACAAGAGTCCGATTGAAAATAGAAGATTTTGATTGGAAAAAAAGTTTGATTTGAAATTTAGAATGGAAGATTGGAATCGAGACTGAACTTAGACCTAGAATTGAACTTGAAAGAGGATTTGACCCTTGAAAGAGAACTTGGACTAGATTTGGAAAAATAGATATTTGAAAACATTTTGAAATTTTAAATTAGAAAACATTTATTTAGAAAAGAGTTTTAGAAAAGAGTGGAAGCTTCCTAACTTTAGGTTTAGGATTGAACTAAGATTTAGGCCTCCTAGGGTTAAGGTTACCTAAGATTAGAACATATAGTTGAATTGGAAATGATTTGATTTAAGAAGTTTGATTTAGGAAATGTTCGAATTAGAAAAGATTCAAATTAGGAAAGTTAGATTTAGGGAAGACTCGAAAAGAGATTTGACTTGATTTGTAAACATTTGATTTGGAATGGATTTAGAAAGCTAAGCTTTAGGAGAAATTGGACTTTGGAAAGCTTTAGAATTTGGAAGGTTTGAACTTAGGAAAGTTTCATTTTAGGAAAGTGCCAAATTAGGAAAGTTTCGGATTTAGAAAACTTTGAAATTGAGAAAGTTTTGGTTTTGGAAAAATTTTAATCTAAAAAAGATTTGGAATTTGAAAAGTTTGATTTAAGAAAAATTTAGAAAGTTTAGAAACTAGGAAAGGTTTAAATTTAGAAAGATTGGAAAGTTTGAAATTTGGAAAGATTTGACATTAGGAAAGTTTAGAATTTAGGAAAGGATTGAATTAAGAAATATTTGACTTCTATTTCCAAAAAGAGATGATTTGATTTTGTTTCAAAAAACGGAGGATTGGATTTGGTTTCCTAAGTTGAAAAACTAGATTTGACATGGAATTGAAAAGGATGAGATTTGAAAAACTTGAATTTAAAAAATATGATTTGACATGAAAAAAGAGGTTTAGGAAACCCAAGAGTTCAATGTAGAAAAATAGAATTTTGGAAAGCAAATGTTTTGAAGGGAGTTTCTAGGCAGGAAATTTGAAGAGTGTTTTTAGAAAGTAGAATTTTGAAAAAAGTTTTTGGAAAGGAGTTCGAAAAGAGTTTTTTTTAGGAAAGAGATTTTTTTTAGAAAGAGTTTTAAGGAAAGTAAGTTTGAAAAAAGATTTTAGAAAGTAGATTGGAAAAAGAGATTTTTGGAAGGTAAGTTTAAAAAGAGATTTTTGGAGATGATTTAAAAAGAGATTTTGGAAAGGAGATTTTCAAAAAGTGATTTGGAAAGAGAATGGAATATGGACTTTTACAAACCTCTAAAAATATCTCACTTTGTTAAAACGACTCTAACCATAGAAAGATTAGAACCATTCTAGGATTGTGGTTTTGAAAACATTAAGGATTTGAAAATATGGACCATGATAGTCGCTTTAAATATAACACTTTTCTAAAGCAACTCTAACCATAAAAAGGCTAGAATCACCTTAGGATTGCGATTTTTGAAAACAAGTTTAGAAGAAGAAGATTTTAATACAAGTTTTGAAAGAGATTTTGATGCAAGTTTTTGAAAACAAGTTTAGAAAACGATTTTAAAAAGATGTGAGTATGATATACACAATGCAAGTAGAGTCGTGAACATACAAGGTTTAAGTTTCACCGCATAATCAAGGGGGCCGAATCCATATGGTCTAAGATTGAATTAGAGGAAAGCCTCCGGCACGGTGACTTTCAACCATTCTTCCTATACATGAACCAGGGATTCTCTGTTTTTAAGTATGCAAGAAAGGGGGGGGGGGTGGGAAGAAGATAAAGGATTAAAATAGAAAAAAACCCAAGTAGGTTAGTAGAGATAAGAGAGAGGGGGGAATTGCATGAACATAAATAGAAAACCAACCTTACGTCTTCTTTGATTTGCTTGCTTTACTTCGCGTTGATCTTCTAGAACTTCGAGATGGCAACACCTTGAGTCTTCAATGGTCAGCTTGGAGGTTTGTATAGGTGCGTATTGAGTGTATGTATGCTAGGGTTAAAGTATATGGGGGCAAGGGTTTGAAGAAGCCTAAGAGAGCTAAGGTTTGAAGAGAGTTTGAGGGCTGTATATCGAGAGAGAGAGTTTTTGGAGTTAGATTGCCGACCTCTTTTACGTAAGGAAGAGGCTCTGTATTTATAGACAAAAAATTGACCCACCGCCTGTTGTAGTGGCGCCAGGCTTAAAATCCCATTGGCGCCACTACTAGTGGTTCCGGGTCATTTTTGGCTTAGTGCCACTACTAATGGCGCCAGCCACTTAGGAAATATTTTAGGGTGGCAAGAAACGTATCTTCGACCCTTGATACGCAAGGCAAAAGATTTAGGCGCCTGTCCTAGGGACTACCATGCATTTTTTAGCATAGCTCCGCTAAGAGTGACTCTGGAAGGTTCGGGAATGTTCTGGAAGGTTGGGATTGGTCCAGAAGGCCAAAAATGGGTAAAAACCCTTGAAATAGTGTCCCAAGGGTGACGGACTTTAAAAACAAGGTCAGAATTGGCAACCAGGCTATTAGGTGCAAAACGGTCAACTAGACCAGAAAACCAGCGGAATGGACTTGGAATAATTCATGAGCGGGCTTAAAGGTTGGAAACACTATCTAGAGTGTTCCAAGGGAGTGTCGGTTTGATACCCAGAGCCGGTGTGGTTGTAAAAGGCGACCCGCCTACCAGGGGCAAAACGGTCATTTTACATCAAGTTTACCAGAATTGACTCGGAATGATCCAGAAAAGTAATGGAAGGTTGAGAATACTATTAGAAATATTCTCGGAAGGTTATCGGTTTGATATCCAGAGCTGGTGTGGTTCCCAGAGGCACTCGGATGCCTTGGGGCAAAATGGTTATCTTGACCGAATGGTCCCAGAATTAGTTCAGAATCGACTGGAAGGCACTTAAATATGCCGGATCATCTTTGGGACGATCTTAAAGGGGTGGAATTACCGTTCTGAGGACTTAGATACTTTATCAAGAAACGTGCCGAAAATGGCCCAAGGCGTAGTTTGGTCATTTTTCACCAGAGTGGGTTAGTAGGCACTGTAGTTAACCCGGGTTTTGAGTGTTTCCGTCACTCTGACGGTCTGTGACGAGTTGGTTTCAAAGATATCTCGTCCTTTGTTAAACGTGTCACGGCCAAGAGGCGAATTTGGTCCCGTGACATAGGGGGTTTGTTGGCAATTCTCAATGTCGACATGTTTACTAGTGTTTCCGCCATTGTTTACGAGTGTTTCTACCACTCTGATGGTTCGTGTTCATTTTGGAGATTGCCTGATCTCGGGAAGCTGCTAGGTGGACTTATCTTTTAAGGAATCAACTTTCTTAAAAGACGCGCCGAATAACGAACATTTTTCATTGGCGGGCTACTAGGCACCAAAGGTGGACCGTTCTACCATCTCGGGGACTTGGGGTCTCATCCTGGTCGATGGGTTTGGAGGGACTTATCGTTCCAAAGAGTTTTCTCGAAAAACATGCTAGATTGGATGGACTTATCGTATGAGTTTGATTGACTTTCTCGAAAGGCGTGTTGGATTGAGTTTGATTGACTTAGACTGGAATTAGAACTGGAATTGAAGTTGAATTTGAGATTGAAATGGGGACTTACTGCCTCTAGGAAGACGTGCCAACTGAAATTGGACCGAGCAATGCCATGAGGGCATTTTGGTCATTCTGCCTCTATTGGGCCCAGTGGGCCTGCGAAGCGATTGATTGTTGGATTAAGTTTGATAAGTTAATTTGAACTTGAATATGTTTGTATTGATTTGAACACGAGTTCAGACGGACCGGAGATTGTTGAGCGGGCCAAAATTGGAGTGCTTGCAATTCAACTTGCACAAGTGAAAATAGTTGTATTTTTGTATTTAGGGACAAAACTTTAGCAATGATATATGTAGCAAAAAACAAAGCAATAGGCTTAAAGATGGTTCCAAGAAAATTATGTCAACAAATAAATATGTAACTCAAAAGATTAAATATGGCATCGATTCATTTTTGAAAGTGCACAACAGCTCAAAATTTTAAAAATTCAACATATTTAATTACTTAAACAATTCAAACAATTGAGACAAATACAAATACAATGGAGCTATTGAATGAGTGATGTGAAAAAAATCCATCAAGAGTAAATGTAAACACTCAGAAATGCGTTATTGGCTTTAAAGCACACTTGGTAAATAATCTCCACTTTTATAAAAATGAAATTGTACAATATAAAAAAATACTAAACTTATCATGGTATGATCATGAGTGATGTAAGAAAGCCTCTGTCTATGTGTTAAGATAAAATCTTGTAATTGTATTAAAAATAAAGGATAAAATAAAAATTGTGCTATAGTGAATGAAAACATGTTTCAACAAATTTTCAAAATCTACATTTGCATTTCACATAAAACTGTACGAAATTACAAAACACTTTTTTTTTTTTTGAAAAATAACTTTAAAACCTGCAAAAATAAAAACAAGCAATCTGTAAAATATATGTACAGACAAATAAAACAAGGAATTATAAAAAGAAGTACACAACACACTGTATAACGGCTAGTCATAACAAAGTCGAGCTAACCCTTTAATATCCAAATCAAGGTAGTCTACAGTTCTGGTGAAAACCAGGTGTCTCAATGCCTTGACATTTCCTCTACCCTTAAGAATCTCTAAGTAAACTATTTGATTCCATAACATTAATCAGTTGCTCCCTTTGCAATTTTTATCTACACACGTATGTCTAGCACAACGGTGATACCTATTTAGTCTCTTTACTTTTCTCTTATATACTAGAGTACTGCGACTAGTAAGTGGTTGAGGTTATTTCTCTTGGAGTTTAACTCTCCTCACCACTCTTGCGCGACGAATTATTTTGCCACTGACACTGCGTGAAAGTAATAGATCAACATAACATGCAAATGCAAGTACTCTACAATCTATATGAGAAGTCATGACATTATCCAATTTTTTAATGTCTGTTGATCACAAAAATAAAATAAAAAATAAATTACAAAAAATAACAAACTAAATAATGAAAAAAACGAACGTGTCCTAGTGTTGCTTTTACTCAAGCAATGGTGGGTCCAAGCAAGGCTTCAGTCTTTGTCCATTGACTTTAAAAATATTTCTATTACTGAAATTCTCAATTTGTACTACTTCGTGTGGTGACACATCTCTTACCTGATAAGGTCTAGACCACTTACTCTTTAATTTGCCTGGAAACAAGTGTAACCGGGAATTGTAAAGCAATACTTTTTTACCCACATAAAAAGACTTACGAAGGATGTGCTGGTCATGGAATGTTTTTATCTTGGCCTTAGAGATCTTTGCATTCTCATAGGCATTATTTCGGAGTTCCTTAAGTTCATCGAGTTACAACTTCCTAATTTGGCTGGCCGTAACTATGTTCTCATTCAATTAGTGAATGGCCCAATAGGGTTTGTGCTCAATTTCTACCGAAAGATGACATGATTTCTCATACACAAGCTTGCAAGGAGAAGCACCTAACACAGTTTTGTAAGCAGTTCTATAAGCCCAGAGTGTATCCACCAACCTTAAGGACCAATCCTTACAGTTAGGATTAATAATTTTTTCAAGAATGTGCTCAGTCTCTCGGTTAGCTAACTCATTGGCCACTAGTTTAGGGATGATAAGGTGTACTAACCTTGTGAATGATCCCATACTTTCGCATTAACATTTCAACAGGTTTATTACAAAAGTGAGTGCCACCATCACTAATGACAACTCGAGACATACCAAAGTAAGAAAATATGTGCTCTTTTAAGAATCGGACCACCACACGGTGATCATTGGTGCGAGAGACAATAGCCTTCACCCATTTAGACAAGTAATCAATAACCACAAGATTGTAAAGGAATCTAAACGAACTAAGGAAGGGTCCTATGAAATTAATACCCCAACAATCAAATATCTTAAGAGTAAGGATGGGGTTGAGAGGCATCATGTGCCTTCTAATCAGACTTCCTAGTCGTTGACACCTATTACAGGATGTGCAAAAAGTATGAATATCACGAAACATGGTGGGCCAATATAAGCCAGATTGCAGAATCTTTGCAACTGTCTTTTTCGAACTAAAGTGCCCACCACAAACATAAGAGTGACAAAACTCTATGACAAATTGAAACTCATTGTTAGGGATACACTAAAGAATTATCTGATCGAGATAATACTTGAACAAGTATGGATCATTCCGAGAAGAAATACCTCACATTTTGGAAGAATTTTTGTTTATCTAAGTAAGACCAATATGACGGTATCTTAACAGTAGCAAAAAAGTTGGCTATATCAGCGAACCATAGAACAGTTACCCAAAAAAGTGCATAGATTTGGAAAAGATGCTCATTCAGAAAATACTCATTGATAGGGAGAGTATCTTTGGCTTCCCCATTAGTAGGGAGTCGTAACAAATGGTCAGTAACTACATTCTCTACCCCTTTATTGCCTCGAATTTTAATGTGGAACTCTTTGTAAACAACCCATTTTTGCTTGCTCGGCAATCTCCAGTTTGTCCGGACTCACATTCAAACTAACACAGACATGTTCAAGTTCAAACCAATTTTCAAGACTCAATCCAGTCAATTAATCGTTTCACGAGCCCACCGGGCCCAATAGAGACAAAATGACCAAAATGCCCTTGGGGCATTGTTTGGTCCAAGTAGAGTTGGCACATCTTCCTAGAGATGATAAGTCCCCATTTCAATCTCAAATCCAATTTCAAATACAATTCCAATCCAGATAAAATTCAGCACGCTTTTCAAGAAAGTTGATCCCTCAGGTGGTAAGTCCATCTAGTCCAGCACGTTTTTCAAAAAAACTCTTTGGAACGGTAAGTCCCTTCAAACCTGTTGACCGGGACGGAACCCAAGTCCTCGAGATGGTAGAACGATTCACCTTTGGCACTTGCTAGCCCGTTATTCAACACGTCTTTCAAGAAAATTAATTCCTTAAACGATAAGTCCACCTAGCGGCTTCCTGAGATCAAGCAGTCTTCGGAATGAGTGCATACCGTTAGAGTGGCAGAAACACTCAAAAAATATTACAATTGTTAGAGTGGCAGAAACACTCGCAAACAGGTTGACATCGGGAATTGCAATCGAACCCCTTTTGTCATGGGACTAAACTCGCCTCTTGGCCATGACATGTTCACTAAAAGGTGAGATACCTTTGGAAACCAACTTATCATAGACCGTCAGAGTGGTGAAAGCACTCAAAACCCAGGTCGACCAGTGCCTGCTAGCCCACCCTAGTGAAAAATGACCAAACTGCCCCTTTGGGCCTTTTTCAGCACGCTTCTCGAGGAAGTACCTTAATATTCGGAGTGGTAAGTCTACCTTTCCAAGATTGTCCCAAAGATAATCCGGCATGTTCAAGTGCCTTCCAGTTGATTCTGGACCAATTCCGGGACCATCCGGTCAAAATGACCATTTTACCCCTAGGCATCCGATTGCCTCCGGGAAGCACACCGGCTCTGGGTATCAAACTGGTAACCTTCTAAGAATGTTTCTAACAGTATTCTCAACCTTCTAACACTTTTTCGAAACATTCCGAGTCTATTCCGGTAAACCTGATGTAAAATGACTATTTTGCTCATGGTGGGCCGGTCACCTTTTCTAACCACACTGACTCTAGGTATCAAATCGGTAACCTTCTAGAGCACTCTTAAGGGTGTTCTTAATCTTTAAGCCTTTGCACGGGTCATTTCGAGTCCATTCCAGTGCGTTCCTGGCTCGATTGACCGTTTTGCCCTTGGTGGGCTGGTCGGCCTTTCCAAACATTCTGACATTGTTTTCCAAGTTCGTTACCCCTAGGACACTATTTCAAGGGTTTATACTCATTTTCAGCCTTTTAGATCATTCCCGGCCTCCCGAAATATTCCCAGACCTTTTAAAGTCATTTCTAGTGAAACCAAGCCAAAAATTGCGTGGTAGTCACTAGCAGAGGCGCCTAAATCTTTTACCTTACATATTGAGGATCGAACGATACATTTTTTGTTGCCCTTAAAACTTTCCTAAGTGGCTGGCACCACTCCTAGTGGCGGTTATAGGAAATTTGCCCTGGCACCACTACAACAGGTGCTAAGCTAGTCTTGTGTCTATAAATACAGACCCCCCTATGTGAAAAGGGTCCGTAAAGTTAGTCTAAAAACTCTGATTTTCAAAATATAAAGCTCGAAGTCTCACCAAACCCTAGCTCCCTCTAATCTCATAACCCTAGACTCCATACACTTAAACCCTAACACCTATACACTCTACACACTTAAACACCAGCCTCAAAGCAAGCCATTGAAGACTCAAGTGCTGCAAGTTCGAAGCTCAAGAAAAACAAGAGGAAAACAAAATAGGCTTTTTCTTTATGTTTATGTACTACCCCCTTCTCTCTTCTTTCTCTTAACCTACTTGAGTTTTCTCCTATTTTAATCCTCTATCTTCTATTCCCCTTTCTTGAATGCTTAAAACAAGGGATTCTCCAATTCATACGTAGGAAGAACTGTTGAAAGTTACCGTGTCGGGGACTTACTTCTAGTTTAACCTTAGACTGTGTGGATTCAGCCCCTTTGTTTGTGTGGTAAAGCCTATCCTTGTATGTTCACGACCTTACTTGCATGTGCATATCATACATCCATTCAAAATTGTTCTCAAAAGTTATTTTCAAAACTTGCATCAAAACTCTCTTTCAAACTTGCATTCAAAATCTTGTTTTTAAAATTACAATCTTAAAGTGATTGTAGCCATTCCATGGTTATGGTTATTTTAGGAAAATGTTATATTCAGTGTGACCATCATGGTCCATATTCTGGGTGTAAACCCTAACTTATTTTTATCAAAACCATAATCTTAAGATGATTCTAGCCATTCTATGGTTAATGTTGTTTTAGTAAAGTGTGATTTTCAATGTGATCATATTGGTCTATATTTCAAATCTATGTTGTTTTCTAAAACCACTAACTTTGAATGGTTCTAACTTTTTCATGGTTGGAATCGTTTTAGGAAAGTAAAATATTCAAACCCCTCTCCAAAATTGCTTTTTAAACTCTTTTCCAAAAACTCTCTTCAAAAATCTTGTTTCCAAAACTCTTTTCAAACTCCTTTCCAAAAGCTCTCTTTAAAAATTCATTTTCTAAAAACTCCAAGTTTCCTTCCTAGAAACTCTCTTCAAAAGGTCTACTTTCCAAAAACTCTTTTTTTTGGAGTCCAAGTCGAGCCCTAGATTTCATGGTTAGGAAACCCTAATTCTCTTTCCTAAAAAACATGAATTCCTCTTTTGCTTCAAATCATAGACTTCCAAAACTCCTATTTTTTACATCAAATCTTAGATTTTCAAAATCTCTTTTTTTTACACCAAATCATAGGTTTTCAAATCTTAGATTTTCAAAATTCAACCTTTTCAATTTTATGTCAAATTCAATCTTCCAATTTAGGAAACTAGATCAAATCTTCCAACTTAGTAAACTAGTTCAAATCCTCCAAGTTTAGAAACCAAATCAAATCATCTATTTTTGGAAATAAAATCTAATCTTCTACTTTCAGAAATAGAAATCAAATATTTCTTAATTCAAATATTTCCTAATTCTAAGCTTTCCAAATTCTAAATCTTTCCTAAATTCAAATCCTTCTAAATTTAAAACCTTCCTAAAATAAAACTTTCCTAATTTGGCATTTTCCTAAAATAGAACTTTCCCATTTTGAAACTTTTCTAAGTTCAAAGATTTCTAAAATTTAATCTTTCCTAAACCCTTACTTTCAAATCACGTGATTAAGTCAAGCCTTTCCAAATCAAATCAAATCTCTTTCCAAATCTTCCTTAAATCTACCTTTCCTAATTTGAACCTTTCCCAAATCCAACCTTCTAAAATCAAAATTTTCAAACCTAAATCAAACCTTTTTAATTCAACTATATGTTCTAACCTTAGGATGCCTAACGCTAGTTCAACCTTAATCCTAAGTTAAGAAGCTTTAACTCTTTTCTAAAACTTCTTTCTAAACCAAGTTGGTTTCCAACTTCAATTTAAGTCAAAATTTTTTCAAAACTCAACTCCTTCTTTCTTAAATCAAGTCTAAGTTTTCTTTCAAGGTTCATACCCCTTTTTCAAGTCCAATCTTAAATCTAGGTTCAATTTCAAATCAAAACTCAATTTCAAATCTTCTATTCCAAGTTCAAATCAAATCCTTTTTTAAATCAAACTCTTTTGAAATCAAATCTTTTCGAATCAAATTTTTCAAAAACCTAAAAGTGTTTATCTTTAATCGGACTTTTTTTCTGAACTACGACTGACTTGATTTCCAACAAAAGGATACGTAAGCAACCCTCATGGTTGCAGTCACGACCTTTTTCAAGTTTATATTTTCACAATCCTTTTTCAAGTCTCTAATTTCATAATCTATCTCCAATTTCTAAAACCTTATTTTCAAAATCAAATCTTCTTTTCAAATTCAAATCTTTTTCTTGCACTTACATATCATGCATCATATAATTCTTTTCAAAGTGGATAGTATTAGATATTTGTTAATAAAAGATTCTAATGAGTGAACATAGGGTGAATAGACATGTAGGTATCAAAATTGCAGGGTAGGGTGATGGCTTAATGCGTCTTCCCTACACGTAACCAACCTCCGAACCTAGAATCACTATTTTCAAAGACAAAAAATAGAGTTATTTTTAAAAAGGGCTTACATCTTTCCAAAGGTTGTCAAACAACCTATTTTTTTAAAACCCTCTCTTGATGAAGCTTTTCAAAACCTCTTTAATAACCCTAAGTGTAATCTTCGGATTATGCGTAGTTTTAGGTAACCTAACTCACCTTAACCAAGTTAGGTGGTGACTCCAAATCTTTTTCAAAAACCCTTAATGAAATCAATTTCTATTTCAAACCTAGTCACACTCGTCCTTCTAGGAAGATGAGTTCTAACAAGAGAATACTGTGTTTTACCCACTTGTGTGTATTTTCCTCGAGTGCGAAAAATCAGGGCACGACTTTCTTTTAACAAAAGAATCCAACGGATGAGGCATGGATTTGCATCAAGCTTAGTGAGCTAGTACTTTAGTGCAGAATAGTCAGAGTATATGATGACTAAAGACCCTACCAAGTATGACCGAAATTTATCTAATGCAAACATGACAGCAAGAAGTTCCTTTCTGGTTGTGGTGTAGTTTATTTGGACTTCATTCAACGTTTTGCTTGCATAATAGACAACATAAGGTTTCTTGTCCACTCTCTGCTCTAAAACTACTCCTACAGCATAATAACTAGCATCACACATCAACTTGAAAGGTGATGACCAATCGGGTGACCGAATGATAAGTGCAGTTGTCAATAGCTCTTTAAGCTTGTTGAAAGCTTCTTGTCATTCAGACGTCCATTCAAATAAAACGTCTTTTGATAATAGATGGCACATTGGACGAGAAATGGCACTAAATCCTGCTATGAATTACCTATAGAAACCAGCATACCCAAAGAAAAATTAAATGTCTTTCATAGTTCCAGGGGTAGATAGTTTCTGGATTAGTTTAACTTTGGTTTTATCTATCTCAATTTGCTTGCTAGACACGATGTGCCCAAGTACTATAACTTATGTCACCATGAAGTGATATTTTTCCCAATTTAGGACAAGGTTACTCTCCTTATATCTTTCTAACATGTTCTCAAGGTGTTCCCAACAACTCTTATAGGTATCTTCATACATAGAAAAATCATCCATGAAAACCTCAAGGAATCTCTTCACCATATCACTAAAGATACTCATCATACACCTTTGAAAGGTAGTCGATGCATTACACAAGCCAAAAAGCACCTTTTGTAAGCATAAGACCAAAAGGACATGTGAAAATAGTTATATCCTGATCTTTTAGGGCAATTTCAATTTGGTTGTACCTAGAGTACCCATCTAGAAAATAGTAAAAGGCCTGTCCTACCACTCTTTCTAAGATTTGGTTAAAAAATGGGAGTGGGAAGTGGTCTTTTCTAGTAATTGCATTCAGTCAACGATAATCAATACACATCTGCCACCAAGTTTGAATCCTAGTGGGCAATAGTTCATTTTTCTCATTTTGAATTACCGTAACTCCAGATTTCTTAGGAACAACTTGGGTTGGACTAACCCACTTTGAATCAGAGATGGGGTACATTGTTGACCCAAGGGGTGATCTCCACTATTTGTAACTGCTTTTGATGATCACAAAACCTAGTCATTATGATCTAACATGTTTAACTCAAGTATGCAGCCTAGCTCAAATAAAGCAGATTTATGGACTATTCATGAACTATCACAGACAATCTTACTAGCACTTTTTAAAAGTGCCAACACTGAAATGGGTATATAAGCAGAATGTGAATTGAACAAATTCAGTTTGAAGACACATGAGGTATTGATCTTTGTGGCAAGCTGAGATTGAAGACCCTCGATCCTTATGTTTCTATTCCACTAAAAGAATTGTGCATGCTTGGATATGTCTTTCTCAAAGGGTAATTCGTAAGATGGCTAAGTGGAAAGTTTATCAGGATTGATGACAATTCGGATGATTGCTAACACCTGAAAACCTGACAAAGTAGGAAGATTTTACTACACAAGCAGATTACTGCACTAAAATGGTGTGATAGATCAATAGCTATAAGACGACATGGATTATCTAAAGGGGCTCTCTAAGCTGTGGAGAAAATCAGGAGTGTCAAGACATATCTACACCATCGAAGACTGATTGTGAAAAGGGATAAGTTGAAGTCTGAAGAAAGCAACAGGAACTACAACTAAGAATTAGATTGCTAGCACCAACTCAGAGTGTTGACAATCTTGATAAAAGGAAAATAACATAATTGACAGGGAGGCAGATTGACAGCATAAGATGTATATTGCTAACAATCTTCTGAGAGATCAAATCTTAAAAGGAGTGATGCTGTAGGTTGGAAGCTCAATGTGGAAGTTATGAATGACATCATCAAAGAGCAACAACCAATACAGTGGCAAGTCGAGATTGGTGACACTAGTAAGACAATTGCTAACAAAACTACACCGAAAACTGCCTGGAACCTTATTGGTAGCAATAGTAGAAGATTACTGACAATCTCGGCAAAAAACCTGAGATTTGAAAATACGCTCCAACGGTCAAAATTTTTAAAACTATTTTAGTCATTCGAGCATTAAATGCTCCTCTAACGGCTCTAACGGGTATTTCTTGTGAGAGACTATAAATATATGAGTTCAAACTCATTTATGGGTAAGAGACAAGGATCTTAAAAGCGTAAAAATCCAAAAGCCCTAAATTTCCTCACTTTTTCGCAACTGTCATCTACTGAGAGGATTTATTGAGCTGTAACTTTCATTATCTTCACTTCTAAGAGTGACACTGATTTTTCTATAACTGTATTACCTCAAAAAGGTTGTTGTAACCTTTGTAAGCTTGAGTGTAGCTTGACAACACTTAGAAAAATCAAGAGCTGGGTTGAAGCTTCTCGGTTAAAAGGATTTGGTATAAATCCTTGAATGTATTAGTGAGTTGGGCACTAAAAGAAACTAATAACTGTGTAAGAAGAAGATTACATAGTGGAACCCCTTGAGAAGATTGAGGAAGAGAGGACGTAGGCAAGGTTTAAGCCGAACCTTTGTAAATTTCTTGTTCCCTGTTCTTCTCTGCTTATATGTGCGTGGATGATTCTTGCTGAATGATTGTGCTTGATATTATTGTTTGCCAACAATCTTATTGCATGTGTATCTCATCTCTTGGTTGTTGATATTTCTAAACTCTACTTGTAATCTAATCGAAAAAATTTAGCAATTTTAGAAGATCCCAATTCACCCCCTTCTTGCGATTGTCCTTGACCCAACATATATGATACCCGTATCGAGAAGTTTCAGTACTTCTCCTTTCATAACTTCCTTCATGTTAGGATTTAGACATCTTTGCATTTGATGTATCGGTTTAGATTCTTCCTTAAAATATGTACGATGTGTACATACAAGAGAACTAATACCATGAAGGTCTGTAATGGTCCAACCTAAGGCCTTTCTATAATTCTTTAGCACTTTCACAAGGCTTTTCTCTTTGCCTTCAAACAAGCTAGAGGATGTAACAATAGGATAAGACTCACCTTTACCAAGGAATGCATACTTTAATGTAAATGGCAAAGTTTTTCTTTCCGAAGTGGGTGCTTTTTGTTTAGAAGGGAAATGCTTTATGACACTAGGAATTAGAGGCTCAAATGATGAGGTCCAGTGACCCACTTGCATACATAATTCTCTCTCTATCCCTCCAAGAATTGTGTCCCTAGACTTGACACGGTCACAATCTAGCCAGTCATTAGGCTTGCTAAAAAAAAGAGCTCTTTCAATAGAATCTTCAAAAAAATCATTTTCAAAGTACTCTTGCACAATAGACTCAATGTAGGCTACTTCTCTGATAGCCTCATACTCTCCTGGTTGTTTTCCAGCTGAAAAGATATTCATCTCGATAGTCATATTTCCAAATGACAACTTTAACAGCCCATTCTTACAATGGATTATGGCATTACAAGTGGCTAGGAATGGTCATCTTAAGATAACATGAATTTGGGAATGAGCACTAATGCTCTCAACTGGTTGTATATCTAACACAATGAAGTCCACTGGATAGTAAAACTTTTCTATCTGAATGAGAACATCCTCCACACTACCCTTAGGAACCTTAATAGATCTGTCAGCTAATTGCAAGGTTACAAGTGTCGAGCGTAACTCACCTAATTCGAGTTGTTGATTAACTGAATAAGGGAATAGATTGACACTTGCTCCTAGATCAAGCAGGGCTCAATTTATCTTGTTTCCCCTATTGTACACAAAATAGTAGGACAACCAGAGTCCTTATACTTGGGTGGAAATTTAAATTGCAAAATTGCACTCTGGCTCTCATTCATGAAGGCTATTTCTTTAACATGCAACTTCCTTTTCATAGTACACAAGTCCTTCAAGAACTTGGCATATGAGGGAATTTGCTTGATGGCATCTAAGGCTGGAATGTTAATCTTGACCTGCTTAAACACTTAATAAATTTTAGAATTCAGAAGCTCATGTTTTGGTTTGGTCAATCTATAAGAAAACGGGGCATGCTTCACAACATCAATGCCCTTATCTTTAGATGCTCTAGTTGGCTCTAAGATTGGCTCAACTAGTTCTGTTTTTTTTTTTTCCACTATCATCTTTTTCTCTCTTTTATTCTCTCACATCTCTATTCCCTTCATCACTAACCTTAAGAGTTTCCTTTCTAAGGTGAATGGTTTTATCAATTATTTTCCTCCTTCTCAAGATTGTGATGGATTGGACTTGTTCATGACTGGTTTGAGGATCAATCATCACTTCGGTCATGTTCACTTGCTTATTCGGATTTGGATTTGGTTGGGGCTGAGATTGAAATCTTCCCGACAGTTGGTGGGTCAAAGCTTGTGTCAAAGTAGATAATTGCTTTGTTATGTTCTCCAATAGTCTAGTGTGCTAGTTTAACACCTTCTCTTGCCAGTCCACCCTAGTATTAACTCCTCTCATATCATTTTCCAATTGATGAATATTATCTTCTAATGGTCTCTTGTCAAGGGGTTGATATGCATTAGGTTGGGGTTGGAAAGACATGGATTGTTGAGCTTGAACAAGTTGGGATTGAAAAAGTTGAGGGTTTTGAGGCCGTCCTTGAAATGCTTAAGGGTTCGAAGGACCCTCGTTTCTCCATCCAAAATTTGGGTGATTTCGCCATCCAGGGTTATACGTGTTTGAGTAAGGGCTCTCCCTAACTCGTTGGTCACTATATGTACCCTGATATTGGCTAATCGCATTGGCTTGGCCATGTAATGCTTCTTTGAAACCTAGTACGACTAGGCATGCAGTAGTGTCATGTTCCATTGTACCACACATTAAACAACTCTCTTCTCTAGGAGACTCAGTATTCATAACATTGACCTTACTTGTCTCTATGACTTTTATCTTTCAGGTAAGTGCAACAACTCTAGCATTCAGATCATCCACTTGATTAAGCTGAAATATTACCCTAGGCGTAGACTCAGGATTTGGGTCCTGGTTGTGGCCCAATCTCTAGCCAAATTCGCTAAGTAATCAAAAAAATCATATGCTTCAGATGGGTCTTTGTCATATAAAATTCCTGCGCACATTAACTCAACAAATTGCTTCAGTTGTAGAGTCAATGATGAATAGAAAGTATTTATGATATACCAATTGGTGAAACCATGATGTGGACAAGCACTTAACAAATCTTTGAATCTCTCCTAACATTGAAAGAACGATTCACTAGACACAGGGGCAAATTGAGCAATTTAGCGACAAATCACCTCAATTTTATACTCAAGAAAGAATTTTTTCAAGAATTCTGTCTGAAGATTTTGCTAAGAATGAATAGATCTAGGCATCAATGAATTGAAGCATGTCTTGGCCTTCTTTTTTAGAGAACATGGAAAGAGTTTCAAAAGTACAATTTTCATTGGATAAGAATTATTGAAGAACATAGAGCATACGTCCTCGAAATCTTTTATGTGCTGATATGGTTTTTTAGAATCCAAACTATGGAATGAATTTATCAGTTGGATCATTCTCGGCTTTAAAGTCATTGCTGAGTGATGCGCGGGAAGAACAATGCAAGAGGTAGGCGCTTGCCTAGCGGGATTCAAATAATCTCTGAGAGACCTATGGGGAGGATCACCATGTACACTCCCACCTTCAGGTACATTATTTGGATTTGGCAGGTTAGGATTCCCAGGTGGTTGATGATTAAATTCTTTTGCTATTGGTATATAACTAGGACCTCGGTTAACTAATTGAATGTTTGGAACAGGAGTTCTAAATGGAAAAAAAGTACAGAAGATGGGAGAAAGATTACTAGAAGAGCCAACGCTCACCAATCATCCATGCACATCTCTAACAAATCCATCCCAAAACATAAATACAGACCTTACAAGTCAGAATGCTAAGCAAAAAACTCAAGTGGACCGCTGAAAAAACGGCGATGAAAAGAGAAACAGTATTAACGCATCTCAGAGCTGAGGAAATGGAAGGTCACCTACCTGGAGGGATGCGGGTAGAGTAACGATTGGACCGGGGCATTTCTAGAGTCGGCTAATAATAAGATACTAATAATAATAATAACAATAATAAAAGGAAAAGAGAAAATAATAAATTACAATAATATACTAAAATACCTGCACACAAAAATAACAAACGAAAATAATGTTAGACAGGTTAGTAACAACGTTATGGTAATCTTAGTGAAATATATATATATATATATATATTAAGCTATATGGTCACCATATCGAGCGGTGCTGAACTAAATAGACGGTGAATCAACTCGAAAGGTAAATCACAAAGAAAAAGAAAAGGAACTAAAATAAAGTGTAGAAAATAAAATGTTAGAATGGTGACTAACGTTAGTTATCCACTAAATAAAAGAAAATGTTAAATAGTTAGTAAGTTAGATGAATTCGATGGGTTAGATGAAAAATAAAAACAAAAAATATGGTAACTAACTTGACTGGCTTAGTCCAGCAGTAGACGAGTATGCCAACAAAAGAGGTTAACCACAAAATAATAATAAAAAAATCTAAATGTACACAAATATACAAGTTAACAATAGAACAAAGTAATAAGTGTGCGTAGACCACTGATAAGTTAGCATACACCTTCCAATTTCTTCGTTAAGGTAGGAAAGCAATCAATTGTCCTTAAATCCGCAAAGGAATTATTATTATTATTATTTTAATTTTTTAATTTTTAATTTTTATTATAATTTTTGAATTTTTTTATTTATTTACTTTTAATTTTTTGAATTTTTTTTTGCATGATTTTATTAAAGTAGTTCTCGGGTAACGGCACCAAAATACTTGACTACGCTCAGAATATGACAATCTATTAAAAACACCAAAGTGCAGGTGCAGCGAAGTAGTAAATAAAAATCTAGTAAGACCAGAGTCGATCCACAGGGAACGATTAACAGAACATGTAAAATTTAGGTATTAAAATTCACCCATGATAACAGATTAGATATCAACTAAGTCATGCTAAACACCGTAGTGTTGTAATGGCTTCAATTGGAACCTATGCCGACTGCTTTACATTTCATGTTAAATAGTACCGATGAGAATTGGACAATTTGAGCAGAAAATAATAACAAAATGAAATAGATGTTTTTGGGAGATTTAATATTTGTTGTGAAACAAGACTGTAAATAAAATTTAATAAAATAGTTTTGGATCCAATTAATTTGATCACCTGATTCACCCGAAATTCCAACGGAGGTTTTATAACTAAAATCATTGGTTTTGCCTTGAACTTCTGATTCAGAAGATTTAGCTTTTAGAACAGAAATTCTATAATAATTAAATCTAGAATAATAAAATTACAGTCATAAATTCAAATCATCGATTTGTGCAATAACTATACCAAAGTAAGGTTTGTGCATAAAAATTACCAAACTTAGTCAAGAATCTAAGTTTTCTCAAAGATTTAGAATTTAATTACCAAAAATTGAAAGATTTTAAATATAAACAATGAAAACTCAATTATCTCCATTGATATTCTAAGATCCTCAGATGATCTTCACAATTGACTCCAAGAGTAAAACTAGCTACTCGTACTATTAAAAAGACTTGATTTGAAAAAGAATTTCATTACTAGTACTATAGATCACGACAAAATACAAGACTGAAAATAAAGACAAACTAATCACCAAAGAAATAAACTAAACTCTCTCTCTAAAACTTGCACTTCGCTCTCGTACAACTTATGCTCACTCCCGTCACTCTCCTTGAAAACTTACTCTACTCCTTTCTTTTTATAGATGGCAGGCTCACCTACTCTCCTCTTTGCTTCCTTTTTTTTTCTCACCTACCCATGTTGTCTTTTTTTTTTTTTTTCTTCTTTCTTCTCCTATTCTCTTCCTTCTTTATGCGTCCATCATCTGCCCATGTATCTTGTCTCTAATCACTTACCTGCACCAATCATAAAGGATATAATAGATAATATATTATATACACTACATTATAATATAAACATATATATATATATATAGTTGGCTGTCACTTTGAGACAACAAAGTGACAGCCACTAACTAATATATATAATTATTTAAATATTAAATATATAAAGAATACATCATGCATTAGTTTGATTATTTTACTTTCAAATCTTCACAAAACACAAAAAATATAAAAGAATACCCAAATTATATTAAAATAATAAATAATATATAAATAATTACTAATAATATGTTACAATTATAGACTCTAATTGTACGTTTTAAAGTGCAATTATAGCTCAAAATTTAATTTACTTACATCTATATCTATGAGAAAATAAAATCTAAAAAACAAATTAAACTTACAGGAAGTGATAACAAAATTTTCAAATTTAAAACATATGAATATAGTGTCTAAAAATGTAAACATGCTGTTTAAAATTATCTCAATAAATTAGAAGTTAGTTAGGCATACGTAAGCGTAAAGTGACATGCTTCATGTGAATATTCCATTTTAATTTTTTGTCTAGGGGATACAATAAAAAAAGGTAAAATTAACTTATATTACATCTTGTGTTATGGAAACAGTGAAATCACTGTTCATGAACGACTTTTTCAACCATAACATAAGCAATGACGTTTTTATCCCATTACTGTGTGTTTTCTTCGTCTAAAAATAGAGTCGAAGAAATAGAGGAGAAGGAGAGAAAATAGGAGAGAAAGAAGAAAAGAGAGAGAAAGAAAAGGAGAGAGAATAGAGAAGATAAAAGAAAGTAAGGAGTGTAGATAAAATATTTCAGTTTAAGTTATATTTTATATTTTGTTCTATAAAAGAAATAAAGTCTTGGGTGATCAAGAAGATCTAACCCCCTTGGGTGATTAAGAAGATTTATCTCTAATAGTTCTAGAAAAACTATCTAACTATTATTTGGCAGTTTCAGAAGAACGAATTTTATTATATACTGTGTTTGATTATTTTACTTGATTTATATTAATTTAGTTTTATAACACATTATCAGTATAAAACTCTAAGTGCTCGTGAACAATATAATTGTGTTCTTCCTTACATTTGGAAGTTAATTCATTTTATGTGTAATTAATATTTCAGTGGGTTCTTTACTTTTTACTCTTTAATTCATTGCATAATTTATATTTTTATTGAAGGTTGAATAGTTGATAAATAGTGATGAGTAGTCGTATTTTGAAACTTTGTTGAATAGTAATGAATAGTTGTATTTCAAAACTTTGTTGGTTTATTTCTCCCAAATCTTAAAGTTTTGGCCTATGATATTTATAGATTTGGAATATTTATTTCAATAGCTTTCCATAGACATGTGCCTTGACTATATTTTGATATCTAGATTGAAAGTTATTATGTAGACAAAAACAATGATATTATATATATATATATATATCAGATGAATTGTATATGAATACTATGCATCAATAATACTTTTATTATTTATAATTTATAATTGGTAACGACTATTCATGAACAGTGAAAATAATATTAAATGAATAGTACATTGCATAATACATTTCACATTTCTGTCGGTTATCTTTTTATGGACTTGTTGTCTTTTATCATATCATCCACCTAACATTAATATGTTGGTAGAAGTCTTATATGATCATTAACTTATGATTGTCAGATTTTGTTATATGTATTGCTTGCATTTACATAAAGCATTCCTTTAGAATGCTTATTAAGGCCTACACGTCGTTTATTTAATTATTGTTACTTTATAAGATCGGCTTGTCACATGATACTACTTTATTTATATTGCTGCTATTATTTCACTATACTTATTATGGCCGTTGTCTATTTTGGTTTACCATTATATGATATTGTGTCATCATTGAATGCTCCAACAGTAGCAATATTGAGAGTATTAATTTAGAAAAAATATTCTAAATTGATATCATGTCCTCTTGTTACTAATGACAAAATCATCAGTTCCGACCTATTGGTTCTACTCCATTCCCTAAAGTGAATGCAATCTCATTTAGCAGATGTGGTCACAGACGTAGCCGTGGTCATGGCAGTGGGAATTATCGTGAGAGGTATCATATGAGGTTTAAAAATACCACACCATAACTATGAAAAAGGAAAATGTTTACAAAATAAACCTCCCAAGAATTATGAAGATGTTTCATTGGTCACATACCTGTTGTACTGGTCATATACCTGTAGTACGTTAAATATTATAGATTTTTATTGTAGAAATAATTTTTACACATTTGATTATTAAATTGATGATGCATAGGCCCATACGTTATGTTTATAATTTCTACCACTATTTAGTTACTAAAATTGAAACTTCATATATATTTTATATATGAAGGCATGGATCGTATCAACGCGTTGATTAAAATGCATGGTGAAGACACATGTGTGGTAGAGAGTGGAACAATGCACACAATTCTTTGAGAGAAAAAATATTTCTCACACTTGACATTACTTAAAATTAATGTCAATACAATATCTAACACAATAAAATTACTTGAAGGCTCCAGAAAGACCAAT
This sequence comes from Euryodendron excelsum, assembly GCA_033060915.1. NCBI lineage: Eukaryota > Viridiplantae > Streptophyta > Magnoliopsida > Ericales > Pentaphylacaceae > Euryodendron > Euryodendron excelsum. The sequence continues at coordinate 34,440,290 of CM065380.1, read as the reverse complement.
ATAATATTACCAAGAAGAACAAAGTTATAAATTGATGATACATTGTACTCTACTAAAACTATAAGGAATTTGATTAGTTTTAAAGATATACGTCGTAATGGATATCATATTAAAACAACGAATGAAGATAATGTAGAACAACTCTACATTATTTCTCATATTTCAGGAAAAAAATATATATCAGACAAAATTGTTGTGTTATCTTCTAAATTATATTATTCCTCTATAAAAGCTGAGGAATCACCTGTAGTGATGCACCAGAAGTGCTTTGACCCAAAGAATTTTATACATTGGTATGACTGTCTTGGTCATTCGGGATCAATGATGCTGCATTGAATAATTGAAAATTCTCATAGGCATCTGTTAAAGAACCAAAAAATTCTTTTATCAAGTGATTATACATATCCTGCTTGTTCACAAGGAAAATTAATTTTAAGACTATCCCCTTCAAAAGTAGTAATTGAATCCTCAACCTTTTTACAAAGAATTCAGGAGGATATATGTGGGCTGATACACCCACCATGTGGACCATTTTGTTATTTTATGATTTTAATAGATACATCCACTCGATGATCGCATGTTTGTTTACTTTCTACTCGTAACGTTGCATTTGCTAGGCTTCTTGCTCAAATCATCATATTACGAGCACAATTTCCAAATTATCCGATTAAGTCAATACGACTGGATAATGCTGGTAAGTGTACATCTCAAGCTTTTGATGATTATTGCATGTCTATAGGAATTAATGTTGAACATCTTATTGTACATACATACACACAAAGTAGTCTAACTGAATCTTTTAGCAAGCGCCTTCAGTTGATAACTCAACCTTTACTTATGAGAACAAAATTACCTATTTTTGTTTGGAGACATGCCATAGTGCATGTTGCATTATTAGTTAAAGTTCAACCAACTGCTTATCATCAATACTCACTATTATAACTTTTCATTGGTCAAAAATCAAATATTTTTCACTTACAAGTTTTTGGTTGTGCTGTATATGTTTCAATTTCACCCCCATAGTATACTAAAATGGGTCCTCAGCGTCTTCTTGAAATTTATATTGGTTTTAATTCTCCATCTATTATTAGATATTTAGAACCATTAAAAGGTAATGTCTTCAAGGTATGTTTTGTGGATTGTCATTTTGATGAGTCAGTCTTTCCATTACTAAGGGGAGCAAAGACGCAATTAGAAAAGTAACGAAAGTTCAGTTGGAATGTGTCAACAATGGTTCATCTTGATTCTTGAACAAGTTAATGTGAATCTGAAATTCACAAAATCATCCATTTATAGATAATTGCAAATCAATTGCATGATGCATTCACCAACACAAAGAAAGTGACAAAATCACATTTACCAGTTGCTAATACTCCAGCACGTATTGATGTTCTTGTAGGATAATCTATTAATACAACAACAAATGAATCTAAAAGATGTCTGAAGCGTGGGAGGCCTGTTGGTGTAAAAGACACTATTTTCAAAAAAAGAAAGACACAAGAAAAAATGCAAAAGTAAGTTGGTGCTCCTGAACAGAACACAAGATCTAAATTTCCTAAAGAAGAATTCCCAGAAGAGAAACCTCTTGAAGAGATATCTCCTGTAAGTGATATAGTACCTGAAAATAATGAGATCTCAATAAGTTATATAAATATAAGAGAAAGCTGGAATAGAAATAAGATGGTTATCGATAATGTATTTTCATTTAAAGTAACTCTTCGTATTACTAGAAGTAATGAAGAGATTGAACTATAGATAGTCGACGAATGTCGACGTAGAATTGATTTGCCAAAATAGAAAGAAGCGATTGAGACAGAATTACACTCATTAGCACAACATAAAGTATTTGGACCTATAGTTCACACACCTGAAGATATGAAACCAGTTGGATATAAATGGGTATTCGTAAGAAAGCGAAATGAGAAAAATGAAATAGTATGATATAAAGCTTGACTAGTAACACAAGGTTTCTTGTAGAAACTTGGTATTGACTAGGATGAGACTTACGCTCCTGTAATGGATGCAATTACATTTAGATTCTTAATTAATTTGTCAGTCTCAAAAGGACTGGATATGTATTTAATGGACGTAGTGACAACCTACTTATATAGTTAATTAGATAATTATATATATACATATGAAAATTCCTGAAAGATTTAAAATGCTTGAAGCAAATAGGTCAAAACCTCAAAGTGTATATTCTATTAAGCTTCAAAGATCTTTATACGGGGTTAAAGCAATCCGGTTCCATCTGGTAAAATCGTTTAAGTGAATATCTCTTGAAAGAAGAATATGTGAACAATACAATTTGCCCATGTGTTTTCATTAAGAAATCGAAATCCGAATTTATTGTAATTGCAGTCTATGTTGACGATTTGAATCTAATCAGAACTCCTAAAGAGATTACTAAAGCTATTAATCATTTAAAGAAGGAGTTTAAAATGAAAGATCTTGGGAGAACAAAGTTTTGTCTTAGATTATAGATTGAGCACTTATCAAATGAAATTCTTGTCCATCAATCGACATATGCTGAAAGGTTTTGAAGTAGTTTTACATGGACAAAGCTTATCCATTAAGTTCTCCAATGGTTGTCCATTTACTAGATGTACAGAAAGATCCATTTCGTCCTCAAGGATGGTGAAGAACTTTTTGGTCATGAAGTACCATATTTTAGTGCAATCGATGCTTTTATGTATCTTGTAAATTGTACAAGATCAGTGTCGTGCCCAGATTTTTTGCATTCGAGGAATACACACATAAGCGAGAAAAATACTGTACTCTCTTGTTAGAACTCATTCTCTTAGAAGGACAAGTGCGACTAGATTTCAATTGAAAATTGATTTGAATAAAGGGCTTTTGAAAAACATTTGGAGTTGCCACCTAACTTGATTAAGGTGAGTTAAGTCACCTAAAACGAAGCACAATCCGAAGATTACACTTAGGGTTTTTGAAAACGATTTTTAAAACTTCCTAAAGAGAGGGTTTTTAAGAAAAGTGGTTGGTTGGCAACCTTTTGGAAAAATGCAAGCCCTTTTTTAAAAATAACTCCATTGGTCTTCGAAAACAGTGTTCTAGGTTCGAAGGTTAGTTACGTGTAGGGAAGTCGCACTAAGCCATTACCCTACCCCGCCCGTGCAGTACCTACATGTCTATTCACCCTAAATTCACTCATTAGGTCCTTGATTAATAAATGTCCAATACTATCCACTTTAGAAAAGAATTTTTAGAAAGAAATTGACATGATGCATAATATGCAAATGCAATAGAAAGATTTGATTTGAAAATATATTTGAAAAGAACTTGATTTGATGTTGGAAACATATTTGAAAAGATAGATTTGAAAGGAGTTGATTTTGAAAATTGATTTGAAAAGAGGAATTGAAGTTTGAAATTGGAAAGAAAGTTTTGGAAATTGAAATTGAAGATTTGAAAATAGATTTTTGGAATTGGAAGTTTGAAAAAGATTGTGGAAATAGAAACTTAAAAAAGGTTGTGACCGCACTCATAAGGGTTACCTACGTATCCCTTTCGGAAATCAGGTCAGTCGTAGTTTGGACAATAGAAGGTTTGATTTGAAAAAGAGATTTTGATTTGAAAAAGGGTTTGATTTGAACTTAGAATAAAATATTGGAAATTAAAATTTGGAATTGAAAACATTGGACTTTGATTTGGAAAGATAGAACTTGAAAGAAGGATTTGGATTTGTTTTAGAAAGATTGAGATTTAGAAAACCTAGACTTAAGAAAGATTGAACTTAGAAAAAACTTGAGGTTTAAGAAAGATTGGACTTGACTTGGAAGAGATTTAGAAAAGATTTGACTCGAATGTTGAACTTGGAGAATTAGGGAAGTTGGAATTTAAGAAAGATTGGATTTAGGAAAAGTTCAAATTAGAAAAGTTTCAAAATAGGAAAGTTCCGTTTTAGGAAAATTTCATTTTAAGAAAGATTTCGAATTAGAAAAGTTTAAAATAGGAAAGGTTTTGAAATTGGAAAGTTTTGAATTAGGAAAGTTTTAAAATTTAGAAAGTTTAGAGTTTAGAAAGTTTTGAATTTAGAAAGTTTTGGATTTGGAAAGATTTGAAATTTAGGAAAGTATAGAATTTTAGAAGGATTCAAAGTTTGAGTTTTAGAAATACTTGAAATTAGCAAAGGTTTGAATTTAAAAAAGATTTGAAAACTTAAAATTTGGAAAGTTGAAATTTGGAAAGGTATGGAATTAGGAAAGGTTTGGATTTCTATTTTTTAAAACAAAAGATTGAATTTTGTTTCTAAAAAAGAAATGATTTGATTTTCTTTCCCAAAAACGGAGGGTTAAATCTAGTTTCCTAAATGAGGTTATTAGATTTGGTTTGCTAAAGCGAAGATTGGATTAGGTTTTCTAAAAGGAAGATTGAATTTGATATGGAATTGGAAGGTGAAGTTTTAGAAATCCTAGATTTGGAAGTCTATGATTTGATGTAGAAAATAAGTTTTGGAAATTGATGTTTTTGATATTAAAAAAGGAAGTTTTGGAAACCTAGTTTTGAAGGTAAGATTGAAAATCATGTTTTAGAAAAAAAAAAAAAAAGAAACTAGGGTTTCCTAATTATTGGCTCAAGTGCTTGATTTGGGCTCCAAGGTAAAGAATTTTTTTGGAAAGTAAAACTTTTTGGAAAGGAAGATTTTTGGAAGGAGAGCCTAGCAAAGAGTTTTTAGAAAGTAAACTTGAGAAGAGTTTTAAAGAGGAGATTTTGCAAGATAAAACTTTGAGAGAGTTTTTTCGAAAGAGAGGTTTTAAAAAGAAGGATTTTTAGGAAATGAATTTTTAAAGAGAGTTTTTGGGAAATAGACTTAAGAAACATTGTTAGAAAGTGAATTTTGAATAGAGCTTTTTGGAAAGGAGTTTAAAAAGAAGTTTTGAAAAATAAATTTTTTGAATAGAGTTTTTAAAGAACAATTTTGGGAAAGTAATTTAAAAAAAAAAAATTGGAGAAAGTTTTTAGAAAGTATATTGGAGAAGAGATTTTTAGAAAGTGAGTTTAAAAAGATATTTTGGAGAGGATTTGAATGTGGACTTTTACAAGCCTCTAAAAATATCTCACTTTCCTAAACGATTCTAACCATAAGAAGATTAGAACCATTCTAGGATTATGGTTTTGAAAACAACAAGGATATGAAAATGTAGATCATATTGATCACTTTAAATATAACATTTTCTTAAAGCAATCCTAACCATGGGAATGTTATAATCACCTTAGAATTGTGATTTTGAAAATAAGTTTGAAAAAGAAAATTTAATGCAAGTTTTGAAAAGAGTTTTTGATGCAAGTTTTAAAAACAGGTTTGAAAACGAATTTTAGAGAGATGCATGACCATGATATGCACAATACAAGTTAGGGTCGTAAACATACAAGGTTAAAGACTTCACCACATAATCAAGGGGGCCGAACCCATGTGGTCTCTGGTTAGACTAAAAAAAACTCCCCGACACGGTGACCTTCAATAGCCTAATTCTACACATGGACTGGGGAGTCCCTTGTTTCAAGCATGCAAGAAAGCGAGGGGTAGAAGATGGGGGATTAAAATAGAAGAAAATCCAAGTGGGTTTGGAGAGAGAAGAGAGAGCGGGGAATTGCGTAAACGTAAATAGAGAGCCTACCTTGTATCTTTTTTATTTGCTTTGTTATGCTTGCTTTCTTTACTTCGATCTTTGCTTTGCTTTGCATTGGTCTTCGAGAGCTTGCTTGGATCTTCGGGAACTTCAAAGTTGCAGCGCTTTAAGTCTTTAATGAAGGTTTTGGAGACTAGTATATAAGTGTATGTGAATGTATATGAGTGTATGGAGGCTAGAGTTTGGAGAGGCTTCGAGTTCTGTGTATCGAAGAGGAGATTTTTTAGACTGAGTTTGCAGACTCTTTTTATGTTGGAAAAGACTCTGTATTTATAGATAGAGTAGTGCACTGGCGCCTACTACAGTGGCGCTAGGCTAAAAATTACACTAGCGCCACTAGGAGTGGCGCCAGGCCATTTTTTGTGTAGTGACTACCATGTAATTTTTAGTCTCGCTTCATTAGGAGTGACTCCGAAAGGTTCGGGAATGATTTAAAGGACCGGGAATGGCCTGAAGGGCCGGAAAGGGAAAGGAACCCTTAGAATAGTGTCAATGACAAGATGTGTTGAAAAGGTTGACTGGGCCATTAGGGGTAAAATGGTCAATTGGACAGAAAAATTACCAGGATAGACTTGGAATGTCCCAGAAGAAGACTAGGGACTTGGAAACATCACTTAGAATGTTCCGGGAGGTTACCGGTTTGATACACAAAGTCGGTGTGGTTAGAAAAGGCGACCGGCTCATCAGGGGCAAAACGGTCATTTTGCATCAAGTTTGCCAGAACTGACTCAGAATGATCTAAAAAGGTAATGGAAGGCCAGGGATACTATCAAAAGCATCCCTGGGAGGTTACCGGTTTGATACCCAGAGCCAGTGTGGTTCCCAAGGTACTCGGATGCTTAAGGGCAAAATGGTCATTTTGATCGGAGGGTATCAGAATTGGCCCGAAACTAACTGGAAGGCACCTAATCAGGTCGGATCGTCTTTGGGATGATCTTGGAAGGGTGGACTTACCATTTTGACAACTTAAGTACTTTCTCAAGAAACGTGCCGAAAATGGCCGTAGGGGCAGTTTTGTCATTTTTCACCGGAGCGGGCTAGCAAGCACTGGTGTTGACCTGAGTTTTGAGTGTTTCTGCCACTTTGATGACAGTCTCGTGACACAGTGATTTGTTGGCAATTCTAGAGACTAGCTGAACTTGAGGAATCAACTTTCTCAAAAGGTGTGCCGAATAACGGACATTTCTTCATTGGCAAGCTAGCAGGCACCAAAGGTAGACCATTCTACCATCTCGGAGACTTTGAATCTGGTCCCGATCGACGGGTTTGAAAGAACTTGCCGTTCCAAAGATTTTTCTTGAAAACGTGCCAGATTGGATAGTCTTACCACCTTGAGGAATCAACTTTCTCAAAAGGTGTGCCGAATTTAATTGAAATTGAAATTGGACTTGAAATTAGATTTGAGATTAAAACGGAAACTTACCATCTTTGAAAAGACATGCCCATTGGAATTGGACTGAACAATACCCCCGAGGGCATTTGGTCATTTTGCCTTTATTGGGGCCAGGCGGGCCCGCGAAGCGATGGATTGATTGATTTAAGTTTGGAAAACTGATTTAAATTGGAATATGCTCGTACTGACTTGAACTCAAGTCTGGACGGACTGGAGACTGCCGAGCAGGCAAAAATGGGGTGCTTACAATTAGATATAACATTCTTTGTCAATTTATTGGCAAGATATAGTTCGACACTAACACAAAGACATTAGAAAGAAATTAAGCATATATTGCGTTATCTATGAAGGATAATTGATATAGGCTTATTCTATTCAAAGGAGTCACCACTTAAATTAATTAGCTATACAAACACTGGCTACCTTTTTAATCCATATAAAGCTTGATCTCAAACTGGGTATGTGTTTACTTATGGTAATACTGCTATATCCTAGCAATCTCTAAAGCAGAAATTAATTACAACTTCTTCAAATCATTCTGAGATAATTGTAACTCATAAAGTAATTTGAGAGTGCATATGGCTAAGATCCATGATTCAACATATTAAAGAAAGTTGCAGATTATCTACAATCAAAGATACCTTGACGATATTATACGAAGATAATACCGCGTGTATTGCACAACTTAAGGGAGGTTACATCAAAGGTGATAGAACGAAGCATATTTCTCCAAAATTCTTTTATGCACATGAATTCCAAAAAAACAGTGATATTGATGTCCAACAGATACATTCAAGTGCAACCTGTCAGAGTTATTTACTTAAGCATTTCCAACTGCAACATTTGAGAAATTGGTACACAACATTAGCATGCGTTATCTTAAAATCCTTTCATGCTGAACAATTGAAGCTATCAACTTCATACAAGATGTATGAATAAGGGGGAGTCGAATACTGTATTCTTTTTCTTTTGCCAACAGTTCTTTTGCCATAGGGTTTCTCTTGACAAGGTTTTAACGAGACAGTTTTAACGCACCTATACCTTACCATGCTGCGTAAGAATATTGTATTATTTTTTCTTTGCTAAGATTTTTTCCTACTGGGCTTTTCCTAGTAAGGTTTTAATGAGGCATATTTGTTGTAAAAGTCATCCAAGTGGAGTGTTATAGAAATAGTGAAATCACTGTTCATAGATGACTTTTTCAACCATAACGTAAGCAATAACGTTTTCTCTCATTACTGTGCATTTTTTTGGTCTATAAATAGAGCCGAAGAAATAGAGGAGAATGAGAGAAAATAGGAGAGAAAGAAGAAGAGAGAGAGAGAGAAAAGGAGAGAGAACAGAGAAGAGAGAAGAAAACAATAAGTGTAGGTAAAATATTTCAGTTTAAGTTGTATTTTATGTTTTGTTCTATAATAGAAATAAAGTCTTGGGTGATCAAAAATATCTAACCCTTTTGTGTGATCAAGAAGATCTATCACTAATAGTTCTAGAAGAACTATCTAACTATTATTTTGTAGTTTCAGAAGAATTAATTTTATTATATACTGTGTTTGGTTATTTTGCTTACTTTATATTCATTTAGTTTTATAACATCTTGAAATAATTCCCAATAAATCAAGAAGTTTTTGTCCAATTACTTGTGTCGTGTCTTCGTAAGTCATTTTTTGTTAGGTGTGATTATATGTTTTATGTTACTTGTTAGGTGTGATTATAAGTTTTACGTTTGCGATTAACGACCTTCCTCTTGTCTTGAGACATAGGATTAGATATTGAAGATGGGATTGACTCGACCTGCACGGTTTTGTTGTAGTTTTAATTTAATTTGGATTGAATATCATACGTTTTTTCTTAGAGTCTGGAGTCTAATATAAACTAACGGCTAGGATTCACTCAAACTCACTTAAATACTCACAATTAATGAAAATACTTCTATAAAAAGAGAAAGCAAAAGTTGATTTTGGTTTTGGTTTGGTTTGATAGCTAGAAACTGAAAACTAAATAGAGATTTGATCAAATTAAAAGAGAATTAGTCTCAATTGATCCAAACACCCAAACAATCCAAGTAATTCCTTAAAGGTTTACAACTCAAATTGCTAAACCATAATCTAAGATAGTAATTCGGAGGATTTAATTTTGAAAATTTGATAATCTAACTCTAATTGATGTTAGATATAATCAATCTAACTCTAGTTTGACTAATATTATCGATTTGGTCAATTCCAAGCCACAATTTCTAAACTATGGCTTGAAATTGCCAAACATAGTCAATAATAGCATAGGTCAATTGTACTTACAATGGAAATATATAATAATTACAAGGAAAACTAAGCTATTACAATTGAAATCTAGGTGTTCTTTAAAGAGAAAATCCGTACACAACTCACAAATTATATGCTAAATCTCCAAATTCTGGTCGAAACTTGTATTTATAGGCTTAATTCAAAATAAAAATTTCATAAACCGTACGCACGGTTAGGCAAACCGTGCGCACAGGTTTGAAGACTGTCGGGCAGGGTCTTCTTACAGACCTATTTACGGAGAAACCCCCCCTCTTAGCAATGGTTCAAATCTCTGTAGCGTAGGCACCATAGAAACCACCGTGCGATATGGTTAGGTGACCGTAAGCATGGTCACTAGACTATGCGCACGGTCACTAGACTATGCGCACGGTTAAAATGATCGAACTACCCTTTGAGTTGAATCTCGGCTGTTTTTAAGCTCCAAACCTATCAATCAAGTATAAAACATCATTGGGGGAGTTATTAGACTAAAATAAGCATATAAACATCCCAAATGGACTAACTAAAGCTATTTAGGGACTAAAGATTATACTTTTAGAGTGTAATTAGAGATACTAAATAAATTTTGCTTTTGGTTATGCGATCAGAACTGTTCGAATTGGTTTACGTATATCTTAACTAATCTACTTCTCGGTCTAGTCAAAGGCAGACCGAGAACTAAGGAATTCACAAGAGATAAATTTCTCAAGACATGGTCCAAGTGTTGCCAAGTTTTGAACTCAAAATATTTGGGTATCTGATGTTTAAAGCTTGGGGCCTGGGGTCTCCTCCCTCCAACGTCTCAAGTTCGAAACTTGTTAGGTGCTATTAATTTCTTAGGGCCTCCCTCAAGGTCTTTGATCCAGTAAATACCAGGTTTGTGTAGGATGGGGATTACACAAACCTCAAAATTAATTAAAGTGCGCACAAATTGGCCTAGACATTTGGTTAGCAAAAAAAAAAAAAAAGCACTTAGATGACCCTAGGTGATGGCCGTGACCCAGCGTAGAGCAGCTTGGAGATTGCCCAGCCTATTGAATAATTCAAATTTATATGGTCAGCATTGTTGAAAATAATTTCGTTGAACAATTTAAGAAACATGCAATGAATGTTTGGTGAAATTTTATTTTATAACTTCGTGGTTTTAGTTCAAAAGGTAGAGCACATTTATCTTGAAGTAGTATTGTAAATATTGACTAGGATCTCATAGATATCATTATGAAAGAATTCACCTTTTAAGGTAAATTGTGGATGAAATTTATCATCAAATATAGGAAAGTTACTACTAAATAATTCCATCATGCTAGTTTATAAATACTTGTGGGAGAATAAATTAACAAAGAAAAATGCACATAATTTCAAATTGACTCCATCTTGATCCAAGACAGTAAACCGTTTTGAGAGTTGTAAGCCCTTCAAACAAACTTGGCTTCTCAAAACCGATTTCAACTTTCAGCCCACTACTCCATGCAATCATAATTCTAGTGGGCCTTTAATAACCTTTTAAAAAAACAAAATCTCATTCTAATTCAATTCGATTAACTTTTGAAAAACAATTTCTAGTGCGCCTTTTTTGACAAACTTTTAAAATTATGATATGCCCATAAGTTTAATGATGAACGTTCAAAATTATGCTCCATGGATTCATAATTTCAAATTTTGTATTATAATACCAAATCAATACCAAACTTTAAAAACTCTATCTGATATATGAACATTCAAGTTTGGTATAATTTTTTTTATTCTTTTTTCCCAATTAATTTTGAATTCAATAAAAAACAAACCTGAATTTGGGGCCAAATAGGAGCACAATGATAGTCGTACCTAGAAATACTGCAGTTCTATGCCAATGAACGTGGGAATATAGTTGTACTAAGTTTTAGATGAGGTGACTTGTCGAGAGGCTAGACACATAGCACAATTAAAATAGCCCAGATATGAAGACACGTGAATAATAATAATTATATATACATGTTTTGAAAGGTATAGAGCAACGAAATAGGTGGTCAAATAAGCCCATCAAAATCCAAAATTGTTGTTAGCACCAGCATTGGAAGCAACTAAGGAGGCTTATGAAGGCGTATGAGGCTTGGCAGTAACTCAAAAGTGGTATACATGGCATAAAAGAGCCTGAACATGTTGAGACTGGCCCTAAGCACACGATGTTAATTGCAAAAAATGACAGTAAAAAGTAATAATTAAAAGTCTAAAAGATATGAGTTATGAAAATTATTCTGTACTTACTGAAGTACATGCTTAAAGGGCTGAGAATGTAGAACTGCTAATAATTATCAATGATCATGTAACCATCTACAAGTGGCTATAAATAATTGAAGAGACTACAGAAGGAGGACCATTAACCCACAACGTGCTTGGCTTAGGCGTAGGTGAAACTTAGTTTTTCCATGCTATTTTTGTAGTCTTGTACCTGCTTTGGAGACTAATAAAATTTCTTTTTGTTTTTTTTTTTTGGGGTTAATCTTCAATTATTGTATTTACATTTCCTGCACATTCATAAATCTTAAAAAGTAACAAAACAAGGCAACTGGACGGCACAAGCAAAGTCGTTTGGTATGTCCAATCCACCTGTTGAGATCTGGAAAGATTTTAATTACTATGTGACAACACAAAGAACAAGATCGTGCATGTACCAACTTGAAAGTAGCTTTTATTGGACAAATGATATAATCCACTTTGTGTACAACGTACGCATACATACAACTAGTGATTGTATTACAAGGGTAAAAACATCTTATAGGTTGTATTGGCATTAACACTTTATTACTTAAGCAAAAGATAAGATGAGGTTATAATGGCTTATTACTAATTGAGCAAAGATAAGGTGGCTAGACTCGAAAATGCACAAGCTTAAGATCAACATCTTTGGAAACCTTACGAGGAGGAGGAAACTTTGGGAGAGAATGCGCAATTGTCTTAGCAGTCTCCAAGTACGAGACATACTTTTCAACCGACTCAATGGTCTTCGGATCAAGATTGTAGATTTTATTTTTTATCTCAAAGTCTTCAAAGCTAGCTGATTGCAAAGCACGAGTGATTAGCAAGTTTCCAAACGCCGGTTTGCTTTGTTTAATAGCCAAAATCTCTTTGAATGACTTCTTCTTGAAAGTCCAAGTGCCTGTCTTCCAATTGAAGTCATAAAGAGGAAGGAATCTCTGGCCATACATGGCTATGAATTCCAAGGCAGCAAGAATGAACTCGAACTCCTCTACTGGGATGTGATAAGCGAAGTTAATCCTTGTCCATCCAGGCTTCACTCCATTGTATCCCTGTGAACACGATATATATATTAACTTGGTTGGATCCAGTATATATATACGATATATATGTATTGCTGGGGGTTGTATCCATCTTCAAACAGGTTAACATATCAACATTTAGTAGTGAATAACGCTGATTAGGTAGTTACCTTTTGAATGGCGTTTTTGAAAGCTATTGAGTGAGGCTCATTGACATGGAGGAGATGGTGACCGTAGGGTCCAGCACAAGCGCACCCACCTCGAGCCTGGATGCCAAAAAGGTCATTGAGGAGCTTTGCAACAAAAGGCCCATGTAAGGGCTTATCTCTCATGTTACCAGATTCCCTCCACCCATAAATTCCTCCCTCTCTTGTCCCACTGTGGTCCGCCGAGTAGGAATTTGTAGTGGAGAACACAAGGAAGGACAGGATGGCCTGCCGTTCTACGCTAGTGTTTCCCAATACCCATATGTTTGGATTAGAAAGAAGCCTGTCAAGCGCTGTTTCTATGAGGCTGTGTTCCTGTGTTTTGATCACTTCATAGCCTATATATTCTTTAACCCAAAATGCCATTGCGGCCCTGATTTTCTGGACAATTGGTGGAGTACCAGCATCTTCTCTCTCTTCCACATCCTCATAATATAGAGTGTCCTGCATTTCATTTGAGTAGAGCAAAATTTTGTTGATCAAAGCATAAGGTCTTCAAGGTAAACAACACAATAAATTCCAACTCTTGTATGCACGTGATGCTAATGAGGGTCAAATTTTCTATTCCATTCCCTTATAGGACATCAAAATTATGAGAAAGGTACTTAGACTTCTAGCATTGCAGTGTCGCTTCCAACTACATTGCATATTTTGCCAAAATTTAAGATAATCACAAAACTTAACAAACTTCAAAATGAGTATGAGTACCTTTTCGTTGAATCCATTCACAAAACTTACAGTTCCTCCTCCGCAAGTTGAAGGGGGAGAGGATCTTAGTTGATAGAGGATCTTGCTCATCAGAAGAATACCAGGAGTACCAGGCCCTCCAACAAACTTATGTGGACTAAGGAAAATTGCATCATACCCATCTGTCTCTCCGGATCTCATGTCAATCTCTACATAAGGACCACTTCATATAGAAATTTAAGGCAAAGCAAATTAGCACTATACCACTAAAATTATAATTTATGTTTTAAGCGAAACAAACGGAAAAAAACAAATAGTTATATACCTTGCAGCAAAATCAAAGCAAGCAAAAGCACCATATCGGTGAAGAAGCGAAGCAAGGGCACGAGTATCAGAGTAAATCCCACTGACATTGCTACAAGCAGAAAAAGAACCCAACATAGGGCGGTTTGTATGTTGGTAAGACTCGAGCTGTAGTTTTAAAGCCTTGATGTCTATTAATCCATTTTCATCTAAACCAATCTCCACAACTTCTGCCAGGCTTTGGCGCCAAGAGAGGAGATTTGAATGGTGTTCATATGGACCAACAAAAACCACCCATCTTTCTTCATTTCTAAGATTATCCATCAATATCCTATCCCTCATAGTTGATGCAACAGAAATTCCCATAACCTCTTGAAGCCGTTTGATAGCTGCTGTTGTGCCAGAGCCAACGAAAAGGAGGGCATCTTCTTCTTTCCCACCGAGGCAACTCTTTATGTACCTACTTGCTTCATGCACCATTTTTGTAGTTTGATGCCCCACATAGCTATCACTCGTATGAGTATTTCCTGTTCATAAGTGACGATTTAAATTCTAAATGGTCATTAAACTGTGCTGTAATGCATCAAAATGTACCATTCTTTGTAATTCCGAGGGAAAATGCTTAGAGGGAGCAAGCATATATAACAAACAATTAAGAGCCCAAGTTACGGCTGGATGCTGAGTAAAGAAGAGAATCCACAAATTTTACATTGTTACCTTACTCACTATAGCTTCAAGCTTGATAATTTAACTCCACGAGTATCTATCAGTTGCTGGTACGTAGTTTACACATAACGACTTCATGTCTTTGAGATTGACCTCCTTTCTTTTTCTTTCCAAGTATGTCAGAGTGGTTCTAGAAGTGAAAGGTGTGGGGTTCAACCTTTATATACTTGTGTGTTCTTATTAATGTCTCCGTAAGGATTGATTCTATTAATATGACTTTTATCATTTCGCACAATCAAAATAATATATAATTACAAAAGTGCTAATGTCACACGATTTTGAAAATTTTGTATATTTACAATTTTTTAGTACAGTACTAACGATTGCTCTTAATTACAACAATATCATTACTACATTATTTTGGTGAAATTTTATATACGTATTTTTTGAAAGAATAACATTTCCCTTGTTCACATATTTTTAGCACTGAATGAAAAAGTTGGGAGTGATAGTGAACTTACCATAAACAGGAAGAACATTGGTAATGATATAGTTCTCAATATAGTGAAGACTCCGGCCAGAGGCAGTGTAGTCCGCGTAAATGAGCCGACGCTTCCCAAAGGGAGTCTCAAACTCCACGTCGCTGCCAATGACTTGAGACTGCAACCATGCCAGTTTCTTCTCCGGAGGACCGCTTGGCATGCCCGTCCCTACCATTCTAAACGAATCCAATCGCCAATTCGCATCATCCAAAACTTGGCCACTAGTTTTCGGAAGAAAATTAGTAGCCTTGACGAGGCTTTGCTCATGCTGTGGCTCCATCTTTCGATCCCAGTGAGTTTCTTTGATCACGTGTTGCTCCAACTCCATGGTTCAGAAATGATAGTAAAGCGAAATGTAAGTGTGACAATATGGAATTATGGTGTATCAATAAGAATGCTGTGATGCCTCAGGTATTAAGGGAGGCCTAGTATTTATAGGCGTTGGGGGTACCTCACAATCAGAAAGGTTTCACCAGTAAACGCCGTGAAGTTACTGCTTCCAATTCTCTTTGTAAGCAATAGTAGAATCGATGGGTAGTGCCAAGAAAACGACTTGGCTTGACTTTCAAAAATAAATAGAAGTACTGGTAATATTGGCTACCTAAGTATAGATTCAATTGGTCAATGGAATATATATATATATATATATATGTATATGGTACCACATGTTGGCCACATTTTTTCAGTAATATGGGCCAGGAATTGAGACTAGAGCTGGTTCTTATTTCAACTCTCCTGTCTTTAATTTTGTGGGGACATGACGTACGTGGAACATAAAATTTAGAAGGAAACCAGAATGTCTCTTGATTGAATGAGTTTTAGCAATGTGAATCACATACTCTTTCAAAATTCTATTGTGTTTTCCTTGTTCAAAGAATTGCATGAGGCTCAAATGAATCAATCCAAAGCCAGGGTCCATCGGTCAGGAGTTTAAACCTTACTGTTACATTATATATATAATATCCCTTGCACAAAGTGGCTATTCTCATAACCTATCTTCTCATGTTTGGCAGCTCCAACGTTTATTGCACCAAGTAATGCCAAAATTCTTAGAATTACATGTAAAAGGATAGGGTGGAATTAGGAGTTTTAAAGTCTTATTCTTACATTCTTTAAATTGGTATTCTTATTTATTCAATGAATTAAAATGACCGCATTAGAGAATCCGGTTTTTGTTTTCATTACATAGTAATACATTAGTCACCTCAACTATGAAGGGTCTTAAAACATTTTGACGTTATGAAGATTTGAACTCTTGACCTCAACAACCAAGATATCTAAGCTGTGTAGGAAATGCCATTGAAACACGAGTATTGGAAAAAAAATTCTATAATTTAGAGTGCTCATATACATGTGCATAACATATCCCTTGTGTAAGATTCATAAATCTATCCATACTTTCGCAATCAACGTTGAATATTAATGGTGCTTCTAGATTTTCATTTTTGGAAAAAGAAAAAAAACTTCTATTTCCTGTAATCCTCCTTGTGCTGATATGAAGAAAAATGAGTGGAAAAGATGTTGAGGTGACAATAGTCTTTCGGAAAGGGTAATGCTATACAATTCAAAAATTAATAAAGAATTTAACACCAGAATAATATAGTCGAATGAAAATTATTCATTTTAAAATAAAATCTTTATTATGATGGTTATAAATTATAAAAATATCACTGTCACATCATTGTGATGAAATTTTTTATACAAATATTTTTGAAGAATAACATTTTTCCTCTTGAAAACCATACTGTTAAAGTAGCTTTGCTTCACAAATGCAGAGAATTGAAACATGTTTGCAGTTTTATATATATATATATATATATGCTTGATAGAATTATGTTTTGGAGTTCATTAATTGAGAACTGGAACTTTGGTTTCTGCTCAAAGAATTGCAGTCAACATGACTAATTCGGTACATGTGGTTAACGGTCAGCATACTCTAAGAACGGAAATTGAAATTATCATATAGGAAATGAATGAAACCAATAATAGTCTCTGCCATCTGTCTTTACTCACTCGTTACGAGGTTGCTTCTCTCCTCTGATATTTGGAAGCCTCTTCTCACTCGTCAGCTCCGAAACTGATGGTTCATGAATTTGCACATATTCAATAACTCCATAGCAGACCGTTGGTTGTTGAAGTTGCTTCTTGGTCATTGTACGTCAAATTTAAGAAACTTGTACGAATAAATTTTTTTTACGTCAATTCAGAAATTTAAACAGAGACCGGCATTCAGGCCATTCGAGGACTAAGGACACTTAATTTATAGGTCTAGTTTCCTGTCTAGCAACCTTCGAGAAATCTGGGGGCGGAACTAGGATTCGTTTTGGGAGTGCCAAACCTGAGATACAAAATTTTTCCTAGCTATATAATTATCATCTTTTAAAATTTCTTTGCACATATTTTTAAGTCCAAGCATAAAAAATATATTAGGATCTAATATTAAATTTTTACATAAAAAATAAAATTAATTTCTATTCAGCCTCAACAAAATATAAAAATATTGACAAATTAATTGTCTCTTAATATATTTCAACTCTTTTTTTGAACAGCAAAAAAATATATATATTTATAAAAAATGCAAAAGGAGGTTCAAGCTATAAACAAAAAAAGTCAAAAGAGCTCAACTCACAGATTGAGCTCATCTATAAAATTACCTTGAGAAAAAGATAATCCGTAAGTCTTTTATTTTTACCTTAAGAAAAAAAAACTGTGTACTTAATAACTTTTTATTGGATTGACGAACAATAGAAACCCCACTAGCTGCTGGCTTAGGATGTATTGAAAAAACTAGCTATTACCCACAGCCCCTATATACAAACTTTAATATTTTATTAGGTTAAAGCCTTAGAAAAATTTTAAATTACGAGAGTACCAGCAGAATACATTTTTACTGTAACATTTTTATTTATTTATTGTGACATTATATAGTACGTTACGGTACTACGTTATATACCATTGTTTACAATTGCATACCAACTTATTAATTTCTATTTAGTATAAGTATTCATTTACTATGTTACCGTGAATATACTAGTTTTTTTTATTAATATTTACCTTGCTTTATTAACAATTAGGTGTCAACCGTGCAATGCATAAGAGTGAAGCTTGTTCATGATAAAAATATCAAAAGGATTAAAACAAAAATAATTACTTTAAAAAGAATTTGCATCTATTAATGTGCACATTCCAAAATTCACCGTCCTAATTTATTTGTCGTTGATCAAACGTTCACAAACAAATAAGAATAAAAATAAAAATATAAAATATAAAACATCTCTTGTAAGTTAAGAGCAAGAGGCTTAAGGTTTAGAAGGAGCTTACATTTCAGGGAGGAAAATAGCTTGGAGGATCTCAAAGATTTAGTAAACAATGTGGTTTTTAAGGTGAATGACAATGACACAATTTTCTGGAAACCAAGTAATGATGGGCTGTTCTCAGTGAGATCTTTCTGTCAAATAGCTGAAGAGGTGAATTTCCAGGAGGAATCAGTGACGGTTTGGATGTGGAAATCTTGGGCTCCCATTAAGGTTAAAAGGTTTTGCTGGCTGGCTCTTCAGAAAAAGATTAAAATCAAGGTATTTCTAATGCAAAAGAAAATTTTGAATCATAATGAAAGTTTATTTTGTGAATTTTGCAAGCAAGAATTGAAAGATTCAGATCATCACTTTCTCAAGTGCAAAGTAGTTTGAAGTAATATTTTAAATGGTAAATTACATTTACTACTCCTGAGATTTTACAAAATATAGGATACTATTCTTCACATATTGATAGTTACACTGCATATCTATACTTTTTAGACAATGTAATATATTCTTCCTTCCCGTTAAAGGATTGTTAATTGACTAATGGATGTGGTCTAAGTCAACTTGGAAAAATATATAATTTTCAAAATTACCCTTTGATAATAGAATTAACAAAAATATATCACATTATTAACCAAGCATCTTCTCTCTCCTCTCTACCTACCTCACCGTACCAAACCCACCAGGCCGAACCTGTTGGAGACTGTAAAATTTTCCATGACTCGATTATAGTGCGCATGCATAATACCAAAAAATTTTGATCTAATTAGCAGATACTAATCTACGTTATTAGAATCATACTTTCGAGATCTCTTTGATTTGATCCCAAATAGCAGCAAGTATGAACTTCGAAATTCCTCAATTTTGATCTCGAATAATAAGCCACAGTAACAAGCATAAATCAATTGCTAGAACTCAATTTTCGAACTTCTGTTATATCCTTTGTACACGCCTTACGCAAGAGAGAGTGGGCTCGCAATTGCTAAGATTTCTTGCTCTCACAAAAACGTATATCTTTCAATTATAAATAAGTGTAACCCTAACTGCTCTTAGAGTGCGTATATATAAATATTACAGTAGGGACCATAGAATTAGTATGGCTAAGGCTTCCTATGCAAATAAGGATTCCTAATCCAACCAAGATTAATCCCTATTTACGTAAATTATAATTTATATCACTGATGAATTATAATTGTACTCTCTGTCAACCTGGAAATTATATTTCGAGTTTTATATTAATAAATACTTATTTATCTTCCCACGTTAAGATCACAGATGCCCGTCTGTTAAATTAAATTACTGACAATTAAATTTAATAGACTTATTTAATTTCTTAAGACCTTCCACTTAACATATTTGATATGCCGGATTCACAATCTACCTGTAGGGTTTGACATAATCAAAAGATATAAGCTTTCTCAATAGGGTATCATCAATCTCTATACCGAGACGTAGATTCCATCAATAATTAATATTCAGCAGACACATAATGTTATTGTCCAACTCAATGAGTATATTGACACACAAAGAGTCTCACTCTTCTGTGAATTAAAACAATAAACATTAAATGCACGTATCTATTTATTATATTAGGATTAAGAGTATAAGCACTCATAATAATCATGATGTATTAATTATTTCATATAATCAGTATAAAAATAATTATCTCAACACAGTCATGTTCAATACATACAAAGTGTACTAGTGCAAAGAATTGGAACTATTTCATTTTCTATAGTTATGACATGCCTATTAAAATCTTGTGCTACAGTCCTACTAATGGTATGTCCAGTTTCATCTAAAACTTTGAACGATAAGCTTATATTCCATAAAAATCGATGATTTGACCTTCCATGTGTAAGCCGTACTCTACACAGCAAATCATTTACTATATAGAATAAGAGACACATATGCACAATCATTAAATAAATAATGTAAGCAAACATTTCTTACATAGATTCTCATTAAAATAGAATAACTAATTTATTAATAAATACTAAAGCCATTACACAAAGCATATTTTTTAATATAAATCCCTAACAATCTCCCACTTAGACTCAAAGCCATGTAGTAATGTATCTAAGGCCCATTCTCTCTAAATGAACATCAAAAATTTTGGGTGGTAAGCTCTTCGTAAAAAGGTTTGCCAAATTGTTTGCTAATGCAATCTTGGTAATAACCACATCACCTTTGTGTACTATATCTCACATCAGGTGATACTTACGCTCGATATGTTTTGCCCTCTTGTGGGTCCTAAGTTCCTTTGAATTAGCAATTGCCTTGCTATTATCACAATAAAGTATAATAGGCGATTATACTAAAGGTACCTCTCCTAGATCTAACAGAACGTTCCTGAGCCAAACAACATCCTTGGTTGCCTTAGAGGCTAGCACATATTCGGCATCCATGGTAGAATCAGCAACACATGATTGTTTGATACTCCTCCAACTGATAGCTCCACCTCATAGGGTAAACATATTTCTGGAGGTCGATTTTCTAGAATACTTATTTGACTGAAAATATGAGTTTGTGTACCCAATAAGTACTAGATTATCTGCCTAATAAACAAACATATAATCCCTAATTCTTTTCAGGTACTTGATTATATTCTTTACCGTAGTTTAGTGTTTCTGCCTTGGGTTTTATTGATATCTGCTGACTATGTCTACGGCAAAATAGATGTCAGGTCTAGTGCAATGCATAATATATATAAGGCTTCCTACTGTTGATGCATAGGGAACTGCCTTCATGTTCTCTACCTCAATTGGTGTCTTAGGACACTGATCCTTGGTTAGAAAGATTTCATGTCTAAAAGGGAGGAACCCATTCTTGGAATTCTGCATGCTAAAACGGGCAAAAATCTTATTGATATAAATAACTTGTAATAAGTCCAGCATCCTATGCTTGCGATCTCAAAAAATCTTGATCCCAAGGATGTGATCGACTTTTCCCAAGTCCTTTATATCAAACTTTCCAGATAACCATAGCTTAACTGAAGATATTACCCACATATTATTTTTTATGAGTAAGATATCATCCACATACAGTACTAAGAACATCACCACGTTTCCACTACGCTTCCTATACACGCACAACTCGTCAATGCATTGATCAAAATCATAAGACTTAATGGTCTTATCAAAACGAATGTTCCAAGACCTAGATACTTACTTAAGTCCATAAATGGACTTCTTAAGCTTGCACACCATGTGCTCTTGGTCTTTAGCTACAAAACCATCTAGTTACATCATATAGATGCACTCATCAAGCCTTCCATTAAGGAAAGCTGTCTTGACATTCATTTGTCAAATTTCGTAATCGAAATGAGTCGCAATAGATAAGAGAATCTAGATAGACTTTAGCATAGCTACTGGTGAAAAAGTTTCCTCATAGTCGATCCCCTATTTCTAAGTAAACCCTTTCGCAAAAAGCCTAGCCTTGAAGGTTTCCACCTTTCCGTCTGCCCCTCTCTTCTTCTTATAGATCCATTTGCATCTGATGGGTTTTATTCCTTCAGGTGGTTCTACAAGATTCCAGACCTGATTAGAGTACATAGACTCCATCTTTGATTTCATAATCTTTGTCCAAAGTTCTACGTCTTTATCTTAAAGTGCTTCATTATAGTTCATGAGTTCAACATCCAGTTCATCAGGGATTCTGTCATAAGACTCTCCCAAGAATATATACCAATCAGTTTGGCGTACAACCCTCCCACTACAATGAGGCACGACCTATGTCTGTGTATTACGAGTGAATTGCTCTGCTGATTCTAATCCTTGTGCACTATCACCATGTCCTGGTTGTGGAACCAACATGTTGATGGTATATACATACTGTGTTTCAATATTAGCTTGAGTCACAACATTCCTCCCACTATGATAAGGCAATGGGATGTCAATGACTCGGTTTTATGGTGATTCTTCTTGTACTAAAGGTAATAAAGAAGTATATGTTGGTCTATTTCCTTTTAGTTCTTTTAGAATAATCTTACTTCTGGGTTTGTGGTTCATTACATAGTCTTCTTCTAAAAATCAAGCATTGGTGCTAATAATGACCTTCTGATCCTTAGGATAATAAAATAAAAGACCTTTTATTCTTCTAGGGTACCCAACAAAGAAATAGACATCTGTTCTCGATTTTAACTTACCTGCTTTCCCTTTTAGCATGTGTGCTGGACTCCCCCATATCTGAACATGTTTTAGACTAGGCTTGCGCTCATTTCACAATTTTGTAGGAGTAGTAGGTACTGACTTAGATGGTACCAAGTTTAGAATGTATGCTACTATTTCAAGTGCATGACCCCAAAACAAATTAGACAGATCTAAATAACTCATCATAAATCTGGCCATATCCATAAAAGTTTTATTCCTTCTTTATGCTACACCATTCTGTTGTGGCATACCTAGTGCAGACCACTGGGACTGCATTCCCTCATCTAATAAGTAATCCAAAAATTCTCACAAGAGGTACTTGCCACCATGATCAGATTGTAGTGTCTTGATACATTTACCATGACGCTTTTCCATTTCTTCCTTAAGCACTCTGAATTTCTCAAAGCATTCAAACTTATGGTGCATCAAATAAATATACATATACCTTGAGTAATCATTAATAAAAGTAATGAAATACTCAAAGCCACCTCTAGCTTGGATATTCATGGGGCTGCCCAAATCATAGTGAACCATTTCGAATACCTCATTTGACCTATTGCCTTTGGTCGCAAAGGGCTGCTTGGTCATCTGACCTTCTAAGTAGGATTCACAAACTGGCAGTGCCTCTACTTTCAATGAATCTAATGACCTATCCTTAACCAGTTTGGAAATTTGTCTCAGATTAATATGACCAAGGCATATGTGACAAAGATAGGTTTGGTTAAGTTTAGAAGGTTGCTTTCTCTTACATGGTAATGTATTAGTGTTATTCAGTTCATTTAGTTGCAGTGTATGAGAGATATGATTTACAATATAAAGATCATCCACTAATGTACTAGAACAGATAAAACGTTTATTTAACTTAATAACAATAAAGTTACTAAACTAAATGGAATATCCATTATCAACCAATCGAGAAATTGAAATCAAATTCCTTCTAATAGAAGTTACATAAAAAGAGTTTTTTAATACTAAAATTCTATCTCTACCAAAAGTAATACTAATATCTCCTACTGCAACTGCTGACATGCTCATGTCGTGTCCTATAAAGATGTAAATCTCTCCATCACTAAGCTAGCGGGTTTGGTGGAACCCCTGTAAAGAATTACATACATGATTAGTGGCTCCCGTATCTACACACAATGTACTAGTAGATAACACAGTTAAACTTGTTTTAACTACTAGTGAATAAGATTTACCTTTATTGTTCTGTTTGGCTAGATAAATCGAATATTGCAACTTCCAGTGCCCCGACTACTTACAGACGAAACACTTGCCCTTCGGCTTTTTTACTCCTCCTTAAGGCCTATGAGATGCCTGAGGAATTGCCTATATTTTTTGAACCTTTTTCTGCTTCTTCTTTTCTTTTGGTTTAGAAGTAGAATATTTCTTAGCAATTAGAGCAACAATTGGCTTCTTGATAAAGCTCTCAACTACTTGAAACTCTTTAAGAAGCTCTGCCATTGAATAAGAAAATTTATTCATGTTGTTGTTCAGGTAGAACTGCTTAAAGGAATTAGGTAGCGACTAGAGAATGATATCAACTTAGGTTTCCCCATTAATTTTAGCTCCAAGGATCTCTAGCTCATTCAGCAGACTCATCATCTTTAAAACATGATCCCTTCAACCATAGTTGTGTTCATTAGGTCTCTCATAACAACTAACCTAGTAGCACGATTCTGATCCCCAAACATGTCTTTGAGACTCTTCACCATGTCATAGGTAGTGGACATAGCCTAATACTGATATTGTAAAACATTCAACATAGATGCCATAATGTAACATCGCGACATCTCATCAACCTTTATCCACTTCTGGTAAGCCCGGGTCTCCTCATCAGTTATGCCCTCACCAGATTCCGGTGGACAGATCTCAATGAGCACAAATTTGTCCTCTTTGGTAGTCAACACAATATCCAAATTCCTTTTCTAGTCAATATAATTTGGTCCAATCAGTTTGTTTTATTTGAGAATAACAACAATAATAAACTTAGAATTCAATCATTAAAATATGATTCCCTCTACCAATATTTTAAAATAATCCATTAACAGCCTAGTATATCATAAATTACATGTTCCGATGGGAGGTCGTCTATTATTCAACATTTATCTAAACATGTTAATTCTGCAGGAGATTGCGGAATTTCTCACAACGCGGCTATAGTGCATACACATAATATCAAAAAATATGATCTGATTAGTAGATACTAATCTACGTAATTATAATCATACCTTCAAGATATCTCTGGTTTGACCCCAAAGAGCAACAAGTATGAACTTCAAAATCCTTCTACTTTGATCTCAGATAGCAAGCAACAACGACAAGCACAAATTAATTGCTCGAACTCAACCTTCAGACTTCTGCTGTATCCATCGTATGCGCCTTACTCCAAAGAGAGTGCTCTCACAGCTACTACAGTTTCTCTTCCTCACAAAGACATGTATCTATCAATTATGAGCAAGTGTAACCCTACCTGCTCTTAGAGTGCGTATATATAGAGACTACTACACTAGGGACTATAAGATTAGTATAACTAGGACTTCCTATGCAAATATGGATTCCTAATCCAACTAGGATTAATCTCTATTTACGTAACTTATAATTTATAACACTAATAAATTATAATTGTATTCTCTGTCATATTAGGAATTATATTTCAAGCTCTATATTATTAAATGTTTATTTATCTTCCCACGTTAAGATTACAGATACCCGTTTATTAAATTAAATTACTGAGAATTAAATTTAATAATCTTATTTAATTCCTTGAGACCTTCCATTTAACTTATTTGACATGTCGGATTCATAATCCACGTGTAGGATTTGACATAATCAAAACATATAAACTTCTTCAAAGGGGTATCATCAATCCCTACAGCAGGACGTGAATTCCATTAATAATTAATATTCACCATATATATAATATTATTGTCCAACTCACTGAGTTTATTGACCCACAAACAATCTCACTCTTTTGTGAATAAAAAAAATAAACACTACATGCACGTGTCTATTTATTATATTAGAATTAAGAACATAAACACTCATAATAATCGTGAAGTATTAGTTATTTTATATAATCAGTATAAAAATAATTACCTCAACATAGTCATATTTAATATACACAAAGTATACTAGTGCAAGGAGTTGGAACTATACCATTCCACATAGTCAAGACAGATCTATTAAAATCTTGTGCGATAGTCCTACTGATGGCGTGTCTAGTTGCATCTAAGACTGTGAATGATAATCTTATACTCCATAAGAACTGGTGATCTGATTTTCCGTGTGTAAGTCGTACTCTACACACCAAATTATCTACTATATAAAATAAGAAACACACATGCATAATTATTAAATAAATAACGCAATGCAAACATTGCTCACACAGATTCTCATTAAAATGGAATAACTAATTTATTAAAAAAATACTAAAGTCATTATACAAAGAATGTCTTTTAGTATAAATCTCTAACAAATGCCTGTTAACTTTACTATCCATGCAAATGACTATGCCAAGTAAAATTAAATAGCTAACTTAGCTTTGGTTCTATAAATAATAGCAGTGACTCAGATTATGAGGATACTATTATTTATAACTAAGTGTATACCATCACTAAATTTTAGATCTCAGATGGAGAGTTAACCTAATATTAACAACTACTATAGTTTATACTCAGTGAGTCCGCAACTTATTCCATCTGATAGGGAGGTTGGTACTAAAATCAACATATAGAATAAATTACTTTACTTATAAATTAGTGATGGAGACCATGGGATTTAAATGTAATAAATTCATTTACCTGCTTAGATTTTTAATACATAAGGGATGTCATGTGTTTAATTATTAAATAAATATAATATTTTAATATTGATGACTTATATATGTGCAACAAATAAAATTTTAAATTCTCTTAATTTAGAAAAAAAATTTAAATTAAAATAGAGGAATTAATTTTACTCTCTAATTGAACATTTATAAATCAAAATTGAACTTTTAAATTTATATAATTAAACACAACTTAAAGGCCACTTATCTATTATCCATATTCTCCTATGTTAATAACATAATACATAACAACAAGAACATAAAAGATAATAATCATAAACAAACAAGATAAACAAGATTTAATCAAAATCCTGGCTATTATGGTCAAAACAGTCATTACAAAGTGACAAAGAGTCCAACTACACCATGACATCACTAGAAATCCTTGTTTGCTACTTCGCTGACGCACGGAGGTCTGGAGGCAACGCCCCTAGTGATGGGGATTAACCTGCCTAGTCGGCAGCACCCCTGAAACCTAGACGAAATACCGCATCATGTTCTTAGAAATTTTCCTTAGGTCTTTAGGTTTTTTTTTAGTTTTCTACCCCAATACTTACGCTGCTACTGTTCCTCTATCTTTTTCGATTACAACAAATCATATTCGTCATAACAGAATATAAGAAATCAAAATCTCCAAAATAGTAGAGTTCTCGATTAGAGGAAATCAAAATCTTCAAAACAACGGAGTTCCCATGCTTTGTAAAAATTAATTATTACATTTGATTCTATGCTTCCTTAAACCGGAGTTCACAATCTAAGAATCATGTAAACACACAATCACATAACATACATTCATGTGACCATAATAACCAGACAGAATGTTGCAAAATAGAGGTTAGCAAAGATCTACATTCTACCCTAAACATGTATGGAACCAATTTTCAGATAACATGGTAGGTATTATACGTATACAATATCAACCAAGGCTTTGATACCAATTGTTGGAGGCTACAGAATTTTTCATGACCCTACTATAGTACTTATGCATAATACCAAAAAATTCTAATATGATTAGCAGAGGCTAATTTACGTGATTAGAATCATACCTTCAAGATCTTTTTGGTTTGATCCCGAGTAGCAGCAAGTATGAATTTCAAAATCCCTTTGTTTTTTGTTTTGAATAGTAAGCAACAATAACAAACACGAATCAACTGCTCAAACCCAACATTTGGATTTCTGTTGTATCCCTCATACATACCTTACTCTAGTGAGAGTGAGTTCGCAACTGCTAGGATTTTTTACTCTCACAAAAATATGTATTTCTCAATTGTGAGTAAGTATAACTCTTGCTGCTCTTAGAGTACGTATATCTAGAGGTTACAGTAGGGACCATAAGATTAGTATGACTAGGGCTTCCAATGCAAATAAGGATTCCTAATTCAACCAGGATTAATCCGTATTTATGTAAATTAT
This sequence comes from Euryodendron excelsum, assembly GCA_033060915.1. Taxonomy (NCBI): domain Eukaryota; kingdom Viridiplantae; phylum Streptophyta; class Magnoliopsida; order Ericales; family Pentaphylacaceae; genus Euryodendron; species Euryodendron excelsum. The sequence goes on along the minus strand of CM065380.1, from coordinate 34,412,608 downwards.
AATTTATACCATTAATAAATTATAATTGTACTCCCTGTTATACTAGAAATTATATTTCAAGCTCCGTATTACTAAATGCTTATTTATCTCCCCATGTGCAGATCACAAATACACGTCTATTAAATTAAATTAATAACAAATAAATTTAATAGACTTATTTAATTCATTGAGACCTTTCACTTAACTTATTTGATATGTCAGATTCATAATCCACTCGCAGGGTTTGACATAATCAAAATTTATAAACTTCCTTAATGGGCTATCTGTTGACCCAATGGATGATCTCCATTGATGGCAATTGATTTTGATGATCACAAAACCTGTTCATTATGATCTCACATGTTTAACTTAAGTATGCAACTTAGTTTAAATGGTTCAGATTTATAAGCAGCCATGAACTGTGAAATATCACAGATGATTTTATTAGCACTTCATAAGAGTGCTAACACCATAAAGAGTATATGAGCAATTTGTGAGAAATCAAGCCAATTCTGTCAGTACTAGAGTCTCAACCAGATTGAAGACACCTGCATAGGAAGAAAGGAGATTGGAATATGGATATGGATGATGATATCTATGGCCAACTCATTTGCAATAAAGATCTTCGATCCTCATTTTTGTTTTACTAAAAGAATTATGTAAGCTTGATCATGCCATTCTTAAAGGCATTGTGAAAGGAGCTCAATCAAGAAATATGTTGAGATTGATGCTAATACAGAAGATTGGTAACACCTGACAGAGGGAAAAGATTTCACCACACAAGCAGATTGTTGACTTTAAATAGTTTAATGAACCAAGAACTACAAAATGGTATAAAGATCTTAAGAAGTTCCCAAAGCTATCAAGAAAATTAGTAGAGCTCAGACATATTCACACCATTAAATACTGATTGACAAAGGGAATAGGTTAAGGTTTGAGGAAAGCCACAACAACTGCAGCAGAGATCAAGATTGCTGACAAACTTGACAAAAGGCAAATAACAAAAGTAACAGGGAGACAGATTGACAGCACAAGTTAAAGATTGCTGACAACCATATGGAAGAACAAGCTACAAAAGAAGCAAAGATAAAGGTTGGAAGCACGAAGTGAAGTTCATTGGTAACATCGTTGAAGAGTAACGTCAAATGCAGTGGCAAGCCTAGATTGGTAACACTAGAAAAACGATTGCTGATAATCTCAAATCGAAATAAACTAGGAGCCCGATTGGCAACACCAGTAGAAGATTGCTGACAATCTCGGTAGGAAACGGGAATTTAAAAATACGCTCCAACAGTCAGATTTTTCAAAACTGTCTTGGCCATTTGTGCATTTAATGCACCTCCAATGGTTATTTCTTATGAGAGACTATATATATATATGAGTTCAAACTCATTTATGGGTAAGAGACAAGGATCTTAAAGTGCAAAAATCCAAAAGTCCTAAATTTTCCTCATTACCCTACAATTGTCATCATCCGAGAGGAATCATTGAACTGTAACTTGCATTATCCTCACTTCTAAGAGTGACCCTGATTATATTGTAACCTCATTAATTCCGAAAAGGTTGTTGTAACTCCTGAGAACTTGAGTGTAGCTTGACAACACTTGTGTAAAATCGGGAGCTTGGTTAAAGCTTCTCAGCAGTAAGGATTGGGTGAAAATCCTTGGATGTAATAATGAGTTGGGCACTAGAAGAAACTAGCAATTGTGTAAGGAGAAGATTACATAGTGAAACACTCTCCAGAGAATCGAGAAAGAGATGACGTAGGCAAGGATTGAGCCAAACCTCTATAAATCTCTTGTTCTTTGCTTACTACTGATTGCATGTGTGTGAGTGTTGGCTACTAAATGATTGTGCATATTATCTTTACTTGTCAGCAATCTTAGTTCATATTTACATCACCTGTTATTTGTTTCATTATTTAAACAAGGATTGATTTTGATTTACTAAAAAATCCAGCAATTTTTAAAGAACCCAATTCACTCCCCCCTCTTGGGATTATCTTTGACCTAACAATATCATCAATTCCTATACTAGGACATGAATTCCATCAATAATTAATATTCACTGTTGTCCAACTCACTGAATTTATTGACCCACAAAGAATCTCACTTTTCTGTGAATCAAAACAATAAAAATTAAATACACGTGTCTATTTATTATATTAGGATTAAGAGTATAAGCACTCAAAATAATCATGAAGTATTAATTATTTTATATAATTAGATAAAAATAATTACCTCAACACGGTCTTATTCAATACACACAAAGTGTATTAGTGCAAAAAGTTGGAACTATATCGTTCCCTATAGACAAGACAGGCCTATTAAAATCATGTACTACAATTCTACTGATAATGTGTCCAGTTCCATCAAAGACTATGAATGATAATCTTATATTCCATAAGAACCGATGATCTGATTTTCCGTGTGTAAGTCATACTCTACACACTATATTATCTACTATATAGAATAAGAAACACACATGCACAATCATTAAATAAATAATGTAAGACAAACATTACTCACACAAATTCTCATTAAAATGGAATAACTAATTTATTAATAAATACTAAAGCCATTATACAAAGTACGTCTTTTAGTATAAATCTCTAACATAACTATCCCTTCTCATTTCTTCCCCTCATCTCTCTTTACACTATTGACCAATTGGCCCTAAACCCAAAAAATTCTCTATGTCTTTTCCTTTTTGTTTGTTTAGGTTTTGTTCAGTTTAATGGAAAATAGTTGCTGGAGAACCTATGAATTGTTTGTGCAATGGTTGTGTCGGTGACTGGTCTGGCCCATGCGATGATGTTAATGCCATATCGGGGGTGGTACGGTGAGTGGTGCAAGCCGTGGAGGGAGTCGAACCCCTCCTCCTCCTCCTTTCTTCTTCCCCCCCTTTTTTTTTCTCTCTCTCTACACTGTTAACCAATCCTCTCTTTCCCTCACCCAAATCTATAAACCATCACTTCAATAATAAAAGCCCACAAACTATTACCCTTTCCCCTCTAAAGATGAGGTTTAGCTGGCATCCACATGAAGCAGATCCGCATGACCATGCAAACCAGATCCGGCAATCAGACAAGCAACCGACTTCTCTTCACTGTTCGGCCTCTCCATGACCATTGAACAACAACCTCAAACCCCATTGAGATTTTGGTCTTAGTTTGGGGTTGCTTATTGCTGAGATTTGTTTATAGAGAAAGATTGGGGTTTTGGTTTGGGACTGGTTACGGATTGTTTCTATACAAATATCTATTCATATATATATATATATATATATATAATTTTGGTTTTTGATTACCTTTAGCAGTGGGTTTGGTGGTGGTCTTCTCTGGTTGTTATTATTATGGGAGTTCGCTGGTAGGGATTGTAGTGGTATTGGTAGGGGTTACGACTAGGGAAAGGGGCTCTTGTTGTGGTAGTAATTGGTGTGCTATCACGGGCACCCAAAAATAAAACCGATACCCTAAAAACAATTATAAAGTAGTGTGAGTAAGGATCGTTCCCACGGAAAGTGTTTAGTCTAGTTTTATGCCATATGAATTTTGATGAAGGGTTTTGGATATAATGAAAACAATTTCAATAATAACTAACTACGGAACAATTTAGATTGAAGTATTGAAATCAATCAAAAGAATAAACTTTGGTTTAGGTTAACATCGACCATCGGAATTTACAACTGATCATTGATGCAAGCATATCAATTCATACATTGAATATTTACCGTCGGAATTATTTTTCTCTCTCCTTAGTCGTAGTTAATTAGAAACAAGAGATCTGATTAACTCTAACTATTAAACAACCCAGGATAAGCACACAAGGTTTTATCTAACAGTAGCCTTAAGAATTAGAGAGATGAATGAAACTAAACAACACAAGCAAAAGCAGTTGCATTTAATTTAGTTGAACGTCCTTCCTAAGATCTAACAATTCCTGACGCAGTAATCCATTAAATCTTAGTTGCTTCACAAATCAGAGGGATCAAACAATTACGGATTTAATATCTAATCCAGCAGTAGATTGCAACGATTAATAAACGAGTAGGCCTCCTAGCAATTAAACAAGACAATCATGAAAATAGGCACAGAAAAACATTTGATACTCAAAGCATAAATCGAATAATGAAAACAAATTAGATTTTATAGTTTATTATTAATTCTGAGATTTCTGTCTCCTTTGACCAAGATTTAGAGTTTAGCCACGCAGGGCCATGCAAATAACTCAAATAATGACCTGGAATAATACAAAAAATGTTAACAACCCTAAAAACAAAACAGTCCCAGCTTTTATAGGCTTCTGAAATTCTACAACTGCGCAAGACCGTTTGAACGCCCTTACCACCATTCGAACGCATCGGACTACTGTTCGAACGGTGCGTTGAACGCACTTCGAATGGTTAAAATTGCTCTCTGTATATTTCGAATGCTCTTCGAACCTGAACTTGACGTGAATCCGTCTGACGTACCGTTCGAACGCATCTACTACCGTTTGAACGCCTCTTGGGACTGTTCTAACGCTTCTTCGAACGCTGCTTCTAATCTCGGGCAAATTCGTCACTTTTAAGCTAGGATCTTTTTCCTGGAAATTCTATAGCACCCTAAGTCAAAATATAAGAATAGTGAGTATCTTTAGGCATCAAATAAATATAACAAATTAAACATTAAGGGAGAAAAATATGATATTTGCATTCTCATCAATAATTGTAATGGATGGGGTGTGGTGGAGAAAGGGTGGGGGTTGCTGGTATGGGGTGGGGAGTGCTGGGGTGTGGCAGAGAAGGGGTAAGGCAGGCAACAGTGCTACAGTGGGGGAAGGGATTGGGGTGGTTGCTGGCCTTGGGGAAGAAGGGGTATTAGTTGACGTCGGAGAGGTAGTGGTGATTGCCTTGGGTTGTCCGTTGCCGGGGACGATAGGAAGATCGGCCATGGAGTTTAGAGTGTATATATAAGTATTAAACTTAGAATATATACATAACTTTAACACAAAAAAAAAAATTGTTATTTATATTATTAAATTATATTAAAAAATTGAGGGCAATAATGTAATTGAATAGCCTTAATTAACGTCATTTCTCAACGAGCTCTAACAAGGGTAGTCAATGTAATTGTCAATAAATAAAGAATGCTTTCTTATATTTCTTCAAACTTTAAGAGAAATCAGTGTAATTTATCTTATTTTAAAATGATGGGATCTAAGTGGATATGCTTTGATTCTATTGATCATTATTGCGTCTAGTGCTTGGACCAAAAGCAGAGGAATTTGAGAAGATTAATCTGGGAAGCTTTGTCTTTAGTCACCATGTGGAATATTTGACCGGCTAGAAATGATGCAATCTTTAAATACAAAGTACCAATCTGGGAGGATATTGTTGAAACCATCAAGCAACAGGTCCTGCTATCGATTCAAGCAAAAACAAGAAGTGGGAGTTGCAACTGCTTTAGTTTTTTTCACTCAATTGAAAGAGTTAAATCACTAGACCCCTCTTTTCTGGTGTAGCTTATTGTAATTGATTGGTTGATCCCTGTTCAACAATAGGATTGATTTTGGTTGTTTGCTCTGTAAAGCCTTTCAAGCTTGTAGAATTTTCATATTGTTTTGTAATCTTCTTTTATCAATAAATCCTTTTTTGCTGTTCCAAAAAACAAAAAAAAAATGTTAAGAGTAATAGAGTTATGTATAAGTATCATCTTCTCATTTCTTTTCAATACTATGCATAAAATAAGATAATTGTAACATTAATATCCTACAACATACAAATGTATGCGTATTCTTGCATGTGTAATGTTTTAATCTAATATTCTTTTTGCTTATCAATTTTTGGAGAATAGTTTATTGTAACATATTGTCATATTATAATATTTTCAACTCATTCTAATGTTACTATAATCTCTTGAGAGTTACAGATTAGTCGAAATTGATATAATTAGAGGTTGTATGATAATACTCTCTTTTTAAATCTATTATCAGTGGATTACATAGTTGAATCCTAATATACTTCTAAGAGATCTTACCTAGTTGAATCCAGATGGAATAGGTTTAAAATTATCATGGGCACTTTTATACATAGCCCTTGTATACGATGTGTGACATAATTATTGCCCCTGTTATTTTAAAAATATAAGAGAATAGAAGGGCGCTGCGTAGGAGAGGAAAAATTCCCTTGACTAATATATATTGCCTTATTTTTACAAAACAGTATCTCATAATTATTATAATATATATATATATCTATATATGGATTATAATGTCACATTTACAAACTATTAATTAACAACCTCAAATCATATAAAATGAAACAAATATTGTACATTTGAAATTGATAAAGAAACCTAAACTGAAAATAGAAACTAATGCTAAATAAAAGCAAACCAAAACAATTTTTTTAGAATGAAAAGTTGCACAAAAGAAAATAAATAAAATATTAGAAAGAAAAAGGCTGTATAAAAAAAAACCACATAAAGAACCAAACTTTTTCCAATAAAAAATCACACAATGTCACATTAACAATAAAGAAAATAATGCCAAATCATACTAAAAGAATATTTATCTCTATACATATATTAGTAGGGAATAATAAAATTGTAAATGAGTAATTACATTTTACCTCCTTGTGATTTGAGTCAAAATTAAATGACTCCATATGGTTTAAAAGTGAATACATAAACTCATGTGGTTTGGACTTATTTACAAAATGAATGAAAATCATTAAATTTAACAAAAATTTTATCATAGGAGTATTAGTGTTATTTTATCTCTTCAAATTAGAACATAAAAAAGACTACTTGACTCTTTTATGCCAAAATAAAAGGTTGTCTTTTGAGAGAAATTTTTTGTTGTTTTACTAAATTGTCTTTTTGATATTTTAATTTGGAGATAAAATAACAAAAATACCACTGTGATAGAATTTTCGTTAAATTTATTGATTTTCATGTATTTTACAAATAAGTCCAAATCACATAGAGGTCATGTGTTTACTTAAACCGTAAGAGATCATCTGATTTTGATTCAAACTACAAATGGTTAAAATATAATTATCCTAATTATAAAACATAATAGAAGTTCTCATTGAAAGTACCTTAAGTTGAAAAAACCTTAGAACCTCATATATCCCACTCTCTTCATCCAACAAATTTTGCCCTTATTCTCGTCTGCATGTCTTCAATGAGATGAATCTCATGATGGCATTTTTGAGTCTTTCAACCGAACAAACAATCAATCATCAATTCTAATTTTTAATGAAAAGTAGTATACATACACCATAAACTTCACATGTAAAATAAAATAGTTCCATTGTAAAAGTAAATCGAAAGTGAGAAAAGGTAGTTAAAAGAAGATACGTGGACATCCGTTTGAAGAAATAATAGTTCAATAGCAAAAGTCTCTTATTTTTATTAGGAGGAGGACGGATGGAAGAAGGATAAATGGTGAAAAAGAATTAGAACTAAAAAGGGTTATTAAAAGGATGAGAAAGTTAATTTGAATACACAGGTGAGAGAAAAAATTAGTTGAAAGACCTCTAAATTAGAGTTTCAAGATAAGCACAAATGGTACCAATGACAGGACTGCCTAAAAGTCTTGTCAGATTAGGATTTTAAGATAAATATAAATTTTATGAGTTTTCAAATTAATAAGTGAGACTACTCTATGACATAATATTTTAAAAGTATAAGAGTATATAGAGTGTGAACTAAGCACCATTTAAGAAAAAGATAAAATATAAGGAAGAACACAATTTTTATATGTATATATATTAGCGTTGATCCGTGCGATGCACGTGACAAAATTTAGTTAAACAGTAAGTTAAGAGCATTGCGACATATATATGGGGAGAAACAATGTTCTGAAAAGGTGGACAATTTTGATTTGTGAAATTGAAAAAAAATTAAAATCAAAGCTTAATAATTACCTAGCCTATATTTTTACATGACAATAATAACTTTTTTGGTTTTCCTAGGAAGGTTATGTGAAAGAAGAGTGATTATATTAGTTATAGCAATGGAGATATTTTTAATGATTAATTATGGGTTTTCTCTATTCTATTTTATCCTAAGAGACTTTTTGATCTTTCAAAACTCAATATCTTATGCTGTCAAAATTTGAAAAAAAAAAAAAAAGATGAAGCCATTGTCCATATTTTAGGCATTTAATTTGTGTTTTTTTTTTCTTTTCTATCTTTTTTATCCCATGAAAGCCAAAATAAAATTTGATCTTTGACTTATTTTTTATTTTATTTGGGCAAAATTTATACAACATTATCATTTTATGTGTGAAATAATTATGGACATCGATCAACTGGATTCAATTTCGATTTGGAAATTTTCACATTAAGATCCAATAATATACCTCATGATTTGGATTCAGTTCCAATATGTCCAAAATACATATAATAAAAATCCAACTTTTCCATCAAAAAAAAAATCCAATTTTATTTCATGAAGCATTTTATTTTTGTGTCATACTATTATTGTTTAGCTTAATTTATTTTTGTGTTATAAACTTCATATATGCTATCTATTGATAGTTATGGTAAAATTTTCAAATTTTCTTTAAATATGCTTTTCTAAATAATCTTTATTAATCATAAATGATATTGTAAATTTCTAAAATAAAAAAGACAAGTATTATGAAATTATTAATATTTTGTCGTAAACAAAATACATGTGTCATAATACTATTGGTGCTATCTAATTTTTCTTTTTCATAATTTTATAAGTTCTATCCGTTAATGGATGTGATAATATTTCCAAAATTTCTTTAGTATGTTCATTCTAAAGAATCTTTAATTCTGCATCAATTATATATTAAATTTATAAAATAAGAATGACACATGTAATAAAAATTATTATCTTTTTTATTTTTTATTTTTTTATTGTCTCAATTCACATGGCACTAAATTTTTTTTACGACAAAATAAAATAAAAATCATTCTTTTGAAGTAAAATAAAATGAATTAAGCTAATTCAAAATGAATAAAGTTGTAATGAAATTATTTGTTCCTTTAATCTTACTTTTTTCAAATAAAATGTGTAAAATTATTTTCATTTTAATTTTTAATTCTTTAAATTTTTGTAAAGTTATGTATCAATCAATACAACAACATTTTGTAGATACCCTTACAACATAATATTTCTCCAACAATTTGTATAAAACTAAATTGGATGTAAACATTATTATTTTACCTAAAGAAATAATAATTCTTCAACTTTTTTTTCCATCTCAAGATCTAATATGATTTTTTTGTTATTTTGTGAACTTGAATGATCAAGGATATAATTATTTTGTAGCATGATTGATTTTACACTAAAAATTCATTGATTTTGGTTTGACCAATATTTTAAAATATAATTTACAGTAACATTTATAATTACGCAAGTATAATGACTATAAAATTATGTTAACTGAGTTTATAGAGTCATATTTTTTTTTCAATTGTCACTTGCTAAACTTTTAAGTTACTGTTCTTAATAAATGATCATTAAACTAAAAGAAATATTGAATATAACTACACTCACATATTGTATTATTAATACTAATAATTTAAGTACTTAAAATTTTAAATTCATAATTTAAGGATAATTTTTTTTTATTAAGATAAATTAAAAAATCAAATTTCACTTATCTTTTTAAGTAAAATTTACAATTTTGAGTAGCTATATATATATCCATACGTCCGTACATTGTTTAATGTTCTTAATAGATAAATTATCTAAATATGTGACATACATATTTGATTAATATAGCCCCGTAACAAATGTTCATATTAAAATATTAGTTTCTTATTACAAATTACAAATTTGTTCATAATTAGCTGTTATAATGTATTTCAAGACTACATTGATGGTTATAATTTAGTATAAATTATATAATTACTGTAAGATCCAAACCTCTATATAATAACTTATATTTTCATAATTTTAAATTTAGTATATATTTTTTTCATCACCGTGCATAGCATGTATTTAATGCTAATACATATGTATATATGATTTTCTTTTTTTTGAGTTTTCCCTATGCCCCTGTTTTATATATGTGTGTTATACATTATTTCCGTACGTCAAGGAAATAGATCAGAACATTCTTGCATAACGACCTGCGTTTGCTCATGGCTCTGGGTAGCTGCCGGAGTTGTATATGTATAATGTATGTATACATCAAAGTCAGAGCAAACAAGGTCTCTGGGTCATTGACTTCCTTTTCTCGGTCTACCCACTGCTGAATTTGTCAAGTTTATTTGGTCACTGGCCTATGATCTAGTCTCTATGCCTGATTTGCTTAATGTTATATTTAGATTTTAAATTTATCAAGAAAATTAAAAAAAAAAAAGTGAAATTTTAAATTCTTATCCTTTTTTTTTTTATGTTTACTTACCCTCTAATTTTTTTCATAGCCAAATATAAAATATAATTTTATATTAATTATCATTTTCGTTTTCCTTAACAAATTTGAGAATCAAAATAGTGTTAAAAACTTAAAAGACGGATCCGAATTAGGTTAAAAAGACTTAGGAAGAGGGGCCTTCAAGTTGGACAATAGACTTTTCAAATCAGGCCGGTATGAATATTTGATGGCTGTAAAGAGAGAAAGTACAAAGGATAGGTCTTAAATCACCTTTTATATTCATGAATGCAACTAGCATTATGCATTGTTTTAAGACCTGACTTCATGACATCGTTTTCCATATCATCAGAACTTGACATGACATTACCAGTTCTGATGCAGACGGAGGTATGGAGATTGAAAGGTGGCAGTTGCCCACAGGGGCGGAGGGAGAGGATAGAAATGAAGAAATTAGGGCAAATTATATAAATGGTCGCTGTAATTTTTTTGAAATTTTATTTTTGTCCATATTGTTTTAATTGCAATACATTTACCCTTGAAGTTAAATAAATCTATAGAATTAGTGCAATTCAAGATGGACTTTAGAAAAATTCACGGAAAAAGACCACGTGCAGCGTAGGTGCTATTTTTATGGACAAAATGATAAAATCCCACCTTCTTCTTGCCAATTATCTAGAATAACTGTCAAACTATGTCATCATGCTCATTTGGTGTGACAATTTATTCATCTAATGCTATGCGTAGAGAGAAAATATTTTTTAAAAAAATCATAGGCATTATATGGTAAATTTTCAAATTTAAAATTTTCACTATGTAAAAAATTTTCACACATATCACAATTTAAATAGAAAGTCACATTACGTAAGCTTGATGACGTGGTGTGACGGTCACTTTAGATAATTACTTGTAGAAATGAGCAAGTTGCCCTCTTAAAATTTTTAAACTTTCACTTATCACTTGCTAAATTTTAGAACCTAATTATCGATCACATGCAGTTTTGGTGAAAAAAAGGTTAATGATATTGGTGGTTCTATAATTTTCCCCCTTTGTAATAGTTCGATGTCTCTAGCTTTAGTTGCAATAAACTTATCCTTAATTTTACAGTTAATCTTTAATTGTCCAATTAACCACAAATGTTAAAATTTGGCAACGAATGTTAAAAATTGGATGAAAAAATAGCATGTGCCAAGCACATGGTCACATTGGAAGGAAAAAATGGTAAAATAACTCCAAGCTAATTAGTTTGCCTATTTGTCAATGGGGATCTCATATTTTCCAATTACAACAAATTTACTCGATTTTGTAATTGGTTGATACCCATGTAATTTAGTGGCATCCGATTACCTACTTTAGTACCTTAGTTGTTGAGGTCATGAGTTCAAGATCTACCTAGTGGTAGTTTTATATTATGATCTATGTGTGATTGTTGGTTTTTCCTAAAGTTGTTATTGTTATATTTTTTTAAAGAGTTGAATGTCCAGTTTGATATATTGCTAATGATATAATTATATCCCTTCGATTGTCAAAAAAATTTTTTTTAAGTGATTTTTAATTGGTACCGATTGAAAATCATGAATGTTAAAAAATGGAAGAAAAATAGCACGTGCAACACACACGACAGTTGAAATTTACTTCCCTTAACTTCTCTTTCTTCCTCCCATCTAGTCTCAATTGTCAAGGAATTAAAGGTCTCATGTTTGCATAACATATCTCTTATATAAAATTCATAAACTATGAGCATACTTCCATATTCAACATTGAATATTATGGAGCATCTGGATTTTCTTCTTTTGAAAAAAAAAACAAAACAGTTCTAATTAATTTTTGTAATCTTCCTTTGTTGACTCAGGTAAATTGACAATAGTCTCGCAAAAACCATACTCGGTAATAAATTCTTCGCTTGCATCGCCTATATATATATAAATATGAAACCGGTCTTGCTTGAAGTGGCTTTGCTTCACTAATGCAGAAAATTCAAACATAGTTGCAGTTTTATATAAATGCTTGATATGTGAAATCATGTTTTGGGTTCTTCTTAAAAAATGGCAGTCAACATTATGACTTTTCAGTCATTACAAGGTTGCCTCTCCTAGTATGGAAATTGATATTATCATAGAGAAAAGAAAATTGAATCCAAATAGTCTCGATCGACATCTTTCTTTACCCAGTCGTTGCGATGTTGCTTCTCTCATCTGGAATTTGGAAGACTATTCTCATTGAGTCACTTGTCAGCTGCGAAACGGATAGTTCAATTATACCTGTTGATCAATAACTCTACAAGGACCGCAACAGCCTGGTGTTGAAGTAACTACTTAATCATTTTATTTCATCACTAAGAAAATTCGTAGGCATAAAATGGTTTGAGGTCAACTTACAAATTTAAACAGGGACCGGAATAACATTCATGTTGTTCTGAGAATAAGGATAGCTTAAGAAATTAATCAGTTCAGTAAATTGGCATTATTTCTTGGTCATATATATAATAAGTATTGGCTCTTGATTATATTCATGGTGCTACATGCAATTTCTCGGGTCATGTCCGGCATTATCCCAGCTGTATGGTCGTTCACTTATTATATGCTGATGCACGTATTTAGTAAAATAAGCTAAGGGATGACAAAAGGAGATACAATTTCCTATCAAAATTAAGAAAAAAAAGTGGAATGATTTGAAAATTTGACTAAAAGGAAAAATATAAAATAAATGCAAAAAATAAATTATCAAATAAAAACTAATATGTACAGTTATGAAACAATTTCCCACCTAAATTTAGACAATAAATAAGGCATCAATCATATTGTTTAACGAGGACATTAAAAAAAACACATTTTCTTTATTTTGAGTTAACTTTGGGAATGTACTGTCACTAATAAAAATGAAATTAAAGCGAACAAATTTGTGATAATATAGAAGTATTCTGTTGTATTGGAAATTGTTAGCTTTTTTAGTGTTGACATTTATTAGCTGAATTAGGGTTTTGTACTTCCTAGCTTTTTTGTTTTTTTTTAAAGGTAAAAAGTGTTTGCTGATCAACATTTGTGGATAAGATAGAGAAGACATGACAGAGAGATGGCAAAATACTACAGAAATATGAAAAACTACGGAGGAGATCAGAGGAGAGACAAACTACCCAGCCAAAAAGAAAGAAAGAGGTAGAAGGCAGTGAAGAGTGAGTGCCTTTGAGGTAAGTACAAGGTTTCAAAATGTGTAACAGAGTGTAAAAGTAAAATCAAAGAGGTATAGCCTTCCATTTATAAAAGGAACCACATACACATAGTTCCATGCCTATGAATTTAGGAGTTTGTTAAGGAAAGTCATCAGATTCCATGAGCGTCCTTTCGGGGAAAACATTATTTTAGAGGCAAATGAACCAAACTTTTAAAATAGGCTAAAAGATATACATGAGTATAACAAGATTGATCCCTCAGTTGGACTAGATTACAAGTAGCTAGACTCACGCACAACAAAGTGCCACATCGAAGCGTTCGTCTCTAGCCACAAGACCCCAGTGTCCCGCAGTGAATTTCAAGTTGTTCGGGCCCAGATGGGAAAAAAAAAGAGGTTTCTCGACTCTTAGCAAGTTGCGGAGCCGAAACCTCAAATGAAAGGGTGTAATCGTAGATGGCCTAGACGGTCAGCTACTTTTTTTTTATTTTTATATTTATGAAAAATAGATATGCAGATAGCTATTAAAAATAGATATACAGATAGAACTTTTCACGTATTCGTTAAGGAATATTGTCTCTCAATACCACACAGTCATCTGCAAGAGATTCAACTGCACTTACGTGGGGCCCGAAACTTAGGTTCCACTCCAAACTTTGTGAATTAAAGAGTAGGTTTAGCCCTATTGAGTAGCTATAGAGACTTGAACTTAAGTATTGAGCGAAAAATCGTAGTTCTTTGTTTTTGCTAAGTAGAAAATCTTAGTTCTTACTCACTAAACCAACCACTCGGTGGTAAAATATGAGCTATAAGTAAAAATTAGAGAGAAGTATTAATCAAACATACTACTTAATTTATGAACATTCATAAATGTATGTGCATTACAAGCATATAATAAAAAGTAAAATTTATGTTTACTCTTAATATGAGAAGCATATTTATGTTTACTCTTATTTACAAATGGTCATGGAAAACATAATTTGAAATAGCCAAAAAAATCATCATAATTTAGGCAAAAAAAAAAAAAATAATTGTAGCCCTGTGTGCATAAACTATTTGACTTTAAAAAAAAAAAACATTTAAGCTTCAATTATGAATCAAATTGAGGAACACCCTGGCCAAATCCTTGTCCTTAGAATTTTAGCTATTACTCCCTAACATTTTCTTACGATTTTTATTTTGCGGTCCCTCTTTTCCAATGAAGACAAGCCTAAAACAATATGTGGGTAGCACTTCTTTATTATTAATTTATTTCAGATTTTAGCTGAAAAATTCCATAACAAAATCTTGATTAATATATTTTGTACAGGTTTTGTACTCATTCTTGTAATATGGAAGGTCAAGAAGACCTAGAATGTGAAGTTCAGCAAAGATTGCACTAGTCAGAGTATGTTGGATCAAACGGATTACCTTGAAGAATGTCCACAGATATTGAGAGAGATTGGATTGATAGATGAACTGATATTGAATTGATCCAACTTTTGTTGCTTCGAGCGAAATAAAGCATGCAAGCTTTAGAGATCATGGATTGATAGTTGGATGGAAGTTGGATCGATTCAACTTTTATTAGATTGATCCAACCCAGTGTTTTTCACAGATCAAATACGATTTGGAGTTC
>CM065380.1:34367500-34390000 GCA_033060915.1 Euryodendron excelsum | reverse complement strand
TTTGAAAAGAAGAATTTGATTTGATTTGAAAAGGAAGAGATAGAAGTTTGAATTGGGAAGGAAGGTTTTGGAAATAGAGATTTGGAAATAGAAATCTGGAATTGGAAGTTTGAAAATAGATTGGAGATTTGAAAAGATTGTAGAATTTGAAATTTGAAAAATGTGGAGAAATTTGAAATTTGAAAGAAGTTGTGACCGCACCCATGAGGGTTGCCTACGTATCCTTTTGGAGGAATCAGGTCAGTCGTAGTTCGGACAAGAGTTCGATTGAAAATAGAAGAGTTGATTTAGAAGAAAGAGATTGAATTAGAATTTGGATTAGAAGATTGAGAGATTGAACATTGATTGGAAGATTTGAAAAGATTTGATTTTGAAAGACTGGGTTTTAGGAAACCTAGACTTAGGAAAGAGAGGATTTAGAAAGGACTTGAGATTAAGAAAGATTGGATTTGACTTGGAAAGATTGAACTTGGAAGAAAGATTTGAACTTGCTTTGGAAAGATTGAGGTTTAGGAAGGATTCAAATTAGGAAAGATTTGAATTAGGAAAAGTTCAAATTAGGAAAGTGTCACTTTAGGAAAGTTTCAACTTAGGAAAGTTTTGAATTAAGAAAGTTCTATTTTTGAAAAAAAGGTTTTGAAATAGGAAAGTGTTGAATTTAGAAATGTTTCGAATTAGGAAAAGTTTTGTTTAAGAGAGGTTTAGAATTAGAAAAGTTTCAAGTTAAGAAAGTTTTGAATTTGGAAAGCTTAGAATTTTAGAAAGATTTAAAAATTTCGACAGTTAGGATTTTGGAAAGATTTGGGTTTAGAAAGTTTTAACTTAAAAAAGTTTTGAATTTGGAAAACTTTGAATTTGGAAAGATTTAAAATTTGGAAAGTTTAAGATTTAGAAAGTTTTAGAGTTTTAGAAAATTTTAAGATTAGGAAATGTTTGAGTTTAGGAAAGATGTGAAAACCTAGATTTGGAAAGAGGTAGAATTACGAAAGAGATAGAATTAGGAAAGATGTGGAAGTTAAGTTTTAAAATTTAGGAAAGATTTTTATGTTCAAATTTTAGAAACTTAAGATTTAGGAAAGTAGAGGATTAGGAAGAAGTTGAATTAGGAATGATTTGGATTAGGAAGGGATTGGATTTTATTTCTAAAAGAGAAGGTGTGATTTTGTTTCAAAAAAAGGAGGATTGGATCTAGTTTCCTAAACTGGAAGATGGGATTTGGTTTCCTAAAAGAAAAATGGGATTTGGTTTCCTAAAGGGAAGATAGGATTCGACAAGGATTTGAAAAGGGAGGTTTTAGAAACCCTAGATTTGGAAGGCTATAGTTTTGACGTAAAAAAGAGGTTTTAGAAATGTGTATAGTTTGGATGTGAAAACAAGAGGTTTTGAAAAATAGATTTTAAGGCAAGTTTGAAAACCATGTTTTTGGAAAGAAAATTAGGGTTTCCTAATTGTGGGTTCTAGGGCTTGACTTGAGCACCAAGAAAAAGGGTTTTTTGGAAAGTGTATTTTTTGGAAACAAGTTTTTGGAAGAAAATCCTAGAGAGGAGTTTCTAGAGGGAAGATTTTGGAAAGAGTTTTTAGGAAAGTGAATTTTGGTAGAAGATTGTTGGAGAGAGTTTTTGGAAAGATTTTTAGGGAGCGTTTTTAGAAAGTAGATTTTGAAGAGAGCGTTTTGGAAAGGAGTTCAAAAAGAGAATTTTTGGAAAATAGATTTTTGGAGGGAGTTTTTGAAAACAACTTTGGAAAGAAGAGTTTTTGGAAAGCATGTTGAAAAAGAGGGTTTTAGAAAGAGAGACTTTTGAAGAGAGAGCGTTTTGAAAAGTATAAAAACGTCTCACTTTCCTAAAGTGATTCTAACCATAAGAAGGCTAGAATCACTTTAAGAAAGTGGTTTTGAAAACAACAAGGGTTGAAAATATGGACCATATTGGTCACTTTGAATGTAACACTTTCCTAAAGCAACCCTAGCCATGGAAAAGCTAGAATCACTCTAGGATTGTTATTTTGAAAACATGTTTTGAAAAAGGAGATTTTGATGCAATTTTGAAAACAAGTTTAATGCAAGCTTTGAAAACGAGTTTGAAAACGGTTTTTGGAAGATGTAATATCATGATATACATAATGCAAATTTAGGGTCGTGAACATACAAGGTTAAGGCTTCACCACATAATCAAGGGGGCCGAATCCACGTGGTCTTCGGTTAGCCTAAAGGAAGCCCCCAACATGGTGACCCTCCCATAGTCCAATCTTACACATGGACCGTGAATCCCCTTGTTTCAAAACATGCAAAGAAGGGGGGGGGGAAGAGATGGGGGATTAAAATAGAGAAAACCCAAGTGGGTTAGGAGAGAGAAGACAGAGGGGGAAGTGCAGAAACGTAAAACGAAAACCTACCTTGTGTCTTGTTTATTTTGCACTCCTTGCTTGTCTTCGATCTTCGTCTTCAATCCTCAAGAGTTGTCTTCAATCTTCAAACTTTAGATTGTAGCTCTTTAAGTCTTCAAAGGAGGGTTGAAGGCTAGTGTATAAGTGTATGGGGGTGTGTATGAGTGTATATGAGGTTAGGGTTTGTGTATGGTGACTAGGGTTTGGAAAACCTAAGGAAGCTAGGATTTAGCGAGTGTTCGAGCTCTGTATATCGAATATTGGTGTTTTTAGACTGATTTTGCAGACCTCTTTCACGTTGGAAGAGTCTTTGTATTTATAGAGAGAGCAATGTGCTGGCGCCTATTGCATTGGCGCTAGGCCAAAAATTACACTGGCACCACTAAGAGTGGCGCCAGGCTTTTTTTTGGCTTGGCGCCACTACTAGTGGCGCCAGCCATTTAGGAAATGTTTAAGGTCGGCAAGCAACATATCTTTGACTAGATTTGCGCGCCTGTACTAGTGATTACCATGTAATTTTTAGCTTAGCTTCACTAGGAGTGACTCTAGAAAGTCCGGGAATGATTTGAGGAGGCTGGGATTGACCCGGAAGGCCTGAAAAGAGCAAAAACACCTAGAATAGTGTCCCGGAGGTATTTGACTTTAAAAGTGAGGATAGGATGTGTTGGAAGGGTTGATCGGGCCTTTAGGGGCAAAACGGTCAATCGGATCGAGAAGCTGCCGGGACGAATTTGGACTTTTCTGGAAGAAGACTTGAGACTTGGAAACATTATTCAGAATGTTCCCAAAGGTTGCCGGTTTGATTCCCAGAGCCGGTGTGGTCGAAAAAGGAAACCGGCCTACCAGGGGCAAAATGGTCATTTTGTACCAAGTTTGCCGAAACTGACTCGGAATGATCTTAAAAGACAAAGAAAAGTTGAGAATATTATAAAAAGTATTCTCGAGAGGTTATCGGTTTGATACCTAAAGCCAGTGTGGTTCCCGGGGCATTCGAATGCCTAGGGGTAAAATGGTCATCTAGCTTCACGTGGGCCTTATGGGCCCGAGAAAGAACCGGTGGGCTGAATTAGAGTTTAGAAATTGGGTTAGAGTATGAATATGCGTGTGATGTGTACAAGCGAGTCCAGTTAGACCAGAGATTGCCGAGCGGGCAAAAATGGGGTGCTTACAGCTGCCCCTCTTTTTCTGTCTTTGTTTGTCAAAGACAAAAAACGATAAAAGTAAGAGTCCCATGTTGACCGCAAGCCAGTCGGAGGGACGGACATTGGGAATCTTTTGACAACGGGGGTCGAAAACGGATAGCGGGCCAAAAAGGCCTTCGAAAATGAGATTTGGCGGGAAAGGGGGCAAAGCTGCCCAGAATTTGCAACTGGCGCCACTAGCAGTGGCGCTTTTGGCAAAAAATGCTTGGCGCCTCTGCTAGTGGCGCCAGGCTTGGAGTTAAAATTAGAAAATTTCTGCTTCAAACAGCTGCGACATTTTGGAGTTTTCGCAAATCCAAGAGACTTTGCGTGAAAATTGACTTGAACCTTGAAGGGCACTTCTTGGAGACTACGGGTGATTGCCAGAAGGAGACCACATTGCCGGAAAAGTCGCTGGAAGAGAAGATTTGGCCGGAGAACTTCCAAAAAGTGAGTTTTCAAATTTTGTTGATTTTGATGTGTAGAACTTCGTTTGAATCATGTGAATAATGGAAATTGATGTTTTGATGTGTTTTGAACATGATGGTGATATTATTTTTGCATTTTGGTGCTTGTTTGATTGAATTTGAGTGATTATATGTGAATATGTGAAGGTGGTTTTTTAGCAGGAATAGGAGATTTGTTCCTACAAGCTTGGGCATTGGGTTTTCTGGCTATATTTTTGTGCAATGTGCCTTAGAAAAATGTGTTTAACAATTGTATGAAATTTCGTGATTTTTTGAAAACTAAGTGAATTTTTGATTTTTTGAAAAATAGGAAAATATATAGAAAATTTAGTAAATTGATGAAATTCCTTAGAGTTTAAAATTAGAAAAATGTAAGAATATTTTTGAAAAACAATTGAAATGATTTTGAAGAATTTTAAGACATTTTTGAAAACCATTGATTTATTGAAAAAAAATAAAACATGTATTTTGAAAATTTTGAAAAATTGAAAAGTGTGCATGAGTGCTGATGTCATGTGATTGTGACAATGTGAAGTGCACGTTTTGTGTTTTGTGTTGATGTCATGGGTGTTGTAGGGACCATTTTTAAACGGGACTCTACCGAAATTTTTAGAAATTAGGGGAAGAGTTGGTTAAGGTTTAGAGTAAAAATCTTTTTGAAGGAAAAAGACAGAAAACCCTTGAAATTTGATTTGAAGTTAGAAAATCAAAAGGTGTGCGTAGGAAATTTGTTTTGAGTTTTCATTCGAAATCTTTTATTTGTTTTGTTTGTGTTAGCTGTTTATTTCATTTTTATTTCATTATGTTGACTGCCTGCTCAATATATTAACATCTCTTACCTTGGCTTACTTTTTCAGGATGGCAGACGCGGGTGATGACTGCTCTGAGAGGAGACGCTGCTTGGGGAAGGCGGCTCGGACAAATTCCATTGGCGGTTCTAGTCGATCTAGAGGTAGTCGACGATCTACCAGACAATCCTCCTCCAGTCAGAGTGGGCAGGGGAGTAGGCCACCTGTCGACCCTTTTCCTCCAGTTGAGCAGGCTTTCGCAGACGAGATTGGTGTCGAGGAGAAGGTACCGGGCCCTGGGCATCAGGTGACCGGTTATGGGAGAACTTCTTCCAGGCATAGGCAGACGGATGCCGACTTGGGAGATCTGCAGATACCGGACGTCCCACCACTCAGGGATCTTGCTTATCACCCTAGTGTGTACTCTAGACAACATTTGCCTCCTCCGCGGGTACATACACCTTTCAGAGGGGCCGTTCATCAGGTCTTTGTGACTATGCAGTGGGTTGCCCTATCATACCTCGCCTTCTTAGCAGAGATCAGATTTGACCCCTTCATGGGATTACAGGCTAACCGCCTAAACCGGCATTTGGTACTGGTACTTGTTGAGAGGTGGTTCGGGGAGACCGGGACCTTTCATTTCATCGGCTTTGAGTTGGGTCCCACAGCTTTGGATTGAGCGATTATTACAGGGCTTTCCTTTGTCGGCCGGCGGATCATTCTGCATCCAATCAGCAGGGACGAGGCCTGTTTGTTGTTGGACTTGCCTCCTCCTGAGCGTTCTACCTTCCCGGTCTCGTGGATCAGTCAGGATGATCGTACTTTTGCTACTGAGCCATCGCCTGCCAGGCGGGACATCATGAGACGGTGACTTGTTTTGTATATCACCTTTAGCTGCTTCTGCAACAACAACAAGTCACTTGTGCCGTGTCGTTTGGTGAGTATAGTAGCCGATCTTAGAGCTTTTCTGAGCTGGACTAGGGATCCTTCTCTTTTGGCTGGTTTCTTTGGTCGATGCTGGTCCGGACTTCTTCCCGTTGGGGCAGCATGACTAGTTTCTGGCCTTTCCTCATTTGGTGGAGCTACGAGTACCTTTCTGTTCGTCGCCCTGCAGTTGTTGAGGATGATCTCTATCCTCGTGC
Organism: Euryodendron excelsum; assembly: GCA_033060915.1. Taxonomy (NCBI): domain Eukaryota; kingdom Viridiplantae; phylum Streptophyta; class Magnoliopsida; order Ericales; family Pentaphylacaceae; genus Euryodendron; species Euryodendron excelsum. The sequence continues at coordinate 34,384,037 of CM065380.1, read as the reverse complement.
TTTGAGGTGGGCTCGTGATCGGGTAGCCTAGCGATTGGAGATTACCAATTTTGTGACACTCCGGGCTAACCTGGAGCTGATTGAGGCGAGGGATGTGACCTGGCGGCCCTTCATTGGATCAGTCCATTACGAGACAGTCCGGTACTTGATCCCGTTGTCCCTGTCGAGAGTTACTTTTCTCAGTGATGACACTTGGGAGTCCTATCTTAGGGAGCGACACTGGCGTCAGTTTCATGAGGGGTTCCGATCAGCAGGAGCTCCGCCAGAGTATATGTTTGGAGCCCTAGTGGTGGGAGTGCCTATCCCTTATCAGGAGCATCAACCTGGTGCCGAATTCTTGCTTCCTCCGGATACCGATTATGCTGCACACTTTGGGGCTCATTCGGTTGGTGCCTTCACCCGGTTTGAGGGTATGCTGTTGGCCAGGAGGTGGTTGACTTGTGGTGCCGTGCTGGAGGGTATGTGCCCCAGGTCGAGTTTACTGCCATGAGAGACCAGAGAGATCAGTACCAGATGGAGCGGGATCAGTACCAGGCCGAGGTAGCTTCCTTGACGGCTCGGTTATCTCAGATGGGCGGTGGGGGGGTATGTTATTGTTTCTCTGCTTCTTTTGTTCACTCTGCTATTGTTTAGTTATGCTTTCATACGGCTAATTTCGATTCCATCTTCCCTGTAGGATGGCGGTGCTTCAAGTAGTTATCCACCTTTTCCGATGCGGGGTTTCGGGGATTTTGATCCAGATGATATCGACTTTGACCTGTGATTGATGCCCCTTGTAGAGACTCTGATCCTCTTTTGCCCCTTGTCCCTGAGTTATATTTATGTTAGACAGTTTTATTTTGATATTTTGTACAAAAATAGATATTTATGATACTTAGATGCATGGATAGATAGATACATTTATGATCTTTACAGATAGGTATATGATCAGATGCATGTGATGTATGATGATGTTAGATATCTATTACATGAGTTGATGTTGGTGACTTCTATTTCTACATGAAGTTATATCCTATGTGTGCAAAGCCCATGCTGATTTTTTTTTCTTAATATATGCACAGGTTAGAAATATTGTAAGCACCCCATTTTTGACCGCTCGGCAGTCTACACTCCGTCCAGACTTGTTTTCAAGTCATTGTGGACATATTCCAATCGAAACCAATCCTCTAGGTCCAAATTCCGTCTTTCCATCGCTTCGCGGGCCTGTCAGGCCCAAATAGAGGCAAAATGACCAAAATGCCCTTAGGGGCATTGTCCTTTCTTATTCCAATTCCAATCCCTCTCTCGAGACAGTTTATTCCTCGAGACGGTCCGAGTAGCAAAACTACTCACAAAATCGTTAGAGTGGCAGAAACACTCACAAAACCGTTAGAGTAGCGGAAGTACTCACAGAACCGTTAGAGTAGCGAAAATACTCACAAACCGTTAGAGTAGCGGAAATACTCACAGAACCGTTAGAGTAGCGAAAATACTCACAGAACCGTTAGAGTAGCGGAAATACTCACAGAACCGTTAGAGTAGCGGAAATACTCACAACCCCGTTACAGTAGCGGAAATACTCACAACCACGTCCGAGTAGCGGAAATACTCACAAGTCATCAACTCCGTCCGAGTAGCGGAAGTACTCACACCGTGAGAGTGGCGGAAACACTCAAAACCTAGGTAAATACCAGTGGCTATTAGTCCACTTCGGTGGAAAAGGACCAAACTACCCTTAGGACCTTTTCCGAGACTTTTCGGTCAAGATGACCATTTTGCCCCTAAGCATCCACACCGGCTCTGGGTATCAAACCGGTAACCTCCTGAGAATACTTTTTATAGTGTTCTCAATCTTCCTTTACCTTTCCGGATCATTCCGAGTCAATTTCGGCCAACCCGGGACAAAATGATCATTTTGCCCCTGGAGGGCCAGTCTCCTTCTTCGACCACACCGGCTCTGGGTATCAAATCGGTAATGTCCCAAGAATACTTTTTATAGTGTTCTCAACCTTCCTTTACCTTTCCGGACCATTCTGAGTCAGTTCTGGCAAACTCGGTACAAAATGACCGTTTTGCCCCTAGGGGGCCGGTCTCCTTTTCCGACCACGCCGGCTCTGGGAATCAAACCGGCAACCTCTGGGAACATTCTAAATAACGTTTCCAGATCCCAAGTCTTTTTTCGGGACAATCCTGGTTCGCCCCGGCAGTTTTTCCGCCTGATTGACCGTTTTGCCCCTAAAGGCTCGATCGACCTTTCCGACCCATCCAATCTTCATTGTTCAAGTCAAATACCTCCAGGACACTATTTTAAGTGTTCCTGCTCCTTTCCAACCTTCCGAGTCATTCCTGGCTCCTCCAAATCATTCCCGGACTTTCCGGAGTCACTTTTAGTGAACCCAACCTAAAAATTGCATGGTAGTCACTAGTACAGGCGCCCAAATCTAGTCAAAGATACGTTGCTTGTCGACCTTAAATCTTTCCTAATTGGCTGGCGCCACTAGTAGTGGCGCCAAGCCAAAAAATGGCCTGGCGCCACTAGGGCGCCAGTGTAGAATTTGGCCTGGCGCCACTGCAACAGGCGCCAGGTTTGTCTTCCCTCTATAAATATAGAGCCTCGTTCAACGTGAAAAGGGTCTGCAAACTTAACCTAAGAATCCTATATTTCGATATACAGAGCTCGAGCATCTCCTAAACCCTAGCCTCCCTAGGTTTTCCAAACCCTAGCCTCCTATACACTCATACACTCCCCCATACACTCATACACTAGCCTTCGACCACCCTTCGAAGACTTGAAGAGCTGCCATCTAAAGCTTGAAGACAACCCTTGAAGACTGAAGGTGAAGATCAAGACGAAGACCGAAGATTGAAGACCGCACGGCGCGCAAATAACAAGATACAAGGTAGGCTCCCTATTTAAATTTCTGCACTTCCCCCTCTCTCTTCTCTCTCCAACCCACTTGGGTTTTCTCTATTTTAATCCCCCATCTCTTTCCCCCCCTTTCTTTGCATGCTTGAAATAAGGGGACTCCCGGTCCATGTGTAGGATTGGACTATTGGAGGGTCACCGTGTCTGGGGCTTTCTTCTAGTCTAACCAAAGACCACGTGGGTCCGGCCCCCTTGATTATGTGGTGAAGCCTTAGCCTTGTATGTTCACGACCCCAAAATTGCATTGTGCATATCATGATCTTGCATCTTCCAAAAAACTGTTTTCAAAATTATTTTTCAAATCGTTTTCAAACTTGTTTTCGAAATTGCATCGAAATCCCTTTTTCAAAAACTTGTTTTCAAAGCCACAATCCTAGAGTGATTCTAGCTTTTCCATGGCTAGGATTGCTTTAGGAAAGTGTTACATTCAAAGTGACCAACATGGTCCATATTTTCAACCCTTGTTGTTTTCAAAACCACTTTCTTAAAAAGGTTCTAGCCTTCTTAGGGCTAGAATCGCTTTAGGAAAGTGAGATGTTTTTACACCTTCTAAAAACTCTCTTCAAAAATCTCTTCCTAAAAATCTCTTTTTCAACATACTTTCCTAAAACTCTCCTCTCCAAAATTGTTTTCAAAAATTCCTTCCAAAATCTATTTTTCAAAACTCCCTTTTTCAACTCCTTTCAAAAATCCTCTCCCCAATATCCACTTTCTAAAAACTCTCTCAAAAAATCTTTCCAAAAAACTCCCTTTCCAAAATCTTCCTTCTAGAAATTCCCCTCTAGGATTTTCCTTCCAAAAACTCCCTCTTCAAACACACTTTCCAAAAACTCCTTCCTAGGATTCCCTTCTAGAAAATCTACGTTTCTAAAAATACACTTTCCAAAAACTCTTTTCTTAGAGCCCCAAATCAAGCCCTAGAACCCACAATTAGGAAACCCTAATTTTCTTTCCAAAAACATGATTTTCAAACTTTGCCCCAAACCTAGGTTTCCAAAACCTCTTGTTTTCATATCCAAACTATACATATTTCCAAAACCTCTTTTTTACGTTAAAATTCCACACTTCCAAAACTAGGGTTTCTAGAATCTCCATTTTCAAATCCTTCCCGAATCAAATCTCCCCGTTTAGGAAACTAGATCCCGTCCTCCGTTTTTGGAAACAAAATCCAACCTTTCTCTTTTAGAAACCAAATCCAATCCCTTCCTAATCCAAACCTTTCTTAATTCAATTCCTTCCTAAACCATAAGTTTCCTAAATTTAAACTTTAAATCTTTCCTTAAATTTTAAAATCCAACTCTTCCCTAATTCAAATCCTTCCTAAACTTCCACTTTCCTAAATCCTAAGTTTCCAAAACTTGAACGTAAAAATCTTTCTTAACCTTTAAAACTCAACTTTCAAATCTTTCCTAGTTCAACCCTTTTCTAATTCTACCCCTTTCCAAAATCTTTTTCAAATCCAAGCTTTCAAATCATTCCTAAACTCAAACTTTTCCTAATCTCAAGATTTTCTAAAACTCTAAAACTTTCTAAATCTTTAACTTTCTAAATTTCAAATCTTTCCAAATTCTAAACTTTCCAAAACTTCAAAATCTTTCCAAATCTAAGACTTTTTTAAACTCAAAACTTTCTTAATTCAAACATTTCCTAAACTGAAAACTTTCCTTTTTCAAGCCTTTCCCAAAACGAAACTTTCTTATTTTCAAAACTTCCTTGTTTTCAAAACTTTCCAAAATCAAAACTTCCCTTTTTCAAACATTTCTAAATTCGAAATTTTCTTAATTCAAAACTTTCTTAATTCAAAACTTTCCTAATTTCAAAACTTTCCTAAACCTAAAACTTTCCTAATTTCGAAACTTTCTAAAAATGACATTTTCCTAATCCGAAACTTTTCTAATCCAAATCTTTCCTAAATTCCAAGTTTCCAAATCTTTCCAAATTTTCCAAATCCAACATTCCAATCCAATCCAATCTTTCTTAATCTCAAGTCTAGGTTTCCTAAACCTCCTTCATAAAACCAAGTCTTTCCAAAATCCATCTTTTCAAATCAAAGTCCAATCTTTTCCAAAATTCCAATTTCAAATCTCCTTTTCTAATTTCAAATCAAATTCAATGTCCAATTCAAGTTCCTTCTTCAATCCACTCTTCTATTTTCAATCGGACTTCGGTCTGAACTACGACTGACCTGATTCCCCCAAAGGGATACGTAGGCAACTTTCATAGGTGCGGTCACAACATTTTTTCAAATTTTCAATTTCACCCTCATGGGTGCGGTTTCCAAAATCTTTTCAAATCTCAATTCTAATTTATTTTCAAAATTCCAATTTCAAAATTTCTACTTTCAAATTTCTATTTCCGAATTTTCAAACTTTCCAATTTCAATTCCATCTTTTCAAGTCTATTTTCAAATCAAAGCAATCTCTTTTTAAATCTATTTTTCAATTCTTTTCTATTGCTTGCATATCATGCATCATGCTAAATTAGTTTTCAAACATTGTTTTTCTAAAATGGATAGGATTGAACCATAGTTAATTAAAGACTCTCATAGGTGAATCTAGGATAGATTGACATGTAGGTACCGAAAGGGCGGGGTAGGGTGATAGCTTAGTGCGTCTTCCCTACACGTAACCAACCTCCGAACCTAGAATCACTGTTTTCAAAGACCAAAGGGAGTTATTTTTCAAAAAGGGCTAAATGTTTTCCAAAGGTTGTCAAACAACCTGTTTTCTCTAAAAAACCCTCTCTTGAGGAGTGTAAGCACCCCATTTTTGACCGCTCGACAGTCTACACTCCGTTGAAACTTGTTTTCAAGTCATCGTGGGCATATTCTAATCGAGTCCATTTCTCTAGGTCCAAATTCCATCTTTCCATCGCTTCGCGGGCCTGTCAGGCCCAGATAGAGGCAAAATGACCAAAATGCCCTTAGGGGCATAATCCTTTCTTATTCCAATTCCAATCTCTCTCTCGAGACAGTTTATTTCTCGAGACGGTCTGAGTAGCAAAACTACTCACAAAACCGTTAGAGTGGCGGAAACACTCACAAAACCGTTAAAGTAGCGAAAGTACTCACAAAACCGTTAGAGTGGCGGAAACACTCACAAAACCGTTAGAGTAGCGAAAATACTCACAAAACCGTTAGAGTGGCGGAAACACTCACAAAACCGTTAGAGTAGCGGAAATACTGACAGAACCGTTAGAGTAGCGGAAATACTCACAGAACCGTTAGAGTAGCGGAAACACTCAAAACCCAGGCACGTCTCTTCGGAGACGGTAAGACCCCTTTCCAATCCCTCTCTCGAGACAGTTTATTCCTCGAGACGGTCCGAGTAGCAAAACTACTCACAGAACCGTTAGAGTAGCGGAAATACTCACAGAACCGTTAGAGTAGCAGAAATACTCATAGAACCGTCTGAGTAGCGGAAATACTCACAAATCATCAACCCCGTCCGAGTAGCGGAAATACTCACAAATCATCAACCCCGTCCGAGTAGCGAAAATACTGACAAATCATTAACCCCGTCCGAGTAGCGGAAATACTCACAAATCATCAACCCCGTCCGAGTAGCGGAAATACTCATACCGTTTGAGTGGCGGAAACACTCAAAACCTAGGTTAACACCAGTGGCTGTTAGCCCACTTCGGAGGAAAAGGACCAAACTACCCTTAGGACCTTTTGCGAGACTTACCGGTCAAGATGACCATTTTGCCCCTAGGCATCCGAACTCCCCGGGAACCACACCGGCTCTGGTTATCAAACCGGTAATGACCCGAGAATACTTTTTATAGTATTCTCAATCTTCCTTTACCTTTCCGGACCATTCCGAGTCAGTTCCGGCAAACCCGGTACAAAATGACCGTTTGGCCCCTGGAGGGCCGTTTTCCTTCTTCAACCACACCGGCTCTGGTTATTAAACCGGTAATGACCCGAGAATACTTTTTATAGTGTTCTCAACCTTCCTTTACCTTTCCAGACCATTCTGAGTCAAATCCAGCGAACCCGATACAAAATGACCATTTTGCCCCTGGTGGGCCAGTCTCCTTTTCCGACCACACCGGCTCTGGGAATCCAACTGGAAACCTCTGGGAACATTCTAAATAATGTTTCCAGATCCCAAGTCTTCTTCTGGGACAGTTTGAGTCTGTCCCGGCAGTTTTCCGGTCCGGTTGACCGTTTTTCCCCTAAAGGCTCGGTCAACCTTTCCGACACATCTTATCCTCACTTTTCAAGTCAAATACCTCCAGGACACTATTTTAAGTGTTCCTGCTCCTTTCCGGCCTTCCAGGTCACTCCCGGCTCCTTCAAATCATTCCCGGACTTTCCGGAGTCATTCCTAGTGAAGCCAGGCTAAAGTTTACATGGTAGCCACTAGTACAGGCGCCCAAATCTAGTCGAAGATACGTTGCTTGCCGACCTTAATTGTTTCCTAAATGGCTAGGGCCATTAGTAGTGGCGCCAAGCCAAAAAATGGCCAGGCGCCACTACTAGTGGCACCAGTGTAAATTTTGCCCTAGCGCCACTACAACAGGCGCCAGGCTTGTCTTCCCTCTATAAATACAGAGCCTCATTCAACGTGAAAAGGGTCTGCAAACTTAACCTAAGAATCCTATATTTCGATATACAGAGCTCGAGCACCTCCTAAACCCTAACCTCCCTAGGTTTTCCAAACCCTAGCCACCCTACATAAACCCTAGCCTCCTATACACTCATACACTCCCCCATACACTCATACACTAGCCTTCAACCACCCTTCGAAGACTTGAAGAGCTGCCATCTAAAGCTTGAAGACAACCCTTGAAGACTGAAGGTGAAGATCAAGACAAAGACCGAAGATCGAAGACCGCACGGCGTGCAAAATAAACAAGAAACAAGGTAGGCTCCTTATTTAAATTTCCGCACTTCCCCCCTCTCTTTTCTTTCTCCAACCCACTTGGGTTTTCTCTATTTTAATCCCCCATCTCTTTTCCCCCCTTTCTTTGCATGCTTGGAACAAGGGGACTCCCGGTCCTTGTGTAGGATTAGACTGTTGGAGAGTCACCGTGTCGGGGGCTTTCTTCTAGTCTAACCAGAGACCACGTGGGTCCGGCCCCCTTGATTATGTGGTGAAGCCTTAGCCTTGTATGTTCACGACCCCAAATTGCATTGTGCATATCATAGTCTTGCATCTTCCAAAAACCGTTTTCAAAGTTGTTTTTCAAAATGTTTTCAAACTTGTTTTCAGAATTGCATCAAAAGCTCTTTTTCAAAAACATGTTTTCAAAATCACAATCCTAGGGTGATTCTAGCCTTTCCATGGCTAGGGTTGCTTTAGGAAAGTGTTACATTAAAAGTGACCTTTTTGGTCTATATTTTCAAACCGTATTGTTTCAAAACCGCTTTCCTAAAGTGGTTCTAGCCTTCCTATGGTTAGAATTGCTTTAGGAAAGTGAGATGTTTTTACACCTTCTAAAAACTCTCTTTAAAAATCTCTCCCAAAAAAATCTCTTTTTCAACATACTTTCCTAAAACTCTCCTCTCCAAAGTTGTTTTCAAAAACTCCTTCCAAAATCTATTTTTCAAAACTCCCTTTTTCAACTCCTCTCCAAAATCCTCTCCTCAAAATTCACTTTCTAAAAACACTTCCTAAATTCATCTTCCTAAAAACTCTCTCCAAAAATCTTTTTAAAAACTCTCTTTCCAAAAATCTTCCTTCTAGAAATTTCCCCTAGGATCTTCCTTCCAAAATCTACGTTTCCAAAAACACACTTTCCAAAAACTCCCTTTTTCCAAAAATCTTTCCAAAAACTCTCTCTTCAAATTCACTTTCCAAAAATTCCTCCCTAGGATTCCCTTCTAGAAAACCTTCGTTTCCAAAAATGCGCTTTCCTAAAAACTCTTTCCTTAGAGCCCCAAATTAAGCCCTAGAGCCCACAATTAGGAAACCTTAATTTTCTTTTTAAAAACATGGTTTTCAAACCTTGCCCTAAACCTAGGTTTCCAAAATCTCTCGTTTTCTACATCAAAACTATACGTGTTTCCAAAACCTATTTTCTATGTCAAAACTAGAATCTTTCAAAACTAGGGTTTCTAGAATCTCCCTTTCCAAATCCTTGTCAAATCAAATTTTCCCTTTAAGGAACCAAATCTAATCCCCCCGTTTAGGAAACTAGATCCTATCCTCCGTTTTTGGAAACAAAATCAAATCTTTTCTTTTAAAAACTAAATCCAATCCCTTCCTAATCCAAACCTTTCTTAATTCAATTCCTTCCTAAACCATAAGTTTCCTAAGTTTAAACTTTAAATCTTTCCTTAAATTTTAAAATCCAACTCTTTCCTAATTCAAATCCTTCCTAAACTTCCACTTTTCTAAACCCTAAGTTTTCAAAAACTTGAACATAAAAATCTTTCCTAATTCAACCCCCTTTCCAAATCTTAACTTTCCAAATTCAAGCTTTTAAACCTTTCCTAAATTCAAACCTTTCTTAATTTCAAGATTTTCTAAAACTCTAAAACTTTCTAAAATCTTAAATCTTTCTAAACTCTAAAACTTTCTAAATCATAAACTTTCCAAAATTTCAAATCTTTTCAAATCTAAAGTTTCCTAAATTCAAAACTTTCCTAAGTTAAATCTTTCTAAACTTCCAAGCTTTCTAAATTCTAAATCTTTTCAAAACTTCAACATCTTTCCAAATCCAAAACTTTCCTATTTTTAAAACTTCCTTATTTTCAAAACCTTTCCTTTTTCAAAACCTTTCTTAAAATGGAGCTTTCTTAATTCAAAACTTTTCTAAACTTGAAACTTTCTTAATTCAAACATTTCTTAATTTGAAAATTTTCCTTTTTCCAAACCTTTCCCAAAACGAAACTTTCTTATTTTCAAAACTTCCTTGTTTTCAAAACTTTCCAAATTCAAAACTTCCCTTTTTTCAAACATTTCAAAATTCAAAACTTTCTTAATTTAAAACTTTCTTAATTCTAACATTTCCTAATTCAAAAACTTTCCAAAAATGTCACTTTCCTAAATTGAATCTTTCCTAATTCAAACCTTTCCTAAATCCAATCTTTCTTAATCTCAAGTCTTCCCTAGGTCTCCTACCTTTCCTAAGTCTAGGTTTCCTAAACTTCCATTTTTCCTAAAACCAAATCTTTCCAAAATCTATCTTTCCAAAGCGAGTCCAATCTTCTCAATTTTAATTTCTAATCTCCCCTTCCAATTTCAAATCAACTTCAATTTCCAATTCAATCTCCTTCTTCAATCCAACCTTCTGTTTTCAATCGGACTCCGGTCCAAACTACGACTGACCTGATTCCCCCAAAGGGATACGTAGGCAACCTTCATAGGTGCGGTCACAATACTTTTCAAACTTCCAATTCCACCCTCATGGGTGCGGTTTTCAAAATCTTTTCAAATCTCAAATTCCCATCTACTTTCAAACTTTCCATTTTCAAATTTCTATTTCCAAATTTCTCAAACTTTCCAATTTCAAATCTATTTTCAAACCGAATCAATTTCAAATCCATCTCTTTCCAAATCTATTTTTCAATTCTTTTCTATTGCACTTGCATATCATGCATCATGTTTTTCAAACATTGTTTTTTTAAAGTAGATAGGATTGAACCATAGTTAGTTAAAGACTCTCATACGTGAATTTAGGGTAGATTGACATGTAGGTACCGAAAGGGCGGGGTAGGGTGATAGCTTAGTGCGTCTTCCCTACACGTAACCAACCTCCGAACTTGGATCACTGTTTTCGAAAGACCAAACGGAGTTATTTTTCAAAAAGGGCTAAATGTTTTCCAAAGGTTGCCAAACAACCCGTTTTCCTAAAAAACCCTCTCTTGAGGAGATATTTTTCAAATCGTTTTTCAAAACCCTAAGTGTAGTTTTCAGACTATGCTTAGTTTTTAGGTGACCTAACTCACCTTAATCAAGTTAGGTGGCGACTCCAATTCTTTTTCAAAAGCCCTTTATTCAAACCAACTTTCAATTCAAACCTAGTCGCACTCATTCTTTTAGGAGGGTGAGTTCTAACGAGAGAGTACAACATTTTTTCCGCTTGGGTGAGTATTCCTCAAGTGCGAAAAATCTGGGCGCGACAAGGAGATATTTTCAAAATCGTTTTCCAAAACCCTAAGTGTAGTCTTCGGATTATTCTTAGTTTTTAGGTGACCTAACTCACCTTAATTAAGTTAAGTGGCGACTCCAAATGTTTTTCAAAAGCCCTTTATTCAAACCTGTTTTCAATTCAAACCTAGTCGCACTCATTCTTCTAGGAGGGTGAGTTCTAACGAGAGAGTACAACATTTTTCCTGCTTGGGTGAGTATTCCTCGAGTGCGAAAAATCTGGGCGCGACAAATATGTTAATAGAATGACACAGGATGCTGTTAGACTTGTAGTCCTGGGAATGGTAACTCCTTCCTCTTCGGGGATTTAGCCTCTCTTCTGGCTCAACCTTACCTTGATTGGATGATAGCATTTCGCACCTTTCTCAACCTTTTGATCGCCTTCAACTCTCTATCTTAGGGTTAGTGTATATGGTTATTGGGCTGAGACTCTCGACTCTCGGGGTTTTAGCAACAGCTTACCTGGCCTTTGGCAGAGCGATAAGTGGCTGGTCATTTCAATCCGAGGAGACTTCGTTTAGGACTGTAACGTAGGCTAGGTTATGGGGTTTTAGAAACAAAGAATATATAGGCCCAAATTCAATGTTGCTTTCAGCAGGGTTTAGATCCATATTGTCCTTGACTATTTTCTCAGTGGGGCTAACATCCCTCTTGGTTTTGGCAGCGTGTTCAGCTCATTTAGATTAAGCAATCTGCTTTCAATCAGAGGGGACTTTAATAGGGTTGTAATGTAGGCCATGGTTTTGGGGTTTTGCAAGAAAAGGGTAAAGGCTTGAACCTATTGTTTCTACTGGGTTTCTTTGTAACCTAGGATCACCTTTGAATTTTCTCCTTGCTCTTTACACGACTTCTCAGGGTGAAAATGACCTTGCTCTTTCACCCTTTCTATATGCCTTTTGAGATAAATATGACTTTTTTTTTTTATCCTCTTATTATGCTTTTGAAGATGACTCAATCATGGTTTCTTTAGGCCTTTCCTTAGAATCATGGTTTTCTTTTCTTTTTTTTTTTTTTTTGGCCTCTTGCCCCTTGGTGACTCCTTTCCTTTGCTTTTTCTTTCTATTCCTTCATAAAATGAATAATTCTTCAACCTTTTTCCTTAGGCCTTTTCCTTGGCAGTTTAATCTACTGATGTGGGTGGTGATCCCTAGGTTGGGGTTTTCTCGAGAAAAGGATAGATGGTTCAACAAGTTTGGCAAGGGGTTGCTTTTAACTGTATGAGAAATGAAATAAGGGATTCTCTTCACTTTGAATTAGATTGCTTGATCTATAGAGCTTTCATTGTTGCCTTAACATAGTGGGGGTGGATACCATTCCTAGAGTTCTCAACTATCGTCTGCCCTAGTGTAGGGAGGACAGTTTTGGATCGGGGTTAACAAAGAAAAACTTCGTTTGTTGCGAGGCTCGAGGGGTTAAGCACAGGGAATATAAGCACATTTGTTTATTTGTTTAGTGGTTCATTCCTTTTATTTATATGTGGGGAAGTGAAAGATGGCTCCTCTTCATTTTGATAAACTGGCCACACATCGCTTAGCTTCGGAGTCTTGCAAGTGCTGCCTTTAGGTAGTATCCTCACTCATCCTTATCCTCTCTCTCTCTCTGGAAAACTGATCATTTGATGAGTGGTTAACTCATGCTATCATCCCTTCAAGTTGGATCATTCCATAAGATACACCATGCCCCTTGTATAGAAAATAGCCACCATTTCCAAGAGAAGATAAGACACCCGTGATGGAATGAAAGACCATTATTTGATTGTTATTATCACTTCTTATGGAAAGCACAGAGTTCTTAAACAATAAGAAAATGTAAGCATTAATTTAAAGACAGGAAGTAAAAGGGATAGAAAGACAGTGGGTGAAAACACCCCTCTCTTGTACGCTTGTGAAGGGACTCATTTTTTAGTAAGGTCTTGGGATAGTGCCCTCGTTTGCATTCCATCCACGGTTGAGATTTTCAGCCAAGGCAGGATGGGTAGATGCTTCTCTCGGAGTTCCAAGTGAGTTGGCGGTGGTGATGTAATTGTCAGCTTTCTTGACCGTCTTGCCTTCATTTGTTTGCTCTGGAGTCTCTCTAACAAACCACTTGGGCGACTCGTCTTCGTCCAGCTTGATAGGTCAAGCCCAGGGTTTTCTGCTCGGGCATCTGGCCGGGGCTCGATGTTCCTCAAGTGTACACAATGGGAGATTTTTATTACCGAGTTTGGACAGCTCCTGGTCAATTTTCTTCACAAATTCATATGCGAGTTTGTCTTCGGGGGTCGGCATTTTATCGGGGTTGCACCGTAACCGAGCACGACTCTGTTCCATATCGTCGCATTCCATTTCCTCCCCATCCTTGTAATATATCTCTTGGCATGCAGCAAAACAAACCTTGTTGTTACCAAACTTTGTAACGATGTTGACGGTGTGGTCCAGTGGAAGGTTTGTAGGGCCGTTCGGAAAAGGATTTGTTGGTCGTACCCTAATGATCCTGTTATCTATCAGGTCTTGAATCTTATGCTTAAGGGTCAAACAATCTTCAGTGTCATGTCCTTGGCTATCCGAATGATACTTACAGCTTGCTGCAGATTTAAAGTAACGAGGCAGAGGATTGGGCTGGGGCCGGGCAGGTATAGGTTTCAAATATCCCGCTGCTAGGATGCCAAAATAGGCCGCGGTCTGTGAGCACGCGAGTTTAGTAAACGTTCGCTTTTTCCCACTTGTTCGCCTAGGCCGATGAGGTGTTATAGATGTTTTTGATGATTGGAGATCAAGCTTTGGTGAGGTCACAGCCGAGTTGATGGTTCGGGAATTGAAAGGGCTTCGGGTTCTATGTTTCAAAATGGGGCAATTTTCAGTGGCAGGGCCAAATGGGTTGGGATGATATCCGAAGGAGAGATTATATAGTCCTTGTGTTTGGTTTGGGGTTGGTTTGGAAGGCATCCGAGCAAGGCCCTCGGCCTGGGGAGGTTGTTGGTAAGCAATGGTGGCGGCATAGTCATGGTCTTCGTTCTTCATCCTTTTCCGTCCATCATGGGTTTGGGCCTACGAGGACTCTGCTTGCTCATGGGTTGCGTGGGATAAGAGTGAGGAAAGCATGTCTTCTATTTCAGTCATCTTATGCTTGACTCCTCTTATTTCTGCTAATAATAGAGTTAAGGTATCAAGAGTAAGTAATTCCATGCTTGTAAGATGAGGGAACGAGGGAAGGTACCTGAAACCAACCAAGGAAAAGAGTCAATGTTTTATCCTGACAAGTCTTTATGCAATGCATGTTCTAGGGTGCCCCTGTTTAGGAGGGAAACTAAACATGATGTATTGGCCCACTTTTGGAGATAGGGGATTTGCCCCTGTATACGGATACCTTACCGTCAGGTAGGAACCTTCAACCATCCATGCATTCATTCATAAAAGAAAAGAAGTACATTAAATTTTGGGTTTAAGATACAAAAGAATTGAAATACATTTTAATAGGGGGAGGGGAAACATTTTCCTTTGGACTTCCACCTATCTACTTTTACAAAGGAAAACCCTAAACTACTCTTGAGTCTTCGGATTTGCCTTCCTTAGATTTGATGTCGAGGAGGTCGCTGAGGGACCTTGCTGATTGGTTGCCCCTTGTCTTCATGGCAATCCTATCTCCGTGAGCATAGAGGGATTGAGGCCCCTCTTATGGAATGGATTGGTATACATGCTATGAGTTCTTAGGGTTACATGGGGACCCTTAGGGTTTAGGCAGGTTTAATGAAAGGAAGAGTGACTTTGGTATCACTCTCAATAGGTTGATCATATGCATGAGAATGTAGTGACTTGAGTTACTTGGAACTCTTATCTTGACATGGAATATAGAATACATGAAAATGGATGCAAATAGTATAAGGAGAGAGAATGCAATAGCAAGGTAAATGTGTATGCATGAGCAGTTAGACAGTCATTATAAAAGTAAGAATACAAGCATTATAACAACAGGAATAAGCAGGTATAAATGAAAGTAAGAGCAGTCGCCCTTTCCTCCGTGGTTTTGAAAACGGTGCTCGTGTCTTAAATCCGACAGAGGTTCGGCTATGTATGGTCTCTATATGAGTATGAGGTTGAGGGTTGACTAATGCGTCCTAAAAGGCTCAGTCCCTGGATCTTCAAAACTAGGCCCACTCCCCGAGGTGGTGCCATGATTGGTTGGTGATTCAAGCGGGGGAACCATCAAGAGGCCGTAGGCGAAGAAACTGACATAGCATCTTGCCCACAACCAATATACCATTCCCCCTTTCTAACTAGAAAGGACATACCAGGGTAATAATGCAAGTATGCAGAATGTAGGTGCACATGCAGTGTGTGTGTAATTTTTAAAAGTGGAGGAAAGAGCCCAACAACTCCCATTCATCCTGTTCATCACATTTATGCATAGCAGTTAATAAAATTTAAACAAAACGTATACCTACAAAACAAAGATGCAAGTGTTAGTATGTGGATGACAAACATAGTACAAGGTAATATGAATAAATGCATTTTTTTTTTTGAAAACAATTTTTGAAAACTTAAAGTGAATAGGATTGAACCAAGTTAATTGAAGACCCTACATTGGTGAAGGATAAAGAGACATGACTACGGTCTAACCCTCTAAGTCTCCCCAGCGGAGTCGTTAGTTGTCGCACTTAGATTTTTTGCACTCGAGGAATATACACACAAGTGAAAAAAATAATGTACTCTCTCGTTAGAACTCACCCTCCTAGAAGAATGAGTGCGACTAAGTTTGAATTGAAAATAAATTTGAATAAAGGGCTTCTAGAAAAAATTTGGAGTTGCCACCTAACTTGATTAAGGTGAGTTAGGTCACCTAAAAACAAAGAATAATCCGAAGACTACACTTAGGCTTTTTGGAAAACGATTTTGAAAATACCTCCTCAAGAGAAGGTTTTTAAGAAAAACAGGTTGTTTGGCAACCTTTAGAAAACATTTAGCCCTTTTTTGAAAATAACTCCTTTTGGTCTTTGAAAACTATGATCTAGGTTCAGAGGTTGGTTACGTGTAGGGAAGATGCACTAAGCCATCACCATACCCCGCCCTTTCGGCACCTACATGTAATCTACCCTAGATTCACCTATGAGAGTCTTTAACTAACTAGTGTTCAATCCTATCCACTCTATAAAACAATGTTTAAAAAGAATCTAGCATGATGCATGATATGCAAGTGCAAGATAAGAGAGTCGATTTGGAAATAAATTTGAAAAGAAGAATTTGATTTGATTTGAAAAGGAAGAGATAGAAGTTTGAATTGGGAAGGAAGGTTTTGGAAATAGAGATTTGGAAATAGAAATCTGGAATTGGAAGTTTGAAAATAGATTGGAGATTTGAAAAGATTGTAGAATTTGAAATTTGAAAATACTTGTCTTCGATCTTTGTCTTCAATCCTCAAGAGTTGTCTTCAATCTTCAAACTTTCGATTGCAGTTCTTCAAGTCTTCAAAGGAGGGTTGGAGGCTAATGTATAAGTGTATGGGGGTGTGTATGAGTGTATATGAGGTTAGGGTTTGTGTATGGTGATTAGGGTTT